>JAGSMR010000087.1:0-600000 GCA_029286605.1 Sericinus montela | reverse complement strand
GACATGAGCGTATCTGTTATAGTAAAATAAAACTGAGCGTAATGCCAAGGTTAAAACGATAATTAAAATAGTCTTATAAAGGTACAGTGGCTCGAATGCGAGACGGCGTTATCAATTCCTAGTAAATGATGCGTGGGCGATGAGCGACTACTTAGCTTGTCTAATATCTATTGCCAAGAGTTACTCTTTTAAATTAGAATAGAATTATAATTCAACTTGTGTATGAGCTAATTTATTATTATCTCATTACTTTTTTCTGAACTATTGGGATGTAGATTATGAACACATTAATAATATTTAACAAACACACATATTAATTTTGTAGTATTAAAGTTTTTGATGTTGACACGAAGTACCACGCCACAACAGTCACGAAATGCACTCAAACCACTAGACCGTTAAAATTTTACGACACACAGGAGTAGCAGGAACATTTTTGACGACCCCCAGTAGTCTTTCAGGAACCGGATGTAGAAGCAGTTCTCGAAGCAGGTTTCTGCGACAATAGCGGGATACTGCGACGTTTTTCACGGCGGTAACTTTTTCGCTGGGTAAAGGTTTAGGTATTTGCACGACAATACAAAGAAACATTACAGTATTTTACAACTGTATTTTTTCTTACACACAATTTTTATTTTACACAGTAGTCTCAATTATCTGGATAGAACGAGGCGTACCAAGGATTTATTTAATCCCTTTAGCTTCCACCAAATATTATAGGGATACTTTTATTTAGGTTTTTTTTAAATACAATTAAATAAACTGGAATAGAAAATGAACCGGCGCGGATGAGGGTCAGGATTGGACTGACTGGTGTGTGGTATGCATGGGAGCGAGGAAAACAAAGGAAAAGCTTACAGGGCAAAATAAGGTGATGATAATCAAAAGGCGAATGATAGAGCGGGGTATAACAGATTCATACTTCAGCTTCAGAAGTAGTTGACTCCTCCTGCCCAAATCTATCCGTACCGTAGAGTGCAATAATCCTGGAACAAAGTTATCAACCCTTGGTAAATTCAATCATCCGCTCGTCCATCCTGCCTGGACAGTGACCAATCTGTCCCAATGCTATAGCCCAAAAACAAACCCTGCTAAACATACATGTGTCCTTTCAACTAACCATCCAGGTTTAGCCCGGCACGACACGTTATTACCAACTTTTCGAACCCTGTTAATCTGCACAGAACAAGTATGTCCTCACAACCAACTACATAAGTATTGCCCGGTACGATACTGTGTCCAGATCAAAATGAAATCCTCAGAGCCAAGACCAGACGAGTGTGTCCTTACCCACACAGGTATGACCCGGTACGACACTATCTTTTTGTCCAGCTTTACTTTTGCTTCACATTCTATTGGTTTTAAACAAGCACAGTCTCGCTTTGCAATAAAATCTAGTAAGAACATAAAATAGCTTACCAAGAGTTACGGATCATTGTGCTCAGCGTGTATCATAACTTCGTGTTCAGTTAGCTCATGCTCTGAGCTGTTGCTGAGGGTATCTGAATTTGCACTGACAGTTTGGAAGAGGACAGAATTGGCTGTCATAGTATTAGAATCGGCAGTAACGGTATCCGAGTTTGCTGTCCATGTATCGCGGCTATTATCAAGAGGTCCTGAATTGTGTTCTACGTCTACTGGCGCCGTCTCGACCTCATCATTATTAATCAAGCTAGTAGATATCTCTTGTAAACCTTCATGTCCTTGGGGTACTGTTCGTAAATTCTCGTGCGCGTATTTATAAGGGCGATGTGAACCATTTATGCTATTAAGCTCATACCTATCGTTGTCTAGAATCGCGGTTATGCCAAAGGGCCTTTAAATTTTCTATCGAGCTTAGTCTGATTCCGCTCACTACTTTTAATAAAGACATACTCTGCCTTCGAAAATGGTTTGATCACAGCATGTCCCCGATTAAAGTGTCGATTATGGTAAGGAAACTTTTAAGTGTTCGCATAACACGCTCCACTTGCCCATTTGCCCTACTGGAGCCCGTAGCTATGAAGTGCAATTCAATATCGCAACGCGCGCAAAAGTCTTTAAACTACTTTTTTAGGACTCGGACTGCGCTAGCTGATTCTATCGAAGTTGTATGTTCTAATGCAACATATTTCGTAAAAGCGTCTATTGTTACCGAACAGTACTCTTTGCGATCACTTTTTCCGCTCAGCTTACCGGTGAAATCCACATGAATTTTGTGCCATGGCACGGAAACTTTAGGGTAGAATGAAGCTGAACAGTCTGAGCTCCCGACGGGCCCTTAGATGCCTTGCAAATGATGCAATAATCAATAAATTTTCTCACGCACTTGGACATTTGTGGGAAGCAATATTGTTCGTACGGTTTATCTAGTGTCTTTTCACCAAATGTTGGAGTTCACCATGAACATGGTTAATTAAAGTCCATATTAAAGAGCGAGGAGTAACCGGAAGCCATGAAATAATCTTATTTCGAATGACCTTTCGGTAAAGAACACTTTCCCTGACATCATATGTCTGGCCTACATTATCCGGGAACTCATCATTTTTATGTTTCACAATGAGGTCGTGAATTTCAGTATCGCGTTTTTGTTCCACAGATAACCAACCTTGATGTAGTTCTACAAATTGGACTGATTTGGTGACGGGTATTTGAATTACCGTAGTATTCGTATCAGATACGGGATTTCTAGAAAGAAAGTCTGCGTTTTCAATTCTATGTCCTTCTCGGTAAAATATTTCAAAATCGTAGGCTTGCAGGAAAGCCCACCACCGATGCACGCGTGGAGTCAGATCTGTTTTTGATTTTGATGCCTTAAGAGAATTACAATCTGTGAACACCTTAAAGTGACGACCATAGAGATAATGTCAGAAATGTTCTACCGCTCGTACTACCGCCAAGGTTTCCAATTCGAACGAGTGGTAACAGGACTCAGTCTCTGACGTACGTCGACTAAAATATTCCACAACATGTGGGAACTGGTTTTTCTTTTGAATTAGAATTGACCCATAACCTTCTGAACTATCACCGCAATGTAGTTCAACAGGAAGCTCAGGGTCGAAGATCGCCAAGACAGGTTCTGATGTAAGAATTTGGATGATTTTATTTCGAATATCTTCGTGTTTGGCATTCCATTTAATGGGTCCCTTCAGTTTTGTAAGGGGATATAGTGGACCAACAATATTTGTGATGCTGGGAATAAATTTCCGAAAGTAGGACGCAAGACCTTAAAATTGGCGAACATGTGTAGCCGTTTTAGGCTGAGGAGCATCTACAAGAGCCAGTATTTTACGAGAATTTGGGCGCACTTCGCCGCATTAAATAGAATATCCTAAATATTCAATCTTTTGTTCTAAAAATCTGCATTTTTTTAAGGTTAAGTGAAAAGCCGGCCTCATACAAAGCCGCTAGAACCTCATCAAGACGGCGCAGTCCCTCAGGAACGTTCTCAGAAAAAAACGTCATCCATGTTAGTATAGTAGATAAGAGGCTTACTCTTTATATGGCTTAAAGCTTCAGTTATACATCTTTGATATATTGAAGGCGCATTGCGCAATCCAAAAGGCATAGCTAGTTACTCGTACTGACCTTCTGACGTAACGAATGAAGTTCTTTCTACTGAATCAGGATGTATTGGGATTTGGTGAAAGCCTGAAGCCATATCAAGAGACGAAAAAAAATAAGCACCACTCAGCTGGTCGATCTGATCCTCTATCCGAGGCAGAGGGTAATTTTCGGGTTGAGTATTTGAATTAAGCTCGCGATAATCAATACACATTCTATCAGATCCATCCTTTTTTTCACCAATAGGATGGGACTCGTAAATGGAGAAGAACTTTCCCGAATAACGCTGCATCTAGAAAATGCTGAATCTTTTCCTTAACCACTTGTTTTTCTATCAGAGCCAACCTATAAGGGCACCTTTGAACTATTTTATGCGGCTCAACAAGTTTAATATTCAATTTTCCCGTTTTTACGCGTCCAGTAGGCCTAGTAGACCTTCGATAAAACATTTCGAATATTTACTTAGCAATTTGACAAGTGCTTCCTTTACTTCACCTATTAGATCAGTGTCAGTGTCAAATTTTACTCAAGTCTTTTTTATAAGAAAAGATTTCTTTTTTATAAGAAAACTTTAGAGTATCATCATTTACCTCTACTTTAATACCGGTAGTAGAAGTCACGATAGCCGAGTGGTTGGGTGGTCGGAATTTCGAGTCAATAGACCCGATTTCGATCCCCAGTTGGGGATTCGATCTCCTGCAATTAAAGTGTTTTGTTTTGCTAAATTAAAAAATTAGTTCCAGTCTCTGGGAGTGGTGTTGGTGGACGGGGGGCATTGCAATCGCAATTCAGAATTTTAACATAAAAGATTTCAATTTGTGAATTTCTTAACATAAAAGATTTCAACGGAGCCTTGTTGCACTTTTATCGACTTATGAGTAAAATATATATAATAGAAACTCCTCCAAAGCCATCTGCTCGATAATTTGATTAAATTGAAAAGATAATTTGATTAAATTAATTTGAAAAATGAATTAAACCCATTTACACGAAAGTGAGTATCCGGATCTAACCATGTCTCAATAACGATAGCAATAAGTGTTTTCATAGAATTTATCTTTTTAGATCGGTGATCGTTTTTTAACAGGTATTAAAGTATCCCATAATAATCACATGTTCGTAAGATGGAAGCAGTTCCTCCAAAATATTCTCAAAAGCTGAAAAATAATTAACAGATATTAATGGACTGTAAAAAACGCCTAGGAGAAGCTTGGAGTGAGTTTCATTAATTATCATGGTTATGTTTCGTAGTAATTCTTGGCCTAAAATCATATCAAAAGGCATAACATCTTTGTTCACTATATGAAATAACACGTTTTGATAGTTTTTCCCGTCGATTGTAATGTCCAAGAACACCTTTCCTAATGAATTCACCATCGTACGTCCGAGTCCCGTCAAACATAAGTTATCTTCGTATTTTTCTGTTCCAACGGTAATGAAACGCTCGTCCGTCATTAAATTGTAGTCGCTGCCGGAGTCAATTAACGCGTTCACTGTTAATTCCTTAATCTTGACATCTGGCTGTCACAACTGCTGTCACTTGTGGCACCCTCGCTGTGGGTGCGACAAGTGACAGCAATTTTAATCGCCTGAGCGTTGTCGATTCCATCCACTATGTACTGGATAGCAACATAATCGGGAAATCTCGCTTATTTCCCAATTCTCTCATCGCAAGCATATACTGATAGTAGCTTTCGTCCTTACGCTTCTTTCTATTTGCCATCAGCTCATGCATTCCTTTACTGTTGATAACATCGGGAAACTCCTTTTGTATAGCCGCCTTGAGCTCGTCGTACGTCTTGAATACCTTTTCTGACTTTAACCATAATGCCGCCGTGCCGCACATAGACCTGCGCATGATTATAAGTTTCTGTTGAGCGGTCCAACTAAATATCTCCGCGTTATCTTCAATGTCTTGTGCCCACTTACTCGAAGAGCAAGACTTGTATTCGCCATCGAATTTGGCGATACTTCCTTCGAACTGGTAAAACATGGCCGCCTGTGCGCCCTGAGCGCCGCTGCCACCGCTGCTTTCTCCGCCTTTTTCCGCCATGGTCGAAATACGTCTTTGCCGTCATCAATAACGTCGTCCAATCCGCCTTGATTTGTCTTTATCACCGTTTCAACTTGGTTTCACCGACCACCTCCACCACCACCACCTCTTAAAACTGAAAACTATCTATCCCTGTCATTCCTTCCCTTTCATCACTCTCACCCGTCCTTGCGTTCCGTTCCCAACTTACATTCCGTTTTCCACATATACGTGGATATTATTTTTCATATTTTATAGTATCATACTTATTTTATATATATTTCATATATTGTATAGTATATTTGTTTAGTATATCACTTATGTCAGACGATGAATCTTGTTCTTCAACTTGCAACAGTTCTTCTTCTCTTTCGCTTATCGATGCCTCAGATACCTATGACATTACAAACTTTGATTTCTAATGAATTTCAACATTTTTTAAATTGTTGTCTGTCATGTCTGTCACTTAAATGCCCAAAGCATTCCAACTTTTAAAACATGATACTTTTTATTCTGCTACAGCTCATGCCATAATTGTGACCGAACGCTGTCTTAAGCCAGAACTCGCCTCTACTTCTTACAGTCTTCCCGGATATATTTTGCTCCGTAACGATCGCACTGGTAATAGATGCGGAGGTGTGGCTATATATTTGCGTAGCGATATACCATATAAAATTTTAGATTCTTCTCTCCTTATACTCAGGGTCAATGGAATTTCTCTTTGTTGAGGTTAAGGTCAAGTGTGTGAAAGTATTTCTTGGAGTTGTCTATATATCCACCTAAAGTGGACTACTTCTCCGATTTGGAAGAAAATTTGTCTCCACATTGTTCAGATTATGCACATCACATTATCATGGGAGACTTTAACACTGACCTCTTAGGGTCCTCTCCTGAATCTCGTAAATTGAGGTCGTTCATGGGGACGTAAAATTTCTCTTTTTTTCCTTTAGATGCCACACACCATAATATTGACTATGCTGATAAATGTATTGACCTCATAGCAGTATCCTCTATTGAGCATGTAGCCAATTATGGCCAATTCCCTGCTTCTGGATTCTCAAGGCATGATTTGCTCTTTCTTTCTTACAAATTAAAGTCTCCCAAGCCTTCGCCAGTGTCTGTCTCTATTCGCAATTTTGCGAAAATTGACATGGTAAAGCTCACGTCTGATGCTGATGCCATTGACTGGTCAGAAGCGTTCAATGCTACGACAGTAGACTATAAAATTTGCTTGTTAAACAGGAATATCTCAAGGCTGTTTGATAAACATGCTCCTAAGCGCAAAGTCCGACTCAGACGACCTCCTGTCCCATGGATTACAGAAGGGGTCAGAATGGCCATGACTAAGCGTGATTGGGCGTTTTATTTTATTTTATTAGGGACAAAAAACAACTAAAATATATGAAGTACACATAAAATTTTCTGCGTTAAGGTTGTAATAATATTGCAGCCCACTACATCATCCACATATTGAATACATAATATTATTTTAATTGAAGCCACTAGATACATTAAAATTAGCATATAAACAAATGTGGCAAAAGAGAAGCAAAAAGATCAAAGAAGCAACTCTGATTAGATTACATAGTTAATTAATGTAAGTTTAACTTTTTAAGTGTTGTAACAATTTGGTTCTTAAACTTTGATTTAGCGTATGCAAATATATCAATACCAATAAAATTAGAATTGTAGGATTTAAGAATTCGATGTATAGGACATCGTAATCCAGAATTTGTTCGGCAGGTATTAATTGCAAAGAGAGGCGCCTGGACGAACTGCTCGTTTATGAATAGTGCGAGGAACTACATAGTAAATCTTATTTGTTAAATCAATGCAATCGAAATTGTTGTGAACAATACTGTATAAAACGTTAGCTTCGAGTTATGTACGTCTTGCCTCAAGTGATAGCAAGTTATAATCATTTAATAATTGTGAATATGATAAGTTGGGTTTCCCACATCTAAACCGCACAGAGCGAAGAAACCTTCGTTGCACCTTCTCAATCTCGCTCACATACTTATTATAATACGGGTTCCAGATTGCAACAGCGTATTCTAGTTGAGAGCGGATAAGAGTTTTGTAGAGATACAGGTATGTTTGCAACCTCTTAAACTCAGTAGATGATCTCATTACGAAGCCGTACATTTTGTATGCATTATTTATAATTGACTCAATATGCTGGTTAAGTGTCAGTTTTCTGTCAATCAAAACACCTAAATCTCTTACAGTAGAAACATTAAGACAGTGTTACAAAGATTATAATTAAAGTTAACAATGTTTTTATATTTGGTAAAGTGAATATAGTTGCATTTAGGAATACTAAGATGTAATTTATTGTCTTTACAATAAGTTGTAAGTCTGTTTAAATCTTCTTGCAACATCTCGCAGTCTTTCTCGGATTTAATGGGCTTATAAACTTTTAAGTCATCTGCATATAAAATAAATTTGGTATTTTTAAAACAGATTTTAATATTATTTATATATAGTATAAATAAAAGTGGGCCCAGTATTGATCTTTGGGGGACACCGGAAGATATAAGAAGAGTGTCAGATTGATAACCATTCACTACTACTTTTTGAGTACGGTTTGAAATATACGATGAGAACCATCGTAGTAAATTACCCCTCATCCCATTAAATGAAATCTTATTTAATAAGATATCGTGGTCGAAAGCCTTCTTGAAATCCGTATAAATAGCGTCAACTTGCACACGTTTGTCAATATTTTCGAAAAGCTCAATTGTAAAAATTAATAGATTTGTGGTATTGGATCGCAGATTAACAAATCCGTGTTGTTCTGGGATAATAGTATTATGGAGTACTGGATATATTTCATTATGAACCAGCTTTTCAAAGAGTTTTGACAAAGTGGAGAGGATTGATATAGGGCGATATTGCTCAATATCTTGCTCTGAACCACTTTTATGGATGTGTGTTATATTTGCCATCTTCCACTTCGTGGGGAATACACCTTCATTTAAGCTTTTATTAAATATTTTACAGATACTGGGGGCAATAGACTTGAAAAATAATGCAGAAAAGCCGTCAGGGCCCGCACCTTTGCTAGAGTCAATTTTTTTTAATTCATTTGGAAGGCGGCTTCCAAGCCTGCGGGGAAGAAGATTTTGGTTCAAAGACTGACATGAAATGTTCCGAGAACATTTCACATATGGTCTCTGGATCTCTTGACTTATAATCACGGTACTGCATTAAAGCTGGGATACTAGACGTACTCCTACGGTTGGAGATGTATGACCAGAAGCATTTTATATTGGTTGTGATATTGTCTTCCACCGATTTAATATAAGAGCTATAACAGCTGTTACACAATTTCTTGAAATTTGACCTCGTCTCGGAAAACTTATCGTAATAAGTTTTGTTACGACTTTTCTTTCATTTGTTCCAATAGTGCTGTTTTTTTTTAAAGTGTAAATCATTTGTTGAGAGAACCAGACCGGGAAGTCTGTTAAACGGGTTCTAGTAAGGGGAACGTGTGGTTTTATTATTTGAGTTAGCATACTGTAAAATGTATCCAGGGCATCCGTCCTGGATCGCATCCAAGCGGATCCAGGGCAGCTGCCCAATCAGTTTCACTGATGCGTTCATTGATAAGGTTGTAGTTCGCTTTACGAAAATTGTATGTAGGCAGAGTATTTCTATTTAACACTTGGATCAATTGATTAAAAGGTGTATTAATTACAAATGGTGGGTGAAAAAGATCAGATGGTAACAATGGGTTAGGAACGAGGTCAACGGAATAAGGAGTGTTCGCTAGTTAAACATCAAGTATTCTACCACTGTTGTTATATATGTGGTTGTATTGATAAACCTCTAACAATGACATAAGTTGCAATAGTTGGAGATATACAGGAGAAGTACCTTCATATCATACCAGAGGCGTTACTAGCAGGTACAATAGAAGATGAACACCATATTATATCTGGGAGGTTGTAATCCCCTATTATATAAATATTTTCAACATTAGGCCCATTTAGCGCGTCCTGAAGTAACTCAAAATGAGAAAAGTAAACATCAAAGGCAACCCAAGGAGGAATGTATACAGCACTAATAACGTAAACCTCAGTTCGATTCATATTTGGAAGTGCAACCATAACGTGTTCGATTAAGGGTGAGGTTAGATGCCAAGGTGAGGTTAGATGCCACCTCTCAGGAACTTCGAACAAGAAAGGTTGAAATTCACGCTGAACCGCTACGAGTACACCTCCCCCATCTTGTTTTTTAGTAACATTTCGATCGCGATCACACCTAAATACAATATACCGACGATCTATAAATTCATTATTATTAATTTCTGGAACCAGCCAAGTCTCTGTTAATATTATTACTTGGTATGAGTAATACAAAATGTTCATATATAAAGTATGTAATTTAGTTCTTATACCCCGGCAATTCTGGTAATAAATTGATAGGCTGTCCATTCTACTCATTGATAAATTGAAATAATATATTCATATTATTAACAATATCACACATAAATAATTCTAAATTACATGAAGGTGCGAAAGGAAGTCCTACCAGGCGCGAGCTGAGATTGAGAAAATCCAACATATTCATATAAATGTAAAATAACAGTATACCGAGTTCATGAACTAATTTAAAATATTTATCGCAAATTGTAAAGCTAAACATGTATTGTATATACTTATAATATTATGTAAATTCGAGGCAAAACGAATATTACAAAGCAATACATTCATTAAAAATACGTGGAAAAACAAAAAATTATTAGCATAAAAAACGTTCAGTATCTTTAGTGAGGAAAGAACTTTTAATTTTAAACTATGTTTGCGCGTGTAATAAGTACCATTAATTTCTAATAGTCTCTTTAATTTTTTTAATATCACTAGTGCCTCGGACCACGAACGGTGCAGAGTCATCTCGTTCACGAACCAAAATGGTGGCAATCTTGATCCAAACATACTTATAATTATGCCTCTTAGCAGCTTCTCGAGACATGCGAAATAACTGCTTCTTCTTTAGAGTGAGATGCTCGTTTATGTAGATAGGTTGCGGTGACCCGGAGATTCCAATTTGGTCCGATTTAAGACTTTTAATCTTACGGAATGCGCTTAATATCAGTTTTTTTTTAAAGAAAAACATCTGTTAGTCACTGCACAATCCACATATTACAGATATGTTAAACACTTTAATCTTTAACTTTACATAATTAGCCACAAGCAAAAAGCACTTAAACTATTTTTAAACTTATTGCAATGCGCAGCTGTGTTAAAAGTAAACCGTCTGACCTCTAGTGACAGTATAAGAGTTCAGGGCTTTTAAAAGAGATCGCTCTGATGTTAAATGGCACGCATATAAATATGCAAGAAATCGTTGCAATCAAATGGTAAGAGCAGCTAAACGCCGATATTTTCATGATCAACTACTTTCTTCATTTTCGGCTGACATGTGGAAGTTCCTCAATACTCTTGGATATGGCAAAACACACCTCGACTCTAGCACTACTTCATTTTCACCTGATGATTTTAACCATCATTTCCTGTCTGCTGAAATTGTGTCAGATAGCTCTAGAGCGAAAGCTGTGTCTTTTATTACTTCCAAGCCATATTACTCTCAAAACACTTTTACCTTTTCACCTGTTGATGAAGAAGAGATACGTAAAACGCTATTGTCCATCAAATCTATAGCCTATGTGATGATGTGAGTAGAACTATGATTTTACATGTATTACAATCTGTTATCCCTGTAGTAACTTACATTATCAATTTCTCGTTAAACTGCGGTGTTTTCCCCATCGACTGGCGTAAAGCCTTTGTTATCCCATTTCCTAAATCATCCACCTGCAGCCTGCTCTCTCATTTCAGACCAATTTCTATTTACCATTTCTTTCCAAGGTTTTAGAAGCTACTGTATATAAGCAAATTTCTGCTTTTATCCTTAAAAATAATGTTCTTTCTCCACATCAGTCCGGATTTCGACCCGGTCACAGCACAACTACGGCACTTTTAAAGATAACTGAAGATATCCGGGATGGTATGGAAAATTCGAAACTTACAATTCTTACTTTAATCGATTTCTCAAATGCTTTTAACGCCGTTGACTATGAAATCTTGTTAGCTCTTCTCTCGCGGTTGGATATCTCTTCTTCTACTCAGGATTGGTTTTCAACTTATCTTCGAGGATGGCAACAGGCTGTGCGTACAGGTCAGAATTTATCTGATTGGCTTGAAGTGCCTACTGGTATCCCTCAAGGCGGTCTCCTCTTTTATTTTCAATCTTTATAAACCTTATCACTTCAAATCATAAGTGCTCTTATCATTTGTATGCTGACGATCTGCAGCTCTATACACAAGCGGAATCCTCTGAAATTAGCAAATCAATAAATTTAATTAATAATGATTTACAGTATCTGTCGGAATGGTCTGCATTGTTCGGTGTTAATGTTAATCATTCCAAATGCCAAGCCATTATTATAGGTACCTCCAGATACATTAGCAATTTGGATTTCTTTGGTTTGTCGCCAATCAAAAAATGTATGATGACAATATAATTTCTTTTTGTACCCACGAAAAAAACCTCGGTTTATATATTGATAGCTCTCACACCTGCGATAATCAAAAACAGGAGACATGTCGGAAAGCTTATGCATCCTTGAGATCACTATCGTCTGAAAAACTTCCTTCCAATCACTTCTAAAACGCTGCTTATTCAATCATTTATTTTGCAAGTTATTATGCTGATGTGTGACCTTTCTCAATATATCACCTTAACACATTGGATCGTCTCCTAAACAATTGCATTAGATACATTTATGGTCTACGTAAGTATGACCATGTAACTTCTTTTCGAACACAGCTTGAGTGGCTGTATATTCGACAATGCAAAAATATTAAAATTCTCTGCACACTTTTTACAATTCTAAACGATACTTGTGCACCTGAGTACTTGAAATCTAAGTGTCAATACTGAGGTGATTATCATAAGCGCATTCTCCGTTCTTTGGAAAGTCTCAAGTTACTTTCACCGTTACACCGTACTGGTTACACATCTAAATCGGCCTTACGGCTATAAGGCTCTGGACTGAAATTCCTCTTGACAGTAAAAAAGGTCCCAACATTCATTTAAAATTAAGTCCGTGAATACTATAAAATGTTGCAAGTATTAATATCTGGTATGGGTTTAATTTAAAATCTTTCGTGTATTGTCTCCTCTATATATATTTATATATATATATATATATATATATATATATATATATATATATATATATATATATATATATATATATATATATATATATATATATATATATATATATATAAACTATTCACGTCACGTTAGAAGTCACGATAGCCGAGTGGTTGGGTCGTCGGAATTTCGAGTCAATAGACCCGAGTTCGATCCCCAGTTGGTAGGCTCGTACCAATGAGTTTTTCTAAAACTTATGTACGAATATCGTTGGCTTGGACATAAAGGCGGCGATGGGCTCACCACCTGTCACGTTGTCCCGAAAAATATCTTCGGTGAAAGGTGGGTCGAAGGGACTTAATTGTCTAGACTCGACCTCTGTCTACCCCTGTATTGGGAATTGCGTGAAGATATTATTATATATATACTATTAAATTCATATCCGGCTTTCGTCCGATTTCAGTAATGCGTTCAATACCGTCGACTTAGACATACTTCTGGCTGTTCTACGTTCTATTAACGTATCTCCAACAGCGACGGACTGGTTTCGTAGTTACTTATTTGGTCGTCGACAGCGCACTCGTATAGAAGAGAGATACTCTTCTTGGTGTTCTATCGAGGCCGGTGTACCACAAGGTGGCGTGTTGTCTCCTCTCCTTTTCACAATTTTCATTCGATCCATTACCTCTCAAATAACTTCTCTCTACCACTTGTATGCAGACGATCTCCAAATTTATTCACAAACCAGAGTTGAATCCATCGATTCAGCTATACTCGCTACTAACCGCGACCTGGTGACTATATCTGAGTTTAGTAAATCGTATGGTATAAAAGTGAATCCTAAAAAGTCACAGGTAGTGGTGATAGGGAGTAGTAAACTACTACAAAAAATTGATTGGCTAACTTTACCCTCAGTTTGTTTTGATAATACCATTATTCCTTATAGAAAAGTTGTAAAAAACCTCGGGGTTCTCATAGACAGCAAACTGTCATGGGTACCACAAATAGAAAATGTGAGCAGAAAGATGTTTGAAGCCTGTAGGAGTCTTAAAAGGCTTCAAAATTTTCTACCTTTATCTACCAAAATTGCGTTAGCAAAATCTGTCCTGATGCCGATTCTAGACTACGCTGACATTTGTTACAGCGATATAACCACGGAGCAATTAAATAAAGTCACGATAGCCGAGTGGTTGGGTGGTCGGAATTTCGAGTCAATAGACCCGAGTTCGATCCCCAGTTGGTAGGCTCGTACCAATGGGTTTTTCAAAAACTTATGTACGAATATCGTTGGCTTGGACATAAAGACGGCGACGGGCTCACCACCTGTCACGTTGTCCCGAAAATATCTTCGGTGGAAGGTGGGTCGAAGGGACTTGATTGTCTAGACTCGACCTCTGTCTACCCCTGTATTGGGAATTGCGTGAAGATATTTTTTTTTATTTTTTTTATTAAATAAGCTTGAGCGTCTCCAGAACCTTTCCATTCGCTTCATATATGGTTTACGCAAATATGACCATGTCTCTGATTTTCGAAAGCAACTCAAGTGTCTCCAAATCCGTTTTCGCCTTAATGCTCATATTCTCTTTCTTCTTTACCGTGTACTGTTTGACCCAAAAACTCCCACTTACCTGAAAGATCAATTTCATTATAGACATGTGTACCATGAGCGAGAATTGCGTTCTCCTTATTGCTTGGCTTTAAAAATGCCTACTAATCGGCACTCTCAAGTTAATAAATTATTGTTTTCCTATATATTTTTCCAAATTTCCTTCTTTTCTTTCCCTCACTGTGTTCGTATTTACACATATGTTAAAATATTCATATGTATGTAAGTATGTGTATGTGTGTATATATATTTCTTTTTCGAGGGTAGGTGCGAAACCAACAACAGCTGTTATGGAGCTCTCGTAATTTAATTAATGTTTTAAATCAATCTTAACAGTTTTTCAAAATAATTTATTTTTGCTATAATAAGTAATAGTGTCTGGATATTTTGTTATAATATCACATGTATATAAGAAAGTTATAAGCACTTACATAGTACACCCTCCCTCCATAAACTTTCAAAGCACTACATTTTTGTATATAACATAAAAATGGCAAATATTTCTGATGTGGAAAATATACAGAAAGAACTGGAAGGAAGTTTATTTCTAAAAATGGCGGAATTCGAAAGACGTTTGAATGCAGCATCCACTCCACCAAACACAACACTTGTACAGTTACGTGAAGAGTTCTGCGTTTTCAGGGATCTGGTAACTTCAATGCTTAGTCTTCTACGTCAGCAAATATTAGACTGTTCGAAAAATATTGATGAGATCAACATGAGGCATCGACGGAAAGCACTCCTTTTTCATGGAATCCCTGAATCTCCAGAGTTAAATACACAGAATGAGGTACTCCAACTGATTCGTGGTAAGATGGGTCTTCCACATATCGCCGACTCTTCTCTCAAACAGTGCCATAGACTTGGTGCGAGACAGAGCGATAAAGTTAGGCCTGTTCTTGCCTATTTTCATGACCATCACAATAAAGCAGAGGTTTGGAAGGCAAAACCCAAGTTGAAAGGATCCACTGTCTCAATCTGTGAATTTTTGACGAAAACACGACAAGCAGTTCACAAAAATGCCCGTAAGTATTTTGGGGTTAAAAATTTTCGGAGTCATGATGGGATTATTCATATTAAGCTTCCTGAAGGTCGAAAGAAGATCTCCTCTGAGGATGAGTTGGAAGCTCTGAAGGTCAAGTTTGCTTCTGCACCGTCGTCTAACAGGGCTGGCAATAGTCCTCGTCATGAAGACAGTGTTTCAGTGAGCAAGAAGGTCTCTCATTCGCAGCAAAGCCCATCCAATCTATCCTACTTGTCAGCAAGAAATAGCGCGAACTAATAATCCTGCTAGAACAAATCAGAAGCAGAGTGATGACATCAAAAGAGCAAGGCGTTTCGCTTCCAAGCGATAGTCTCTTCACTCCTTTAATAATCAAGGTGAAGTAATTAGAACATAATATTGACATTCTTTGTGTTTTAACATATGCACTTTATTTTTTATTCAGATTTGTTGTAGACTTTCACACTTTTGAATACTTGGTCTTATAACTTTATTTATTTGTTTTAGGCCATTACTGTATTTTATTTGTAATATTTATCAAAATCTAATTATAACATCAATGTCAGTTTACTAAAGTAAATGACAGTAACAATGTCAAAATCACAATGTCAATGCCAGGTTATACGTGTATTACTCTATGGTCACAGATAATAACAGTGGCAGATTTTCTTTACTTCATTGAGACGACTATATACACTGCGTAGTACTTAACCTCGTCGTATTAAATTCGCTTTGTATTATTTTGGATATTTTTCAACAGTGTTTCGTTATTATGTTTAGTTAATTGATGCTTCCTGTATATTTGGACATATATTTGTAGTTCTGTTTCGATATTGTTTTCGTTTTGTTTTCTTTTTTTTATTTTCTACATGTTCATAATTGTGTAGTCTTTATTTTTTTTTCAGTTTGGTTTATTTTAATGTAAACAGTCAACTTGAGGGTTGGTGTATTATGATTGTTTGCTATCCTTCTGTATCATTTTGCATGTTTGTAGTTTACTCTTAGTTTTACATATATTCTTTTAAAATATTTGTATTTTTATTTTACATTAATAGTTATATTTTTATTTTTTATTATTATTTATATTTTTATTTTACATAATTACATTAATATATATCTTATTCCATTATGACTGATGATGATTCCTTTTATTCCTATGACTCAGACTTGTCTTTTGTTTCTTGCGATGACCAGTTAAATGACAACGTTTCTTCTTTAAATAGTCTTTTAAATAATGTGTTCCCTTCAGCCAGTAAACTGTTGAATATTTGTCACATAAATGCACAGAGTATACCAAGTCATTATGCAGAACTCGAAACTTCATTTGCTAATACAAACTTACACGCTATTTTAATTTCTGAGAGTTGGTTGAAGCCGTGTTTACAGTCAACCATGTATCCAATACCTGGTTTCGTACTTATAAGAAATGATCGTACAAATAAAGGTGGTGGTGGAGTTGCTATTTATCTTCATAGCTATTTACCATATAAAATATTATCAACGTCTCCATCTCCATACTCTGCCTCCGATGAACACTTATTTGTGGAACTTGATGTCAAGGGCACAAGAATAGCTCTCGGATTAGTGTATTGTCCTCCTTCTACTGATTACTTCGCCAATTTGGAAATGGCTCTCGAAAACATAGGTTCTAAGTATACACACTGATTTCAACACTGATATTCTGAATAATTCTTCTCGTACACAAAAACTTCACTCGATCTTAGAGTCCGTCAATCTTGGAATTTTACTTTAAGGGCTACCCATCATAATTTCGACACTGAAGACTCTCTTTTAGATCTCATTATTACTAGTTCTTCTGATCATGTGGTTGCACATGGTCAGCTTCCAGCCCCAGGATTCTCCCGACATGACCTTATTTATGCTTCGTATAAGCTTAGACCGCCTAAACGTGGTACTTCATTTTTACACTTCCGTAACTTTACTAAGATAAACTTGGATAATTTGCACAGTGATGCGTCTCAAATTAATTTTGCCTCGCTGGCGGCTGCTTCCACGGTCGATGAAAAGGTACATGCCCTAAATAGCACGATAATTAGTCTGTATGATGCCCATGCCCCAGTCCATAAGGTCAGAGTTAAACGTTTGCCAGCTCCCTGACTGACGATGTGCGGAGGGCAATGGACAGGCGAAACCGAACTTTCTTGCGATTCAAGAGGTCTCGTGTTGAAGAAAACTGGTTGTCTTTTAAAATGGCTAGGAACAGGTGTAACCAGATGGTAAGAACTGCTAAACGCCGATACTTCCTAAACAATATAACTAACTCTTCACCAGCTGATGTGTGGAAATTTCTCAATTCGATGGGCGTAGGTAAATCACCTATCATGGAGTATGGTCCTTCTCTTTCCCACGATGATTTGAATCTATACTTTACTGCTACTACTGCAATGGACCCTACCATCCGGGCACAAACCATAGCATACATTGCTTCAATGCAGTCTCCACACATCCCTGTCTTTAATTTCTCTCCCGTGAATCAGGATGAGGTACGTAAGGCAGTACCGGCAATAAAATCCAGGGCCGTGGGATGCGATGAGGTTAGTAGGGTTATGATAGCCAACATCCTTGAATTTATACTTCCTGCTATCACTCACATTATTAATTTCTCCCTAGACTCTGGACAATATCCCTCTCTTTGGAGAAAGGCTTTCGTGCGACCTCTCCCCAAAGTAACTAATCCTACACTTCCTCATCATTTCCGTCCTATTTCAATATTGCCATTTCTCTCTAAAATTTTGGAAGCCTGTGTACATAAGCAAATTTCCAAATTTGTATATGAACATAACCTACTGAGTGACTTTCAGTCTGGGTTTCGTCCTGGCCACAGCACCACAACTGCACTACTTAAAATCACTGATGATATTCGTGAGGGTATGGAGAAGAAGAAAGTTACAGTTATGGTGCTTGTGGACTTTTCGAATGCTTTTAACACAGTCGACCATGATATCCTTCTTGCAATTTTTTCTAACTTTAAATTCGCTTCCACGGTATTGGAGTGGTTCTCTTCTTATCTTCGCGGACGTCAGCAATCGGTCTATATGGGACAAAAGACCTCTCGATGGGCGGGACTAGGTTGTGGCGTTCCGCAAGGCGGTATACTTTCTCCCATTATCTTCTCAATTTTTATAAATTTTATCACTTCTGATATTAATTGTTCGTACCATCTGTATGCAGACGACCTGCAGATTTATGTACAGTCTGATATTGAAGAACTCCACGATGCAATTAATAAATTAAATGACTATCTGAAAGCAGTATCAGACTGGTCCTTACGTTTTGGAGTATCTGTGAATGCAACAAAATGCCAATCTTTGCTGGTTGGCAGTACTAAAATGCTAGCTAAAGTCGATGTTGGAAACCTACCCTTTATACGTTATAACGATGCAGTGATTCCATTTTCGGGCTCTGTTAAAAATCTTGGGCTACATATCGATAACACAAAGAATTACCTATCTATCTATCTATCTAAAGTGACTTTTATTTAAACACCACTTGCCTGCACATCACACGTTAGTAAAGCTTGAAATTTCTTCACTATGTCTCAACTTGACTAAATCAAAACCGCACAGAATAATCCTGAGGAGTGTTTCTCAAAAAGAATGGCCGAGTTGGAAGCTTAATTTCCTCTGGTGGCCCTGCAAAGGATACAGTTGCCAAAGTGGCTGAAGAATTCCGCACATTTCGGGAGCTGATGTTCTCCATGCTCAGCTTACTTCGTAAGCAGATAAGCGAGTGCTCTCGGATGGTCGACATTATTGAGACAAGGCATAGACGTAAGGCACTAATTTTCATGGGTGTTGCTGAATCTGAGGCTGAAAGTTGTAAAACTGTTATCCTCAACATTTTGCACAAGATGGAGCTAAAGGATGTCACAGAATCTTGCATTGGGTTTGCCATAGGATTGGAGTTGCCAGCAAAGATCACCATCGTCCGATTCTTGTTAGGTTATCCAGTGTTGACTCTAGATTACTGGTCTGGAGAGCCAAGTCCAGATTAAAAGGCTCATCTGTCTCCATAAAAGAGTTCCTAACAAAGTCACGGCAGCTTGTTTTTGACAAAGCCAGACTGCATTTTGGCATGAGAGCATGTTGGACGCAGGAAGGCATAATTGTTGTGAAAACGACAGCTGGTTCTAGGCACAAAATTACCACAGTGCAGGAGCTGAACTCATTAGTCCTGAAATATCCGAAGGCTGCATCGGGCTCTTCTACAGTTGGCAAAAATGTCTCCGGTAGTTCCGGTTCATCCAGCTTGAATCTAAAGTAATGGTTTTCCTTTCAATGCATAGGATTTCGTGGTTCGGTAACTCTTATAATAATCCAAGTTGTTTATATTGCGCTTAAATTACCCATTGTTTTCATATACTTTATGTTTGTTTACCGTTTATGCCGAAGTTAATAACCATTTGCTTTCTATTTCTTGTGATACTCAACGTTAAAAAATTACATATATTGTAAAGTATGAAGGCAAATATCTTTTCTAAAAAACTTTTACAATTCTTTATTGCTACACTAAGAACTTTGCATGTATAAAATATTTTTTGTTTACACTTGAGAGGTTATTTGTCACAGTTGTCAGTCATTTGACACTTATAGCTTGTTTCTTTTTTAGATAATTTAAAGGCAAAAGTTTTCTTCCATAGAGCCATATGTTATAGATTTGTTTTTTAACTTTATTTCACAGTTACTTTTTTTTCTTTCTTGTTTACTATTATTGTTCATAGTGTTTGTGTATGTGTGTGAGCTGGCGGGTGGTGCAGAGACAACCTAGTTGCATCATCTTCGCATGAGTTATGCATTTTTATTTATTTTACTTTAATATATTATTTTTATTTTTACATTTATTATAAATATTATTTTATATATTGACGTTTAGGTATATTTATTATGAGTTCCGATGACGATTCATTTCATTCTGCCAACATTACCGCTTCACTATCAAATGATGACAGTTTCAGTTCTCTTTCTGAAACACTTGGTGATTTTCTAGGTCACACATTTAACCATTCCCATACTATGTTCAATGTTTGCCATATTAATGCTCAGAGCTTACCCAGTCATTACAACGAGTTGCTTGAGGGTTTCTCTCTGCTTGAGGGGTTCGGCTCAAGCCCCATCTACTTTCGACCTCTTATTCCCTCCCTGGCTTCACATTGATCCGCAACGATCGCATCGATAGGAGAGGCGGTGATGTCGCCATATACCTCCGCAGCAACCTTACCAACAAAATTCTTGCCTCTTCTTCTCCTAGTTTTCCTATAACTGCAGTTTCTTTTCCTGGAGGTCTGTGTAAAAGGTACCAAAGCTGTCGTTGGTGTTATTTACTGTCCGCCACTTGCCGATTATTTCTCCAGTCTCGAAACGATTCTGGAATCTTTAGGGTCTGAATATTCACATCACATTATCATGGGCGATTTCAATACCGACCTTCAATACGGGCCTCCATATTCTCCCCTTACACGCCACTCATCACAATATCAACGGGGACGATATCCTACTCGATTTAATCCTTACCTCTTCCGCCTCCCATGTAGCATCCCACGAGCAGCACTCTGCACCAGGATTCTCTTATCATGACCTACTTTTCCTCTCTTACATCCTAAAACCTGCCAAATCCTCACCTAAAATCTTACTTAGGCGCTGTTTTGGTCGTATGGTTGTGGATAATCTTCACGAGGATGCTTCTAATTTGAATTGGGATAACGTAATATCTGCCCGTACAGTGGATGAAAAAAAATGTGAGCCGTCATGGGACGCCTGGCAGATGTGAAATATCGTGTGTGTACAAGTAATATGCATAAAAGATAATATTATTACAGGAATGAAAAAATGAAGTACTAAGAAAATACTAATGAAAAAATGAAGTATTACGAATTTCTTACAGAAAATGGTAACTTTATTTAATAAGCATTTATTTACAATTGATATAAAAATTCGATATTAATATCAAGTGGCCACAATTTAAATATTTTCTCTCTCTCTCTGTGTGACTTCAGTTATAGTTATATTCGATGTTTCCTCTGCCGGTATTACTGTGACGATTGGTCGATGATAACTAAACTACGTTACAAAAGTCCCGTAGTAGTAAAGTCCCGTTGTCCCGAAAATATCTTCGGTGGAAGGTGGGTCATAGGGACTTAATTGTCTAGACTTGACCTCTGTCTACCCCTGTATTGGGAATTGAAGATATTTATATATTTATTTATTACGTTACAAAAGTATTGGATGAAACATTATCAAGATAACTCACAATTACAGCATCTATAGTTGTTCCATATTTGGTAGTAGATTCTTTTGGATTGTTGTTGATTTGCAATTGAAATTCTTTTTGAAGAAATGTCATTAATGGCATTGATTCAGCTCTTGCAAATTTACATTAAAATCTCCAGCTAATTTTAATGGTAGTTTATATTTATTCGTTTTAAAAATTATTGAACCTTTTTGACTATAAGGAAATGACCTTTCATGTAAAAATGAAATCTTAATATAATTTTCATAGTCATTAATATGAATAATATGAATATAATTAATTAAATATAAAAAAGGGATTTCAGTGTTTAATTATAAACCTTAATTCTCAGGTAATAGGGTGTAAATTAGTATACCTTTGTATAGCCACGGCATGCGTCGCCACACCAGAAATCGGTTTTACGTGCGGCTATAGATGTTTCACATCAAAAAGTTAGTATTTTAAATGAGGCTTTTCTTGGACTTTACAACAAACACGCTCCTATTAAAAGAGTTAAGCTTAAGCGCCCACCTCCACCGTGGATAACTCCACTAGTCCGCATAGCTATGAGGCGTAGGGAGCTTTCCGTAAGTTTAAAAAGGTTAGAAGTGAGTAAAACTGGTGTGTCTTTAAAACTGCAAGGAATAGGTGTAACCAACGCCGATATATTCTCAACAACATTACTTCCTCTTGCCTAGCCGATACCTGGAAGTTTCTTAGGTCTATAGGAATAGGTACACCAGTATAAATCTCATCACCCAGAACCTTCATTGTGCGTATCATTTGTATGCCGATGACCTGCAGTTGTACTCCCAAGCGAGTGTTGATAATGTGGCTGCAGCGGTGGAGATAGTTAATAGTGACCTTGAACATATTAAAAGCTGGTGTGACAAGTTTGGTTTAACTGTTAACTCATCCAAGTGTCAAGCCATAATAGTAGGTAGCCATCGGATATTGGGAAGGTTAGATTCATTACCTACCGTTGTTTTTAAGGGGACCTTACTGGAATGGTCTCCTAATGTAAAAGATCTCGGCTTATACATTGACTCCACTCTTAGCTGGCGTACTCAAGCCATGTATGTAAGTCAAAAAGTTACTGGAATCCTTCGAACACTCTACCGCTTGAAAAACTTTCTCCCTTCTAAGACCAAAACAACTTTAGATCAAACTATTATTTTCCCCCTTATTGACGATGGTGATGTGTGTTATTTCTACCTGAATGCAGACCTTCTAGACAAATATGACCGACTTCTCAATAACTGCATTTGGTTCATTTTTAATCTTCGTAAGTATGATCACGTGTCTAATTATCGTTCGCAGTTAAAGTGGATACCAATTGGCCAACGCCGTAGTTTGTGTGTACTCACAACCCTGTACTCTATCCCAACATCTCCCTCTGCACCTTCCTACCTATCTTCTCTATTTAAATACCTACACCCAACCAACCCATAGGTAGACTGGCAGAGAATGCCTCAGGCATTAAGTCCGCCTATACATTAAAGGTATGAAGTTTAATAAATAAATAAATAAGTTATTGAAAAACCCATTGGTACGACCCTACCAACTGGGGATCGAACTCGGGTCTATTGACTCGGAATTCCGACCACCGACTATTACGACGTGTGTTCCACGAGGCAATGGACACGTCGAGAGAATACACAGAATATTAATTCCATTACTTACGAAGTTGTGTATAGAGTACTCTGGCCTTTGGTACAAACACATTAGTCGAGTGCAAAGAGCCATTAATAGTACCTTTCAAAGTACCTACCTACCATTAATAGTACCTTTCTATCAACTCTATACCATGTGAACTACTTGTAGGTGCCAAAATGCGAGTAAAAGAAGACATGAAGATACAAGAGTTACTACAGGAAGAGTACATACAAGTGATCAATGAAAATACAGAGGATCTCAGAAAACAGGCCAAAGAACAGATTCTCAGAGTTCAAGAAGAGAATGCAAAAGCTAGAAAAGAAAAGGACATTCACAATACAAAGTTGGAGAAATTGTGGCTATAAAACGTACAATTTGGTTCAGTTTAAGTCTTCAGGACTTAAACTGAAATCTAAATATCTAGGACCTTACAAGGTTATAAAGGTTAAAAGGAATGATCGCTATAATCTGCAAAAAATGATAGTGCTACTGAGGGGCCTATAAGAACATCTAGCTCAGCAGATTGCATGAAGCGTTGGCCAACAGAAGGTGAAGATAGTTCTTAATGTAAGAAACTTGGTAAGTATAATTTGGTGAAGAATGATAGATGATGAATGCATTGTTTCATTAAAATTTTTATTATTTTTTTTCTATGCTACATGTTTATCTTGTATGTTACTTTGTCATCATGGTTTTAACTGGAATAAATAGGTAGTGTATTTAAAATGTAAAAATAAAAGGCATAACTAAATACTGAGTATAGAAATTTGTAACTAACGTCGAAAGATGTTTTGTTTTTGTTTTTAAGATTGTCTTTTTTCTTTTGATTTAAGATGGTTTATGTTTATTTTTGCTTTTTTTTTAATCATTAAGATAACGTTTGTAAAGTATGACTAAAGGAATATGGAATGTGTGTGTGATGTATTGTACTGAAAGATTTGAAACATCATGAATGCTGAGGAATGCCTGAGGACAGTCATTGTATCAGGACGGCCGAATGTGGGAAACGGAATGAAAGTTGGGAACGGAATGCAAGGATGAGTGAGAGTGATTAAAGGGAAGGATGGCAGGGATATATAGTTTTCAGTTTTAAGAGGGGACGGGTTAGCAATATGTCGGATAGAAGGGTGTTGGGGATTTTTGGAGTTTCTAATTAAAATAAAAGCAGTGTAAAATCAAAGTTGTTTCATTCTGAGCTTATTCCTACATATATCTTCTTGAATTACCCTCCGGTTGACTGTTCACAAAGCATAAAACAATTAGACTAATTAATTGTAAAAAAGAATATGAAAAAAAAATAAGTAAAAGAAGAAACAACATATTTAAAGCACATTTTTACAACAAAGACAACCTGTAGATAATTATCTATCAGTTGTGCTCCAATCTATAAT
Organism: Sericinus montela; assembly: GCA_029286605.1. Classification (NCBI taxonomy): domain Eukaryota; kingdom Metazoa; phylum Arthropoda; class Insecta; order Lepidoptera; family Papilionidae; genus Sericinus; species Sericinus montela. The sequence goes on along the minus strand of JAGSMR010000087.1, from coordinate 575,356 downwards.
GTCTATGGTAACTAAATGACAGCATGCTCTTTGATCGGTAATCAAATGTACACACCTACGTCAAGCATCACACAAAGTAAACAAACCGATCATAATTAAATTATAAGATTATATTATATTATATTATCCTTGGTACATTACTAGATAACGAAAGTTTACGTATAGCTGTAGGAATACGATTGGGAGCATCGATTTGTCAACCACATCGATGTCCTTGTGGCAGCGACGTCGACGAGTTAGGCCTCCACGGACTTTCATGCCAAAAAAGTGCCGGCAGACTGTCTCGTCACGGTTCCTTGAATGAGGTCATCCGAAGGGCTCTTGTTTCCATAAATATTCCATCGGTTTTAGAGCCTTGTGGAATATTTAGGGAGGATGGTAAGAGACCCGACGGCTTAACTTTAGTCCCTTGGGAGAGAGGCAAAGCTCTTGTGTGGGACGCAACTTGCGTCGATACATTAGCGGCCTCTCATATCAAGGGTACTTCGATAAGGGCCGGGGCGGCATCAGAGGCAGCTGAATCGGTTAAATGGCGTAAATATGAGTCTTTGAAAAGAGACTATATATTTGTTCCATTTGCCGTAGACAATCGGTCCGTGGGGTCCCCGCGCGATGCAGTTTCTAAAGGAATTGTATCCGCGACTTATCGTTGCCGCTGGTGACAAGAGGGCTGGTTCTTTTCTCGCTCAACGGTTAAGTCTAGCCATTCAACGTGGAAATGCAGCCAGCGTTCTTGGTACCATGCCACGAGGAGTAGGGCTCTACGATTATAATAGTTTTTAGTTAATAAGTATTGTAAATATTAACATAATTTTTTCTGTAAATAAATTATAAGATATGAATTTCTTTGAACGAAGTATTATATACTAAATTAAAGTTATACACAAATCGCAATTAAATAATCCAAATGTTAACAGAAAATTACAAAGGAGAATATAAAGAAATAACTATCATTATGTACCATTTATAGTTGAAGAGAAAACAAAAATTAATACAATAAAAAAATTAAACGACGAGAAGTAAAGGATAACACAAAATACAGCACTACTTATTGCGCACTACACGTTTTGATCTTGCTGTAGACTTTGCAGCATTTGCATCGTAAGCCTTGTCTGGGATCCTCGTGCTGGGAACATTAGTTGCAGATTTCACTGATAACTTCTCGCACTCCATAATAAGCCTGTCGAGCTCCTTCGTATCATTCAGCCGATGTCGCTTGCTATTGGGTATCTTAACATAAATATTTCCATCAAGTGACCACACGTGTTTTACGTCGAAATGACTACGTGCGGCAATAAATAAATTTTGGCGCTGACGGGTGAGAAACAAGTCTTTAAATCGTATTAGAATGGGCCTTGCACGATTCTCAGAGATTGCACCTAAGCGATGACATGCCTGTATGGCACCGGAGGAAAAGTCAGAAAGTTGAAGATTTTTCTGCAGGATTGTCACAACAGTATTGGTAATATAATCACAGGTGTCTTCTGGAACTCCATACAACAGCAAATACTTCCTGCGATGTCGCAGCTCTATATTGTCAACAGTCTGGCCAATCTCGTCAATTTTTTAGTGAAGCGCTGTCATTATTTGCCAGACATTGTTTTTAAATTCTTGAAAATCGCTTACTAGAGTTTGCAAGTCAGGAACACTTTTTTTAATAGTGCTTCGAAGTCAGCCATCCGTTGATTAAGTGACGATATTGCGGCTCTTTGGATCTCAGCCAGCTCAGTAATTGTGGACATTGTGCAGAAACTAATGTGTGTTCTTCTGGCGACGTGTGATGAGTTGTCAAAACGTAACCGGTATTAGGGTGATGCACTTTTTACAATTTACACATTAAGGTGAGCAGAACCCACAAAGTATGTTATAAATTATATTAAAAATGAAACATTTAAAACGCAGAGTAATAAAGGTTAAGAAAACTCGTTAAATCTTTAATTTTTGTCAAGAGTAATGTGTATACTTTTTCACTGCTACCGCTAAAAAAAAAGTACAATACTGACTAATAGTACAATACTGCTGTAATTCAAAATATGTTCAATTTGAGATAACATCATATTCAAACGCAAAATTCAGTTCCCTACGCGTCAATAATATCATCGTTAGAATAGTGCAATAAACAAATAAGAGATGGCTCCATTTGTTATTGTTTATGATTGACCGACTGTTGTAAATCCCACCCAATATTGTATCATCTTTAGTTACCATCGAAACTCGGCTAAAAAGGCTGTGCCGCATTGTGTTTTAGACCGTATTAATTCGAATTGGAACGTTATTGCTGAACAGGTATGTAAAAGTTAAACCATTTAATTCCAGTTAATACATTATAGTTGATTTAAACCTAAAGATAAATTTGGTGTATTTCTAGTTGTATAATTTAACAATATCAATATTGATTCACTAAAATGGCATTTAAAATAATATTTTTACTTACGACATCCTTCCTGGTTTAGTAAGTAATTTTAGAATTAATACAGTTTTGTTGAAGAATTTTTATTACCTTGTTTCTTTTGATAATTTGTTAATATTTAAACAAATACTTATTTGTTAATCACAGCATTTAAAATTACGCATTCAAACATTTTTTTAATATCTAGAGTTTTTACATTCTTGTTGACACACAATATAGTCTCAACACAGTGATAAGGTGACTTACTTAATAAATAATTGTTTTTATTTGTAGAATAAGTATGCACCGTGGGCGCGGCAAAAACAAAGTTGAAAAATCACCAGGTGAAGGAAAACGGCGAACTTTCATTATTGAAACCGGTGAGTGCAAACAATAAATAGTCTCAGAATGATAACAACAAAGCTGCGAAAGAACAACTGGCGTCCTCGATAACTTCACCTTCTACAACAATTAATCCAGTTCTTCAAGAAATTAACGTGAACATTCAGTACGTCTAGTAATGTTGAATCAATGACCCACAATCCAACCAAACGAAATATTACATTTCACCCCTGCACTCTGTGATTTTGATGATTCCGAATGTGATCCTCATTTTATTCCTGTATCAAACAGTAAAGCTCCGAGTTTACTTCGAAGTTGTGCAACATAATCGTCATGTAGTTCGTCAAGTAGCTATCTTCCAATAGCTCTTCATCAAGTAGCTCAGATCAGTAAGCTGAGAATACCTTGTATATCTTCTTAATACCAAATGTTCCTCAGAAGTGCGGGACAACAGTAAAGGCAAAAAGAGGGTACGTAATGGATTAAATTGGCAAAGTAAAATAGCTAAAACACTTCACAATACTGGTAAAGCTAACCAATCAGCGACTAACAAACCGGTACCTGCAAATAAGATGGGACCGACATGTGGCGACAAATGCAGGTTTAATTGTGGTTGAAACATAATGCAATGAGACGTCAAGACAGAACATTTTAAGAATTCTACAAAGAGATCTACAAAAACATAGAGAATTTATAATTAGACATACTACGGACATTAAACCAAAATACAGATACTGATCCACTCAAAATTTACGTAAATTAAATACCGCATTTAAGCACATACCGCATAAAAATAATCATATCAGTCTGCAAAACATTTTTTTTTAAAATACACACGCAAATAACGACAGACCAATTGCTACAGCATTATCAAAAGAAAACAGAAGACTGGTTTCGTATTGGAAGATATGCGAGGGAAACATGGTAACCAAATGACTGTGGAACCTGAAGTCTATGATTTATTAATACCATGCCACGGATAGAATCATATTATCTTAAAGCCTAGACGTCACGGGAGTACATTCAGTGTGGTAAATCTTAAGCTGACTTATACCGTGACTACAAAGTAAATCGTACAAAAGAGAACCCACCATCTGCTTTTGTGTCTACTTTTAACCGCATTTATAATAAACATTTCATATTACCTTCCATACGCCAAAGAAAGATCAGTGTGATCTCTACCTACCTTGAACCAAAATAATCCTATACCTTTGAATCAAAATAAAAAACGAGACATCAAAGAACTGCTCGACAAAAATATAATTCCCATTATGAATCATACTTTCGAGCTGTGATTAGTTTTAACTAATTAAAAAAAGTATTATTATTAAAATAGTGATTTGTAATGATAATTAGTTATAACTAATGATCCCCTAAACTTGTTTAAGTATATTTATTATAGTATAAATGTTTTTCGCCTAGGTCCAGTTTAATGACTACGTAATTTTACTGTGCAATGGCAACAGTAATTAATTATTTATATGTACCTAAAAGAAGAATTATAATATTTTAATTTTCCTGTTTTCTAGACTAAGACAAATTTTGTACTTGTTTTGGAAGGCCGGCACTGTAGGGCCGGCAACGCATCTGCTATGCCTCTGGTATTGCGGGTGTTCATGGGCGGCGGTAATCACTTACCACCATGTGAACCACCGGCTCGTTTGCCTCCTTTTCTATTAAAAAATACTAGTTCCGCAGATAGTAGTAGCAGTACTTCTTATGGTTTAGGAGCAATATTGATGCAAAAAGACAGATAAGGGAATATAGTTGCTGTGGCATATGTTAGTAGGACTCTCACAGATTCATAGCAGCATTATCACGTATATCCTTCACTGAAGCAGTGTTTAAGCCAGTCTCAACACGGCTTTCTTAGAGGTAGGTCTACCGTGTCTAATCTGGCGCTGTTTAATTCAATTGTGACTAAAGCCATGGACAACAACCATCAAGTTGACGTAATATATACTGATTATAGTAAGGCTTTTGATAGAATTGAACATAAATTGCTTTTAAATAAGTTAAGGTATGTTGGATTCTGTAGAGATTTATTAAGATGGTTTTCCTCTTATGTTGATAACTGTGCACAAGCTGTAGTTATTAACAATTATATTTCTAGCTGGGTCTCAATACCCAGCGGCGTACCTCAAGTATCCTTGCTCGGTCCTATCTTGTTTGTCATATTTTTAAATGATATTGAAACTTGCTTTAAATCATCTCGTTTATTTTGTTTTGCTGATGACATGAAGATATTCGCTAATATTTCATCACAAGAGCATGCTATATTACTTCAGAATGATTTTTTGAGATTGGAGGAGTATTGTACGATTAACAAGCTTGATCTTAATCCATATAAATGCGCTGTAGTTACATATTCTCGAAAGCGTAATATGATTCTATTTGACTATCACCTTAGGTCAAAAGTTCGGGACCTAGGTGTTGTTCACGATTCAAAATTAATATTTAATGAACATGTTGACAATATCATAGCAAGGGCATCCAAGGCAGTAGGTTTTGTTATGCGTACTGTGAAAGAGTTCAACAATATAAAAACTATTAAAATGTTGTACTGCACTTATGTTCGCAGTACCCTTGAATATGCTTCGCAGATCTGGAGTCCCTTATACAACACCTACGTTTCACGGATTGAGAACTTTCAACAAAACTCTATAACTAAATCTAAGGGTAATAAAATCTTTAAGATCAAAACGGTCCTCGACCTTGAAGGCGTCACTGTCGAGGCTGCGCACAAACGGAAAACGATTGGCCAGTGCCATAGATGTCAGGTCTATGGCCACTCAGCCAGGCATTGCTTTGCGCGCCCCGGTACGTGAAATGCTTAGGTGATCATATCACCTCTGAGTGCGCCATCACTAGAGAATCTGGAGTAAAACCGAGTAGCGTCGTATGCGTGACTGAGGGGAATCGCGCGAGCTATCGCGGATGCCCTATAGCCCCGAATGGAAACCGCAACCGGGGCAAAAAGGACCTGCCTACCAGGTCAAAGAAGGCTCCACAAACGGCTCGTATTCCCGCAAATGCGTCGGTGAATCCCCCACAAATGGGCAAAAAGACTACTGCGTCAAAAAACGCGGCCCCTGCTGACCCAAAACCGCAGAGCACATAGCCTGCGCCCAGCACCTCGCAGTCCGAGTAGACGACCATATCGGACATGGCTAACCTGCAACAGGTCCTTCAGATTTTAGGCGCCATTAATATGGCGGAAATCCGGGCCCTCGCCCGTAAAACGCGCGCGGCCAAAGACCCTATGGACCTGCTAAAGGCCATAACGGAGCACCCTTCCGTATACGAAGAGCTCCAAAACCTAGTTAATAAAAAGTGATTCGTTGACTTCCTGAGGTCTCTCTCCCGCTAAAATTTCTTCATTTATTTTTGTCTCAACTCAACAACAACAACTCAACAACAACAACAACCAACTGGGGATCGAACTCGGGTCTATTGACTCGGAATTCCGACCACCGACTATTACGACGTGTGTTCCACGAGGCAATGGACACGTCGAGAGAATACACAGAATATTAATTCCATTACTTACGAAGTTGTGTATAGAGTACTCTGGCCTTTGGTACAAACACATTAGTCGAGTGCAAAGAGCCATTAATAGTACCTTTCAAAGTACCTACCTACCATTAATAGTACCTTTCTATCAACTCTATACCATGTGAACTACTTGTAGGTGCCAAAATGCGAGTAAAAGAAGACATGAAGATACAAGAGTTACTACAGGAAGAGTACATACAAGTGATCAATGAAAATACAGAGGATCTCAGAAAACAGGCCAAAGAACAGATTCTCAGAGTTCAAGAAGATAATGCAAAAAGCTAGAAAAAGAAAAGGACATTCACAATACAAAGTTGGAGAAATTGTGGCTATAAAACGTACAATTTGGTTCAGTTTAAGTCTTCAGGACTTAAACTGAAATCTAAATATCTAGGACCTTACAAGGTTATAAAGGTTAAAAGGAATGATCGCTATAATCTGCAAAAAATGATAGTGCTACTGAGGGGCCTATAAGAACATCTAGCTCAGCAGATTGCATGAAGCGTTGGCCAACAGAAGGTGAAGATAGTTCTTAATGTAAGAAACTTGGTAAGTATAATTTGGTGAAGAATGATAGATGATGAATGCATTGTTTCATTAAAATTTTTATTATTTTTTTTCTATGCTACATGTTTATCTTGTATGTTACTTTGTCATCATGGTTTTAACTGGAATAAATAGGTAGTGTATTTAAAATGTAAAAATAAAAGGCATAACTAAATACTGAGTATAGAAATTTGTAACTAACGTCGAAAGATGTTTTGTTTTTGTTTTAAGATTGTCTTTTTCTTTTGATTTAAGATGGTTTATGTTTATTTTTGCTTTTTTTTAATCATTAAGATAACGTTTGTAAAGTATGACTAAAGGAATATGGAATGTGTGTGATGTATTGTACTGAAAGATTTGAAACATCATGAATGCTGAGGAATGCCTGAGGACAGTCATTGTATCAGGACGGCCGAATGTGGGAAACGGAATGAAAGTTGGGAACGGAATGCAAGGATGAGTGAGAGTGATTAAAGGGAAGGATGGCAGGGATATATAGTTTTCAGTTTTAAGAGGGACAGGTTAGCAATATGTCGGATAGAAGGGTGTTGGGGATTTTGGAGTTTCTAATTAAAATAAAAGCAGTGTAAAATCAAAGTTGTTTCATTCTGAGCTTATTCCTACATATATCTTCTTGAATTACCCTCCGGTTGACTGTTCACAAAGCATAAAACAATTAGACTAATTAATTGTAAAAAAGAATATGAAAAAAAAATAAGTAAAAGAAGAAACAACATATTTAAAGCACATTTTTACAACAAAGACAACCTGTAGATAATTATCTATCAGTTGTGCTCCAATCTATAATGTCTATGGTAACTAAATGACAGCATGCTCTTTGATCGGTAATCAAATGTACACACCTACGTCAAGCATCACACAAAGTAAACAAACCGATCATAATTAAATTATAAGATTATATTATATTATCCTTGGTACATTACTAGATAACGAAAGTTTACGTATAGCTGTAGGAATACGATTGGGAGCATCGATTTGTCAACCACATCGATGTCCTTGTGGCAGCGACGTCGACGAGTTAGGCCTCCACGGACTTTCATGCCAAAAAAGTGCCGGCAGACTGTCTCGTCACGGTTCCTTGAATGAGGTCTTATTTCCATAAATATTCCATCGGTTTTAGAGCCTTGTGGAATATTTAGGGAGGATGGTAAGAGACCCGACGGCTTGACTTTAGTCCCTTGGGAGAGAGGCAAAGCTCTTGTGTGGGGCGCAACTTGCGCCGATACATTAGCGGCCTCTCATATCAAGGGTACTTCGATAAGGGCCGGGGCGGCATCAGAGGCAGCTGAATCGGTTAAATGGCGTAAATATGAGTCTTTGAAAAGAGACTATATATTTGTTCCATTTGCCGTAGACAATCGGTCCGTGGGGTCCCCGCGCGATGCAGTTTCTAAAGGAATTGTATCCGCGACTTATCGTTGCCGCTGGTGACAAGAGGGCTGGTTCTTTTCTCGCTCAACGGTTAAGTCTAGCCATTCAACGTGGAAATGCAGCCAGCGTTCTTGGTACCATGCCACGAGGAGTAGGGCTCTACGATTATAATAGTTTTTAGTTAATAAGTATTGTAAATATTAACATAATTTTTTCTGTAAATAAATTATAAGATATGAATTTCTTTGAACGAAGTATTATATACTAAATTAAAGTTATACACAAATCGCAATTAAATAATCCAAATGTTAACAGAAAATTACAAAGGAGAATATAAAGAAATAACTATCATTATGTACCATTTATAGTTGAAGAGAAAACAAAAATTAATACAATAAAAAAATTAAACGACGAGAAGTAAAGGATAACACAAAATACAGCACTACTTATTGCGCACTACACGTTTTGATCTTGCTGTAGACTTTGCAGCATTTGCATCGTAAGCCTTGTCTGGGATCCTCGTGCTGGGAACATTAGTTGCAGATTTCACTGATAACTTCTCGCACTCCATAATAAGCCTGTCGAGCTCCTTCGTATCATTCAGCCGATGTCGCTTGCTATTGGGTATCTTAACATAAATATTTCCATCAAGTGACCACACGTGTTTTACGTCGAAATGACTACGTGCGGCAATAAATAAATTTTGGCGCTGACGGGTGAGAAACAAGTCTTTAAATCGTATTAGAATGGGCCTTGCACGATTCTCAGAGATTGCACCTAAGCGATGACATGCCTGTATGGCACCGGAGGAAAAGTCAGAAAGTTGAAGATTTTTCTGCAGGATTGTCACAACAGTATTGGTAATATAATCACAGGTGTCTTCTGGAACTCCATACAACAGCAAATACTTCCTGCGATGTCGCAGCTCTATATTGTCAACAGTCTGGCCAATCTCGTCAATTTTTTAGTGAAGCGCTGTCATTATTTGCCAGACATTGTTTTTAAATTCTTGAAAATCGCTTACTAGAGTTTGCAAGTCAGGAACACTTTTTTTAATAGTGCTTCGAAGTCAGCCATCCGTTGATTAAGTGACGATATTGCGGCTCTTTGGATCTCAGCCAGCTCAGTAATTGTGGACATTGTGCAGAAACTAATGTGTGTTCTTCTGGCGACGTGTGATGAGTTGTCAAAACGTAACCGGTATTAGGGTGATGCACTTTTACAATTTACACATTAAGGTGAGCAGAACCCACAAAGTATGTTATAAATTATATTAAAATGAAACATTTAAAACGCAGAGTAATAAAGGTTAAGAAAACTCGTTAAATCTTTAATTTTTGTCAAGAGTAATGTGTATACTTTTTCACTGCTACCGCTAAAAAAAAAGTACAATACTGACTAATAGTACAATACTGCTGTAATTCAAAATATGTTCAATTTGAGATAACATCATATTCAAACGCAAAATTCAGTTCCCTACGCGTCAATAATATCATCGTTAGAATAGTGCAATAAACAAATAAGAGATGGCTCCATTTGTTATTGTTTATGATTGACCGACTGTTGTAAATCCCACCCAATATTGTATCATCTTTAGTTACCATCGAAACTCGGCTAAAACGGCTGTGCCGCATTGTGTTTTAGACCGTATTAATTGAATTGGAACGTTATTGCTGAACAGGTATGTAAAAGTTAAACCATTTAATTCCAGTTAATACATTATAGTTGATTTAAACCTAAAGATAAATTTGGTGTATTTCTAGTTGTATAATTTAACAATATCAATATTGATTCACTAAAATGGCATTTAAAATAATATTTTTACTTACGACATCCTTCCTGGTTTAGTAAGTAATTTTAGAATTAATACAGTTTTGTTGAAGAATTTTTATTACCTTGTTTCTTTTGATAATTTGTTAATATTTAAACAAATACTTATTTGTTAATCACAGCATTTAAAATTACGCATTCAAACATTTTTTTAATATCTAGAGTTTTTACATTCTTGTTGACACACAATATAGTCTCAACACAGTGATAAGGTGACTTACTTAATAAATAATTGTTTTTATTTGTAGAATAAGTATGCACCGTGGGCGCGGCAAAAACAAAGTTGAAAAATCACCAGGTGAAGGAAAACGGCGAACTTTCATTATTGAAACCGGTGAGTGCAAACAATAAATAGTCTCAGAATGATAACAACAAAGCTGCGAAAGAACAACTGGCGTCCTCGATAACTTCACCTTCTACAACAATTAATCCAGTTCTTCAAGAAATTAACGTGAACATTCAGTACGTCTAGTAATGTTGAATCAATGACCCACAATCCAACCAAACGAAATATTACATTTCACCCCTGCACTCTGTGATTTTGATGATTCCGAATGTGATCCTCATTTTATTCCTGTATCAAACAGTAAAGCTCCGAGTTTACTTCGAAGTTGTGCAACATAATCGTCATGTAGTTCGTCAAGTAGCTATCTTCCAATAGCTCTTCATCAAGTAGCTCAGATCAGTAAGCTGAGAATACCTTGTATATCTTCTTAATACCAAATGTTCCCTCAGAAGTGCGGGACAACAGTAAAGGCAAAAAGAGGGTACGTAATGGATTAAATTGGCAAAGTAAAATAGCTAAAACACTTCACAATACTGGTAAAGCTAACCAATCAGCGACTAACAAACCGGTACCTGCAAATAAGATGGGACCGACATGTGGCGACAAATGCAGGTTTAATTGTGGTTGAAACATAATGCAATGAGACGTCAAGACAGAACATTTTAAGAATTCTACAAAGAGATCTACAAAAACATAGAGAATTTATAATTAGACATACTACGGACATTAAACCAAAATACAGATACTGATCCACTCAAAATTTACGTAAATTAAATACCGCATTTAAGCACATACCGCATAAAAATAATCATATCAGTCTGCAAAACATTTTTTTTTAAAATACACACGCAAATAACGACAGACCAATTGCTACAGCATTATCAAAAGAAAACAGAAGACTGGTTTCGTATTGGAAGATATGCGAGGGAAACATGGTAACCAAATGACTGTGGAACCTGAAGTCTATGATTTATTAATACCATGCCACGGATAGAATCATATTATCTTAAAGCCTAGACGTCACGGGAGTACATTCAGTGTGGTAAATCTTAAGCTGACTTATACCGTGACTACAAAGTAAATCGTATAAAGAGAACCCACCATCTGCTTTTGTGTCTACTTTTAACCGCATTTATAATAAACATTTCATATTACCTTCCATACGCCAAAGAAAGATCAGTGTGATCTCTACCTACCTTGAACCAAAATAATCCTATACCTTTGAATCAAAATAAAAAACGAGACATCAAAGAACTGCTCGACAAAAATATAATTCCCATTATGAATCATACTTTCGAGCTGTGATTAGTTTTAACTAATTAAAAAAAGTATTATTATTAAAATAGTGATTTGTAATGATAATTAGTTATAACTAATGATCCCCTAAACTTGTTTAAGTATATTTATTATAGTATAAATGTTTTTCGCCTAGGTCCAGTTTAATGACTACGTAATTTTACTGTGCAATGGCAACAGTAATTAATTATTTATATGTACCTAAAAGAAGAATTATAATATTTTAATTTTTCCTGTTTTCTAGACTAAGACAAATTTTGTACTTGTTTTGGAAGGCCGGCACTGTAGGGCCGGCAACGCATCTGCTATGCCTCTGGTATTGCGGGTGTTCATGGGCGGCGGTAATCACTTACCACCGTGTGAACCACCGGCTCGTTTGCCTCCCTTTTCTATTAAAAAAAAATACTAGTTCCGCAGATAGTAGTAGCAGTACTTCTTATGGTTTAGGAGCAATATTGATGCAAAAAGACAGATAAGGGAATATAGTTGCTGTGGCATATGTTAGTAGGACTCTCACAGATTCATAGCAGCATTATCACGTATATCCTTCACTGAAGCAGTGTTTAAGCCAGTCTCAACACGGCTTTCTTAGAGGTAGGTCTACCGTGTCTAATCTGGCGCTGTTTAATTCAATTGTGACTAAAGCCATGGACAACGGCCATCAAGTTGACGTAATATATACTGATTATAGTAAGGCTTTTGATAGAATTGAACATAAATTGCTTTTAAATAAGTTAAGGTATGTTGGATTCTGTAGAGATTTATTAAGATGGTTTTCCTCTTATGTTGATAACTGTGCACAAGCTGTAGTTATTAACAATTATATTTCTAGCTGGGTCTCAATACCCAGCGGCGTACCTCAAGTATCCTTGCTCGGTCCTATCTTGTTTGTCATATTTTTAAATGATATTGAAACTTGCTTTAAATCATCTCGTTTATTTTGTTTTGCTGATGACATGAAGATATTCGCTAATATTTCATCACAAGAGCATGCTATATTACTTCAGAATGATTTTTTGAGATTGGAGGAGTATTGTACGATTAACAAGCTTGATCTTAATCCATATAAATGCGCTGTAGTTACATATTCTCGAAAGCGTAATATGATTCTATTTGACTATCACCTTAGGTCAAAAGTTCGGGACCTAGGTGTTGTTCACGATTCAAAATTAATATTTAATGAACATGTTGACAATATCATAGCAAGGGCATCCAAGGCATTAGGTTTTGTTATGCGTACTGTGAAAGAGTTCAACAATATAAAAACTATTAAAATGTTGTACTGCACTTATGTTCGCAGTACCCTTGAATATGCTTCGCAGATCTGGAGTCCCTTATACAACACCTACGTTTCACGGATTGAGAACTTTCAACAAAACTCTATAACTAAATCTAAGGGTAATAAAATCTTTAAGATCAAAACGGTCCTCGACCTTGAAGGCGTCACTGTCGAGGCTGCGCACAAACGGAAAACGATTGGCCAGTGCCATAGATGTCAGGTCTATGGCCACTCAGCCAGGCATTGCTTTGCGCGCCCCGGTACGTGAAATGCTTAGGTGATCATATCACCTCTGAGTGCGCCATCACTAGAGAATCTGGAGTAAAACCGAGTAGCGTCGTATGCGTGACTGAGGGGAATCGCGCGAGCTATCGCGGATGCCCTATAGCCCCGAATGGAAACCGCAACCGGGGCAAAAAAGGACCTGCCTACCAGGTCAAAGAAGGCTCCACAAACGGCTCGTATTCCCGCAAATGCGTCGGTGAATCCCCCACAAATGGGCAAAAAGACTACTGCGTCAAAAAACGCGGCCCCTGCTGACCCAAAACCGCAGAGCACATAGCCTGCGCCCAGCACCTCGCAGTCCGAGTAGACGACCATATCGGACATGGCTAACCTGCAACAGGTCCTTCAGATTTTAGGCGCCATTAATATGGCGGAAATCCGGGCCCTCGCCCGTAAAACGCGCGCGGCCAAAGACCCTATGGACCTGCTAAAGGCCATAACGGAGCACCCTTCCGTATACGAAGAGCTCCAAAACCTAGTTAATAAAAAGTGATTCGTTGACTTCCTGAGGTCTCTCTCCCGCTAAAATTTCTTCATTTATTTTTGTCTCGCCCATTATGAACAACACAAACATAAGCGAAAGAATAAAAACTAAATCGCTAGCTTTCGGCTTTTTCAACGCATACGGCTTGAAAAAACAAATGGACGAAGTTAGGGAATTTGTCTCAATCCATCAGCTAGACATAATGTTAGTACAGGAGACCCTACTTAAGTCTAGCATACGCGACCCGAAGATAGCTAGCTAACTATCGCTTAGTTGATCTATTACAAGTCGTCATTACACTGTGTACCAATTGACCTTCCGTCTCTTGTCAACATAGAAGCTTCCGGTTGCAAAATTGCAATGACAAGCCATCAGCCCATCACTGTGATATCGGCTTATCTCCCGCCTTCGTAAACAATTTTAAGGGGCGACATCGAGGCACTGCTAAATTTAAGCGACTCGATGTTAATAGCTGGAGATTTAAATAGCAAGCACTTTGGAACGCCGCTAACGAAAATAACAATGGGCTCGCCCTCCTAACTCTAAGTCTAAACCTATACTTCGATATTATAGGTCCCCTCGAGCCAACTAGAATACCCGTTCAGAGGAACTAGAATCCGGACATTCTCGATATAGCTCTATTAAAGAATATATTGTTACCTCTTACGAAAATCACGAACTTATCGAAAATCATGAACGTTCATCACGAACTTAATTCAGACCATCGACCGGTCATAATGCAGCTAGGGCAGCCGCACGCAGAGGTCACTTTGACCAAAACCGTGACAGACTGGCGTAAACTCGAGGAATACCTCGAGTCTACGGACTCCCCAGAGTTAGCAAACATACCGGACGTCATTGACAATAAAGACACGGCACTTGCTGCCGTCGTTCATCTCACCTCTCACCTAAAAACCGCCATCAGTGTATCCTCCAGGCGGGTCAAAACGGAAAACGACCGCCGCTTCGAGTTGCCTGCAGAGCTCAGACAGCTGTTGAAAGAGAAAAATGCTGTCAAAAGGGCATACGACAGGTATAGGACTGACGCAAACCGCGTTAGGATGCGCCAACTCCAAAGGGAAGTTAAACAGCTCATGGCTGAGTTGAGGGGCAAAGATGGGACAAGCTAATGACGGACATCACGCCTTCGCACACTGCCTACTGGCAGTTGGCGAGGTCGATGGTCAGTCCCCTGGTCAGTCCCGACGGAACTATAGCTTTTGTCAGCTTCGAAAGCCAATGCTCTCCAAGCACACAGCCCACAGATCCCGTACACATTCAGAATGTGGACGACTTCGTATCGCGGAAAATGACGCAGCCACTAAAGGGTGAACCTCTTCCGCCTACCTCACTCGAAGACGTTAAGGGCATAATTAAAAACCTTAGGGTACGTAAGGCTCCAGGAGCAGACGGCATCTCAAATAGGTTAGTTAAAACTCTCCCAAATTCGCTGCTATTACTATTAGTAACAATCTTTAATGGTCTACTCTACTCTGAAGATCTTAACGCATCGAGAATTTATATTCGCCTTCAAGCCGCCGCCAGCGCCTTAAGCGAGTGGTTTAGGAAATGGAGGATCGACATCAATCCTGAAAAGAGCAACGCGGTCTTGTTCAACAGGAAACACAAAAACTCGAATCGCCCTAACAGATTCAGTAACATAACCCTCTTCGACAAACCCATTCCCTGGGTGTCAGAAGTAAAATATCTTGGAGTCACCTTAGACCGTAGACTGTACTTCAAGAAACATATTAAAATTGTCAGGGATAGAGCGACCTTCATAACCGGCCGCCTCTTTAACCTTACAAACAGCCGCAGCAAAATTCTGCTGAAACACAAAATACGCCTATACATGTCATACGCCAGTATAGTATTCGCGCACGAACTACACTGAAAATGAAACATGGTAGACCTTTCCTTTCATATTTTCCGTATGGGTTTAAACCCACGTATTTTTGGAAATACATTTGTTACTAGAACTATATTGGTATAGTGAGGTAGGTATTTTGCAGTCTCGGAGGAAATAATTCAACAAACATTATACACAGCTAGGTCATAAGTATTGTCACACAGCAAAAATTTTCTTTTAGAATGCTGGCCACAAAAAAGTCTATCGAATTCGAATTTCGAATTGTTCATGAAAATAAAACTGTATACTTTTTAGAATTTTACTCATTTTTAAATAAGGAGTGAACGCTTAAAGGCGGTTACGCGCTAATTCAAATTTTTGACATACTGAAAAATTTGAATCTAACCAAAGAATTCGTTTATCGCACCATCAAACGATACAATGAAGACTGTAGTGTAGATGACAGGTCAAGAAGTTGTCGCCCTCGGTCTGTTAGGACTCCAGCAGTCATAAAAACTGTAAAGGCGCGAATTCAAAGAAATCCCAAACGTAAGCAGAAACTATTGGCCCTTCAGATGGGGCTAAGCACGGTGAAAAGGGTGTTAAATGAAGACTTATGGTTTCGGGCATATCGAATAAAAACAGGACATCGTTTGAATGCTCGTCTAATGGACCTGAGACTGAAGAGATGCTGCGCTTTGTTGAAGCGGTACGCGGGAAAAAAAATCGAGAAATTCTTTTTTCAGATGCAAAAATTTTTACCGTAGAAGAGAGCTACAACAAACAAAATGATAAGGTATACGCACAAAGTAGTGAGGAAGCGAGCAACCCTATTCCGCGTGTCCCACGAGGTCATTTTCCGTCCTCGCTCATGGTATGGTTGGGAGTTTCTTCTTGGGGCTTAACAGAGGTACATTTTTGTGAGAAAGGTGTAAAACGAATGCAGTTGTGTATCAAAATACAGTCCTGACAAACCTTGTGGAACCTGTTTCTCATACCATTTCAATAACAGGCACTGGGTATTCCAATAAGATTCGGCGCCAGCTCATAGAGCGAAGAGCACACAAGACTGGCTGGCGGCGCGTGAAATCGACTTCATCCGACACGAAGACCGGCCCTCCTCCAGTCCAGATTTGAATCCGTTAGATTACAAGATATGGCAACACTTGGAGAAAAAAGCGTGCTCAAAGCCTCATCCCAATTTGGAGTCACTCAAGACATCCTTGATTAAGGCAGCCGCCGATATTGTCATGGACCACGTTCGTGTTGCGATAGACGACTGGCCGCGCAGATTGAAGACCTGTATTCAAAATCATGGAGGTCATTTTGAATAATCTTTAGTGTCATAAGAATCTATGTTTTGTTAAGTACATTTTGGTATATAAATGGTTACATGATGAATAAACTTGTTTCTATTATTTTATATTAAACATGTGACAGAATTTATGACCTGACTAGGTATAAAAAGAATGAAAATTTAACGAAACCGAATTTGACCGTTAAAATTAACAATAATATCGGTAAAAATAATACTTACACACAACAACGTAATTACAGTAATGACTCTAGAGATAAAAATAACGGCATTCAAAAGAATCCAAATTTCAAGAATAGCTGGAACACTGGAGACCTCCTCAAGGCTCCGCCAATCAACCAAATCGTTTTTTTCTCCCAAATAAAAACAAAACTTAATATTCATATAATCCTAATAAATCGCAAATTAGCTTTGTAGACGAGAATTAAGAATTATACGAAGAAGAAGAGGAATCATGTCCTCACGTAGCTCTTAGCCCGAAAGAGGAACAGTAGGAACACGACGAAACTGACCCAAATTTAAATGAATAGGTGTCTTGTTGTCGTGCCGGACGCGACAGCCACTGAAACGCGGCACGCGTTAAGTATTCAAAATTAGAAAGAAAGAAAGTATATTTATTCATTGCCACAAAACAGTGGTTAGACACAAAACGATAGATAATAAATTGAAACGCAGTGCAATACATAGTAAATTGCAATTTAGTAGCAGTCAACTGCAAAAGAGGTTATGTTAAAGGTTTAAAATAGGGCCAATTTATTTTGAAATTCATGGTTCCGTTCTCTGAATTAATTTGATTAACTATGGATCGTTTTCGCACCATGTTTACTCTAAATCAGTGCTCCGCAACCGGTGTGCCGCGGCACACTGGTGTGCCGTGAGCTGAATACAGGTGTGCCGCAGTCAAATACATACATTGTACAAAAAATTCATATAAAAAAATACACCTTATGCACGTCACTGAAGACTCACGCGCATGCGTTACATTTGCACGTGTCACTTGACGTTCGATCGTCTGCCATTATTGTTGTGTGCAGAGTTGTCACAATTTGTACAAAACTACTAACGATATTACTATTAATTGTGTGTGGTTAGCGTTCTTCGTGTGATATATAAAAATATTATTTTATATCCCTTTAAAATGGATAAATTTTACGTGGAAAAGATGCATCTTCACGTACGGATGATGAAACACCCAACACAAGTGTTATAAAAAATCAAAAGAAGATAGTGAAAAGAAAGTACGATGAAGACTACATTAAATATGGATTTTCATGGAGTGGTGACGAAACGGCTCCAAAGCCACAGTGCATCATTTGCGGCGAACAGCTATCAAACGAATCAATGGTACCGAGTAAATTATATCGCCATCTAAATTCAAACCATCCCAGCCAGGCCAATGAAGATAGACAATATTTTAAGAGACGTTTAGAACAAAATAAAAACAGAAGATTTTATGAAATCTGCTGTTACAGTTTCCGAAAAGGCCTTGGAGGCTAGCTACCATGTTGCAAAATTAATTGCACGTCAGAAGAAACCACATACTATCGGCGAAACATTAATTAAACCAGCATGCATGGAAATTGTTCGACTTATGCTTGGGCCCAATGAAGTTAAGGAGGTAAATAAAGTTTCGTTGTCTGCTGATACTGTTAAAAGACGTATTCACGATATGTCAGGGATATTTTGGCAACACTGATAAGAAAACTGTTATTGGCTGAAAAATTTTCGCTTCAGATCGACGAAACAACTGATATTAAAAATAAAGCACAGCTAATAGCTATTATACGTTTCGTTGATGAGGATTCTATTAAAGAACATTATTTATTTTGTAAGGAAGTTCCAGAGCGAACTACCGGTGAAGAAATTTTTAAAGATACCGATGACTTATTCAAAATACATAATATTCAATGGAGCAACTGCATTTCTGTTTGCACAGATGGCGCTGCGGCTATGATGGGTAGTAAAAAAGGTTTTATCACTTGTGCAAAACAAAAAAATCCGACGTTACACTTTACACACTGCTGCATACATCGAGAAGCATTGTCCAAATTTGTGTACACAAATTCGTATAACTTTATTATTTGTTAATTGAACAGCTTAACTAGACTCTGTCCACCTCGTACGTAATGTAGAAGTGATATGTGTAAACTAAATTGTAGTATTTATAGCCGTAAACTACCAAGCCATATTATTATATCCATAACAAGGTTCCACTATTTATGTATGGTAGTGCATTATCCGTGTCAATAGATGGCGCCATATAAGAATTAAAACTCGCTATGGTTTGGTTTATGTTAATACCATATATTGTTTGTGAATTTTCCAATAAAGAGAGTTTTGAGTATCAAAAGCAGCAGTGCAGTGTATTAATTACCCCGCGACGTGCAATAGTAGCGACAACTGGTGCCGAAACCCGGGACGAAAGGACTTTGGACTTGGTAAAATCGTGAGTAATAGTGAATAAGTGGCAATATTAACTTAGTGCAGTGAGTGAATTAATAGTGATCTGGGACTTATAAAATTTCGACAAGTGTTTAAAAAGACATAGAAAATTTCTGGGACTTGTGAAATTTTCAGTGTGTTTGGGACTTAGAAAATTTTCAAGTGTTGTAGACTTGTAAAATTTTAAAGACATTTTAAGACTTAGAAAAATTCAGACGATATTTTATACTATTGACACTTGTAATTTTTAAAGAATTAGACACTTGTAAAATATTTTGAGGAGTTAATAACAGTGAACTGAGACTAAGTTTTGGTGTGATTGAGGAACTTTATTCTGGACACTTGTGAGTTTAATAAGACATCATGGAGGCATTCTTGATGAAGCAAGAGGACATGTATGAGCGTTTGTTTAAGGCTAACACCGCCTATAAAAAATCTCCCAAAGATCGCATAACTACATCCTATATTGAGTCAAGATTGGAGAATTTAGAGAAGTTGTCTGGACATTTTGAGACTACTCATTTCCAGCTCGTATCCACTGTGACTAAGGAAGACAGAAACAGTCTAGAGTATTTTAGTAAAGATGTGTTTGGGAGGTTTGAGGAGACATATACGGAGTACAAGTCTAAAATGAAGGACGACTTAAAGAGGATCAACGTGCCGCTCCAGTCAGCTAGTAAGCCTGAGATAGCAGAAGGATCAATGGTGAAGTGTGAGGCAAACTGCCCCAGATACAACTACCTAAATTTTCGGGATTGTATGAGGATTGGCAAGCCTTTTTATGACATGTTTCGATCTCTAATACACAAGAACAGTAACTTGAGCGCCGTTCAGAAACTTCATTACCTTAAGAGTAGTCTTTCAGGTGAGCCAGAGACATTGCTAAAGAATTTGCCTACCACTGATACAAATTATGAAGAAGCGTGGAAGCAGTTAACCCGGCGTTACAATAACAAACGTTTTAACGCCAATCAGATTCTGAAGCGCTTGTTCTTCCAGAAGAATATATTTAATGAGTCCTCAACTTCAATAAAACAGCTCCTTGATACGACAACAGCATGTCTTAAATCCCTAAACAATATGAATATAAAGACGGAGTCATGGGATCAATTATAAATTATTTAGTAGTATCAAAGCTTGATACAGAGTCCCGTAAGCTGTGGAGTTGCAAATTAGCCAGAATGAATCCGAAGAATTGCCAACATGGACCCAACTTGTGAAGTTTTTGGAAACGAGATTTCGTACCCTAGAAATGATTGGAGAAAAGCAATACAAGGCCAATTTCAAAGCCACTCCCAGCAAAACAACCCCAAATAAAAAGTCGTTTCATGCCACTGTTCAAGATGAGAAGAAGAAAATACCTTGTGTGAGGTGTCCCAACCATCACTTACTGTATCTATGTCCAAAGTTTCAAAGTCAGTCTCCACAAGAGAGAACTGATTTCATCCAGTCCAAGAGATTATGCTTTAACTGCTTTTCCTCTACACATTCAGTTAAAAATTGTCGTCAATCTACTAGTTGCCGTCGCTGTGGCCGCCGTCATCACACGCTGCTGCATTTTGAAAGAAATGAGATTCATGAGACCGCTCCCGTTACACCCACAACCTCTGAGAGTCCTGTATCAGCGGAGCCCCAATCAACGAGTACTGAGAGAAGAGTTGCTGCTCATTTCGTTCACCAAAGAGAGAGTGAGGTTTTACTGGCCACAGCTAGAGTTAAGGCTGTAGCACGTAAAGGCTCACAGATAATACGTGTTCTAATCGATCAAGGGTCGGAAGCTTCGTTTGTGACTGAAGCAACCGTCCAATCTTTAGGCTTGAAGCGTGTCCCCGTGAATGGTCTTATATCCGGTGTAGGAGAAGGAGAAACGAGAACTAAGAGTATGGTATCGTTAAGGTTAGAGTCTCTTCATAACCCTGAGTTTAGTGTACAAATAAATGCCTTTGTGTTGAGCACTCTGACGTCGTTCCTTCCCTCGAATAAAATAGTTATTAAAGATTGGAAAGAAATTGAGTCCTTAGCCCTTGCAGATCCACATTATGGGTCACCTGAACGTATTGATTTAATTTTAGGAGTCGAAGTTCATAGCGAGATAATTTTGAGTGGCCTTTTGAAACATCCTAATAATTGTGGTCCGATTGCGCAAAATACGCAATTCGGATGGGTTTTGTCAGGTCGTGTTGATAGTGAAGCTTCGTCTTCGAATCGCCGTGTTATTAATCTTCATATGAGAGTCAAAGAAGATGCACTTCTTCAACAATTCTGGGAAATAGAGAGAGAACCAGATTCCATACACAAGAAAATGACGAGTGAAGAGAGGAAGTGTGAAGAAATTTATGAGAGTACCACAGAGAGAAATGAAGAAGGTCGTTACAAAGTTCGCCTGCCATTTAGAGAATCAGATCCAGAGTGTTTATATGGTCAGTCGGATGTTGTGGCCCTTCGCCGCTTTAAATCGCTTGAGAGACGATTACAGCGACATCCATCTTTACGAGTAGAGTATATAAATGTCATGCAAGATTATATTGAGCAGAACCACATGGAGGAGATCACAGAGTTAGAAGAGATAAACAAACCTGATGTTGTTTATCTCCCACACCAAGCCGTTGTTAGACAAGACAAGGATACGTCCAAAGTTCGAGTTGTCTTTGACGCATCCTGTAAAGGCGTGAATGGCGTTTCTCTGAACGACACGCTATTGGTTGGTCCTAAACTTCAACAGGACTTACGTCATATACTTATGAGATGGAGACGCCACCCCTTTTGTGTTGTAGCTGATCTTGTACAGATGTACAGACAGATTCTTGTCCAAGATGAAGATACTAATTATCAGAGAATCCTGTGGAGGTCTGATCCTAAACAACCGATTCAGCATTATCGATTGTTACGACTTACGTTTGGTACATCATGTGCGCCATACTTAGCCGTTCAGTCTCATCAGTCTTAACAGTTGGCTAAGGACGAGTCATACAGGAACCCTCTGGCAGCAGCCATAACCCTTAAAGATTACTATATGGATGACCTATTAACTGGATCAGAAACTGAGGATGAGGTTGTAGAAATTTACAACAAAATGAATGAGTTAATGGCTTCTGGTGGCTTCTGTCTGAGAAAATGGTGTACCAACAGTGATAAGTTGCTGAATCACATCAAAAACGAGAATTTGGAGTCAAAACAAACCTTGATATTAAAGACAGACAACTCGGTTAAAATTCTAGGCATCTGCTGGAACAAGAACACAGATAATTTTGAATATACTTACCTAGTGCCAGATGATAGTATGTCGAGTGAGAATGTCACTAAGCGCAAGGTTTTGTCGGAGATAGCAAGACTGTACGACCCGCTGGGTTGGATTTCACCCGTGATTATCAGAGCCAAAATCTTTATCCAGAAACTTTGGAAGTGTGGTTTAGAGTGGGATCACGTTTTGACTCCAGAACTCGTAGTTGAGTGGAACGCGTTTAGAACGGATTTACTGAATGTAAGAGATGTTGTTATTCCTCGCTGGTTAAAAACGAGAAGAGACGATTATGTTGAGTTGCATGTATTCGCTGATGCGTCACAAGCCGCCTATGCTGCTGTGGTTTATTTGAAATCTAGGGATACTTCAAACAACGTCCAAATTAATTTAGTAACTGCCAAAACGAAAGTTGCGCCTGTTGAGAAGGAAATATCCATTCCGAGGATGGAGTTATGTGCGGCAGTGCTAGCCACTAAATTAATCTACGAAGTCTCGCAGATTATGGAGGTTCCTAAAGAACAATTGTTTGCTTGGTCGGATTCCACGGTAGTCCTTGCCTGGCTCTCAGGTGAACCGAGTCGTTGGACAACATTTGTGAGCAATAGAGTGTCAGAAATTCTGACAATGTTAGATCGTAACCAATGGAATCACGTGAGAACCGATCAAAATCCTGCTGATTGTAGTTCGAGAGGTATGTCGATCAGAGAGTTGAAGTCGCATGGATTGTGGTGGAATGGCCCGGATTTTCTTTACCAACATTCGAAGCACTTTACCAACGAGACGTTTGAGACACATGAAGAACAGAGAGCTATTAAGACCTTAACTGCTGTAGTTAAAACTAAAGAAGAATTTATTTGGACTAGATTTTCTAATTTACAGAGAGCTTTAAGAGTATTGTCGTTTTGCAAAAGATTTTCTAATTTAAGATTACCGAGAGATCAAAGAGAAATGAGTAAAATTCCAACGAGGAAAGAGATTAATGAAATAATGAACATTTGCATAAAAGAGACTCAAAGTTTTTATTTTGAAGAAAAACTAAAGCAGCTAAGGTCTCATGGGTACGTCACGAAAAAGAGTCATCTTCATACTCTTTGTCCATTTTTTGACGAAAATGCAATTCTAAGAGTAGGTGGTCGTATTGATCATTCTGCAGCAGACTTCAATAAAAAGCATCCTGTGATTATGCCTGGTAAAAGTCATTTCACCAAGCTTTTAGTCTTAGATGCTCATGCTCGGACGCTGCATGGAGGTCCCCAAGTCATGCTGAATTTTTTGAGATCAAAATTTTGTATTATTCGAGGCCGTGATCAAGTAAAGAAGTGCTATCGAGAATGCCTGGCTTGTCTGCGTTATTCCCGGCAGAACAACAACCAATTTATGGGTCAATTACCAAAGGTGAGAGTGACACCAACTCGACCTTTTAAAAGTGCTGGAGTTGATTTCACTGGCTATATCAATATACGTTTTTCTCCAGGTCGAGGTTCAAGAGCCTATAAAGGCTATATTTGTGTTTTTATTTGTATGGCCACAAGGGCTATACATCTGGAAGCTGTATCCGATCTGACTGCCTCAGGGTTTATCGCCGCTTTTAGAAGATTTGTTTCCAGGAGAGGTCACTGTGAAGATCTTTACAGTGACAATGGCACAAATTTCGTTGGTGCTGATAAAGAATTGAAGGAGATGCTTCAAAAGCTACTTCTCAAATTCCGATTGAGATTCGTCAGTTGCTTTCGAGAGAAGGAACTACGTGGCACTTTATTCCTCCTCATGCGCCAAATTTTGGAGGCCTTTGGGAGGCAGGAGTGCGTTCTACCAAATCCCATTTAAAAAGGGTTATAGGGGATTCTACATTAACTTTTGAGGAGTTATCTACCGTGTTGACCCAGGTAGAAGCCTGTTTAAATTCTCGTCCGTTGTATTGTGTAAGCGATAATCCGAATGATCCTTTACCGCTCACGCTCGGTCATTTTTTAATTGGCGAGCCGCTTATAGTTATTCCGGATGAGGACCATTCTAGGGAACAGGTTTCGGGACTTCAGAGATGGAAATTAACCCAGAAAATGGTCACCGACTTTTGGAGACGTTGGTCCGATGAATATCTTGTAACTTTAAACCAAAGATACAAATGGTTTACGAAAAAAAGAAGCCTAAGATTGATGATATAGTGATTATAAGAGATAACAATGTTCCGCCATCAAAATGGTTATTAGGTAAAATAGTTGAAAAACATCCTGGCAAAGATAATATCACTAGAGTTGTAACCATCAAAACTAAAAATGGCATTTGTAAACGTCCATGTAACAAACTGTGTCTTTTGCCTAAAGATTGTGAAATTTAAGTTCCATTTGTTCTCAATTAGATTACTTTACATAAATGTTTGTAAATTTATTTACCTCATACTTTAGTATGTTTGCCAAATTCAATAGATTTATAGCAATCCTAAGTTATGTAAATTTAGATAAACTAGCGGTAGTTGCGTATTTGGTTTTCAACTGATTATAGTT
Organism: Sericinus montela; assembly: GCA_029286605.1. Lineage (NCBI taxonomy): Eukaryota > Metazoa > Arthropoda > Insecta > Lepidoptera > Papilionidae > Sericinus > Sericinus montela. The sequence continues at coordinate 550,321 of JAGSMR010000087.1, read as the reverse complement.
TTAGTGGTCATTCTATGCCTAATAAGTATGTGTAGCATCCACTTGTTATCAACTGTAATAGTTTGTAGTTAAATTTTCAAGTCAATTCCTTAATCCTAGTTGTCATGGTGGGCGGACATCTTGAAAATATTCCTTTTTTTTATTAGTATTATATAAGAACAAGTTCTTGGTGGGCGGAATGTCCAAATTTGTGTACACAAATTCGTATAACTTTATTATTTGTTAATTGAACAGCTTAACTAGACTCTGTCCACCTCGTACGTAATGTAGAAGTGATATGTGTAAACTAAATTGTAGTATTTATAGCCGTAAACTACCAAGCCATATTATTATATCCATAACAAGGTTCCACTATTTATGTATGGTAGTGCATTATCCGTGTCAATAGATGGCGCCATATAAGAATTAAAACTCGCTATGGTTTGGTTTATGTTAATACCATATATTGTTTGTGAATTTTCCAATAAAGAGAGTTTTGAGTATCAAAAGCAGCAGTGCAGTGTATTAATTACCCCGCGACGTGCAATAGTAGCGACAAGCATTGATGGTCAAAAATTTGCCGGAGGAACTTTTTAACACGATGAATGAATGCATTAAAATCGTTAACATAATTAAATCAAGAGCTTTAAATTCGAGAATCTTTGAAATACTCTGTGCAGAAATGGGATCCGGATATGAATCCTTATTGTTTTATACTGAAATTCGTTGGCTATCCCGAGGCAAAGTTTTGGCTAGATTGTTTGAGCTTCGTCACGAGGTGCGTGAGTTTCTTTCAAAACTAAATATGCCCGAACTATACCACCTCGATGATGATTACTGGATAGCCAAACTTGCATACATGGCTGATATTTTCGAGCATTTGAATGAACTTAATAAAAAAATGCAAGGTCGAAATGAGAATATATTAGCGATTTCGAACTTTGGCAGAAAGAATTGAAAAAAGGATATTTGGAAATGTTCCAAAGGACAAACCACCACAGTACAATTAAAAATAAACAATTAATTGTGGATCTGGCCCAAGAACATTTAAGTATGCTTCAGGAAAAATTTCATAAATATTTTTATTCCATTAATACTGAACAATACGATTGGATTCGAAATCCTTTTGCAACCAATGCAATAAATTCTACAGAAGAATTGCCACTGCGAATTCGAGAGGAATTTATAGATTTAAGCAATGACAAGACATTAAAACTTTACTTCTCCGAAGTTCCATTAGATGTTTTCTGGATTTACATCAAAAAAGAATATCCTCGCATTTCAAACAAAGCAATCTTAACACTACTTCCATTTTCGACGACATATATTTGTGAGCAAAGTTTTTCAACTCTTTTATTAATTAAAAATGATAAACGTTCATGCTTAAAAGATCTTGATCAAGAACTTCGGGTTGCGCTGTCCAATATCGAGCCGAATATAAAACTTTTGTGTTCATTGAAACAAGCGCAGGGTTCACATTAATTATTAAAATTGTGTAAAATATTAACGTTATAATTATGTGTATGTATATTTTTCAAATAAAAAGCCAAATTACTTTTTAAAATTTGTGTATTAATTCAATACCTACATATGTATTGTATATATTTTAGCCTTTAGTGTGCCGCGGAGTTCTCGGAAGAATTATGGTGTGTCGTAGGTGAGAAAAGGTTGCGGAGCACTGCTCTAAATGATAACATAATAGGTTGGGCAAAAAGTCTTTTCGCATTACAGTATGTATGAATCTTTGGCTATAGTATTAGTATCTGGCTGGTTTTGGTATTATTAAAAGTTTAAATTTTAAAGAAGATAATTCGAAATTCAAATTAGGAAAATGTGTGATTTTCATTTATTTTTCATACTGTCAATCAATGTAATGAAGAAATTCGATCCTTTTTAAAATTTTACTACAAAAAAGGTAAAATCAACCCAAGCCGCGAAAAATTTGCGATGTTTATGCACCTAGTGCAGTGCCTGTGAGATTAGCGCTAATTAAGTTTAAGCGTTTTCAATTCGGAAATTTTGATGGCAAAGATCTTATCGCTCAGTACAGCTGAATAAAGAACAGTTCGCTCTGGTCGCCATATTACGGATATTCCATTTTTGAAAAGGTGGAGCAAGATCGGCATATCAGTAGTTACAACGTAGCTGAAGAACTGGGAATTGACCACTGACTGTTGTGGCACATTTGAGAAAAACTGGGTACACATATATGCTCGATATTTGGGTACCTCACAAGCCCTCTGAAAGAAACCTAATGAACCGTGTACTCATTTGTGATTCTTTATAACGACGTTCTGAAACAGAACTATTTTTGAAGAAGCTGATAACTGGTGATGAAAAGTGGATCACGTACGACAAGAACGTCACAGACTGTAGCGAAACCCGGGTTAACTGGCAACAAGGTAATGTTGTGTGTGTTTATTGTGGGATTGGAAGGGTATTTTTCATTATGGGCTGTTACCACCAAGCAGGACCATCGATTGAACTCTACTACGAACAACTGATGAAAATAAATGTAAATAATATATAAAATGCGAAGAAACTTTTTCTCCAACCTATTAGATATAAATACGCATCCACAAATAGGTCATACAGTACATAAGAAGTCATTGCCGTCGTAGATAAATGTAATTATATACTACTTATTTCGATGAATAAATGATTTGATTCGAGACTATAGGCAATGGTAATGAGAAATAATAAAATGAGCTGCTGTACAGCATATTTTTAAAGATTAAGGATGCATCAGCTTTGATGAGTATAGAGTATAGACCTTTACGAAAGCGAAGAAAATGATGGTTTTTAATTGAAGAGATAAAAAAAATCACGTAAAAATAATAATAAAATCGCTTAATTAAATCACCAAATCCTAAATCTGCCACGGAACACTCTGTAAATCTTCCCAGTTTTATTCAGCATTAAGATACCTATTAGACACTACAATCGATTGTTTCAAAGCGCTAAAAATCTAGATGTTTTACATAAACTTTCAAATTAGACGCTGAAACAAGCAAATAATGGGAACGGAGCGTCTCTAATAGTGACTGTAACAAATTGACCATTATTTCAAAATTTTAAATATTTATAGAAGACCGAGCGTTTGATTTGAATATATAGGATGTAATAGATTTGGGTTTTACCCAAATCGTTTGCTGTCGGCTTCTTTAAAGGTGAGTATTGACTACAACATTTACCTGTAACACTGTAGAAACAGATCCTTTAATTCGAAAGACAATTGATAATACCAATAAAATAAAAACATGACAAAACCAAACATAAATATTGGGTTCTTAATATAGCCGTTTTCACACATAGTGTTTATATATGGACCTGATGTAGCAAATGCAGAAAATGGGGTAAACAGAAAAGATGATTTCGCATGCATCAATACGAACAACAAAATGTGTCAGACAACCAATGGCATTCTGTCATTAACAATAAATGCATGTTCTGAGATATTTACTATAAATGATGACAATGACATTGAAAGCACCTGTTCATACATAAATTCATGTTCTACTCACCCAAAGGAAGTGGAAGTGCAGTGTGTCAGGGCACCTGATTGATTCTTATCACTGCCTCTTTAGGCAACATATCGCTCAGTTTAAAGAGAACCAAGAGACCCTAAAAATGTTTAGATCAACTTCTCATAGTCCTCTCAACAATGTGACAGAGTTCCATTCCATAAAGGTAGAAGAAGCAAATGAAGTTATTGTGCTAGTTTTTGGCTTGATGGGAATCCTAACTTCCACAGTCTTAATGTTTAAAATATACAAGAAATCACTAGTAAAACCAATAGTTCCCTGCATAGGGTTATTTGCAGTTTCCATGGTTTCCTCTATAAACATGTCTGTTGACCTTATTTCGTAGGAAAAGGACCGTCAATACCCACTGTAATTGTTGATGCAAGTATTAAAAGTTTTGGTGTTATTATATTTTAACAGAACAACAAGTGATGTATCTCTATGAGTGTATCATCCTTTCACGAACTAAACGTCGAGCACGCTCGCCTCTTGGTTACAAACCAACGAGCATATTGGTGTAACATTTCGTCGAGCCACGAGTGCGGGCGATGCGCAGTTGCGGGGTAACGTGGAGGGAGGGGAACAAAAGAAAGAGAAAAAAGTTGACGCTGTGAATTTTACACGTGCATTGCATTAGCTCGTTATTTATACTTTTTATCTATTTTCTGTTCAACTATGTCGTGAGATAGTTAAAAAATTTAATTGTTTATTGAAAAATACAGGAATCATGTAATTTTATGGGATCCTAATCACGCTCAACATTACAATAAAATATTAAAAACGACGCGTGGCAAGATATTGTTGCCGAAATGGAGATTTTTGCCTTCTAGCTTCTCTTTGAAGAGAAAAAACGAAGATTGAAAAAAGTGTTGGCACTGGAAAAGGTTAGTGATGACAATAAATACAAATATACATAGCACAGCAGATATATTCAGTTTGGATAAAATTATTACGTAAATAAGACGAATTTTATTTCAAATTGTTTTTTTATTTACATTTATGGGAGCAGATTTATGGGGACAAATTTACAAAAGTTCGTGGTTTGCGTACCAAAGCTTAAAATTTATGCTGGATAGGTATAAACCACGTCCCGTTGATGATTCGGTGAGTTATTTTTTAAAGGGTATTTCTGCATTAAAATTTGTAAGCACCTACGCATATTGGTTTTGCCAATCCAACGCGCCTTCTTGAGAACAGTATTTTGCAATTTCATCTCTCATTATTTTTGCAAAAGCACTTTCTGATAAGTTTAGATGTTGATTTGGAAGCGGAAGAAATGATGCTTGGCTCTCATAATCACTGGTATTTCTGTCTTGTGAGATGTTTTCTGGTAAGCATATTCCTTCTGAATTCCTTATAATGAAATTTTGCATATGACATGTGCACTTTACAACCAATTTAGCTTTATCGGGGTTCAAAAATATAGGCTTTCGTAAAACATGAAATACTGACGATATTAGTCCAAATACATTCTCAACTACGCGCGGAGCTCTACAGAGTCGGTAATTGAACAATCTTTTAGTAGATCCTTTGGGATGCATTCCAGAGTAAACCTTCATCATATTTTGCATCAGAGGGAAAGCTTCATCGCCAATGAAATAATATGGCATTTACATTTGCCTACCTGGCAGTGTAGAGGGCTGTGGCAAATTCAATGATTGATCTTGTAGAAAAAAAATTTACATAGTGACTTAGTGGAAACAATGGGGGACACTGCTCCTCCATATTCTACAGTTGCACGCTTTACAGGGCCAAGGAGTTTTAAATGGGCAGAACATCCACTGAAGATGAACCTCGCTAAGGACGCCCATCCACGTCCCTCACTGAAGACAACGTGAAAAAAGTCGAAGATGTTGTGTTGGCAGATCGAAGAGTGACCATCAGGTATGTAGATGAGGTCACAGGGATCTCATATGGCAGCGTACAAAGAATCCTTGCTGGCTGACATTCAAGAAACGGGTTTCGAACTGCTAGAACACCCTCCCTATTTCTATAAACTCTGTTTTCTTTATGTTATTTCTTTCTTAACTATGTTTATTTGATTTAAAAAAAGTTTTTATTAAGTTTATTCAAAATTATAATTTTATTACTAATTTTTATTTGATTTTAGAAATTCTTTAATTGTTTACTATTCGTTAAAGGTTGATGAAACCTTGAAGACTGATTAATGTTGTTATGTGACTCTACGATGGCTCTACGATTATAAAAACTATTATAATCGTAGAGCCTTACTCCTCGTGGCATGGTACCGAGAACGCTGGCTGCATGTCCACGTAAAAAAATTTACGTCTGTCAAAGTGTCAAGAGCTAAGTATATTTAAATAAATTTTTAAAATTTTTACTATTTTTAGGTTTTAAAATTATCGTAAAATGTTGATAAAATTTAAATAAATGTGATATTAAAAGGATTTTATGATTTCAGATACATTTTTTGTCAATCGTGGTAATATTGTATTTCTGAGCTTGTCAACTGTCAAGGAATAAGTATATTTCTTAAATATTTGGAAAAACCTGGGAAGTATTTTAATATTCATGTAATAATCAATAATTATGTCTGTATTTCAAATATTACTTTTACTTTTAGTGCACTGTACGGCATGCTTACATCTGATCAAAGGTCTACACTCTGTGGTCCGTCCTAACTGATTGGAAACGACGCAGCAGAACTTAGCAACTTTAAGTTTATTTAAGATATAATAATTAGTTTATGAATATCGCTCCTACCAACTCTCAACCGGAATTCCTACAATGTCGAAATTGTTCGGACGGTAGGCTTTTTAAAGGTAAAAGAGGTTTAAATATACATATTAGACGTTGTCATCCACAGTCAATTTCATTTTCATTTATTTTTAAATCGACTTCTGCTGGTGCTGTTGTTCCTGCATCATCCCTAACGCCTACTTTCGAGCTAGAACGAAACATTCCTATTCCAAGTACATCCACATTCTGTCCCACTACTTCTGGACCAGCGACTGCATCGTTGTCTTAAATTGATATACCATCAACATCTAAGGATCTGCCAAGTATTCAAAATTACATTCAGATGCCTAAGAAGGTAGCTGTTGTCAAGACAAGATAAGGAATGAAAAAACAGTATGCAACGATTTTAACATCCACACCGATCAAAAACGCCCTAGTTGAAAAAGAAAATAAAAGGAAGGCCAAAGCTGTGAAAAACGAAGGAAAAAGAACAGGAAAGAAGATCGAGCCACAGAAGGGTAGTCGTGACAAGGTTAAGAAGAAAATTCTGCAGGACTCCAATGATACTTCGACGTCAGACGTGAACACGTATGTGTTATGCCAGGAAAATAACGATGCAGAAGATGCAAGCAGCTTGTGTCTTGTTTGTGGTGAATTCGGCCGAAACAATGAGACATGATACCGGTGCACTTCTTGTGGGCTCTGGGCTCATGCCGATTGTACTGGATGGAATACTGCGCACAATTATGTTTGCGATATCTGTTGATCGCCATTGCCCACATACTGATCACCATTGCCAACCCAAGTTGACAATCGGGATCAAAGTTATTTGTTTAAAAAAAATCTATTGTACCAAAACTAATAAACCAAAGTGATTAAAGTTGATCTCAATCGATAGTTAGTAAAGTAAAGTTTATAATAAGAACAGAGTAATAAATAGTTGATTCATAGATTTGCTTTTTTTTTTTCATTTTTGCTTAAGTGATCCCCATTACCTACATTACCCCTATTGTATTATTTGTATGTGTTTCAACTGACCCCAATCGCTGTTTCAAACGCCCCTGGCATGGGAACGGTTGCAACAAATTGTTTTTTTTTTTTAATTTCATATATTTCTAAAAATAATAACCCAAAATTATACAGCCATATCGTAACCAAAACTTCACTTTTGAATTTAATATATCATAATCGTCACTCGGTTTACCCTATTTATATTATACCATTCCATGTACATTGTTTAAATTGTAATTTATGTTTTGTTATCATTACTTGTGACTTATCCTTCATATTTTGTTATTAATACTAGTTATACCAAAAGTGGTAAAATCCGAAGAAGCTAAACAATTACACATCGACATCTTCGTACCGAAACAGGTCACAAGTGATACAGCTAAATCTTCTATTGTTTCACCTCGTGTAGAATGACCTCTAGAAATACCACCATAACCTTCCCTAACAACAGTAGACATCACAGAGCAACAATACCCTCAAATAGTATTGAGTAGTCCTGTTGTCCCTCTTAGAACTAGAATCAGAAATCTGAGAAAATCAGAGACTTTGTTTCAACCCCAAAGTCTCCTCTAAAAGGGGGAGAGGTTACATCCGAGCCTTGTATGGGTTATTGCCGACCTTGCCTTCTTCTAATCATAGATGTAAGCTAGACACGGACTATAACGAGTAAAATCGCCCTGGGGCAACCAGTCTGATTGCATCTTCCAAACCGAGCGGTTGCCTAAAGACAATCTTTAATTGATCTAGTATCCATAACATACGTGTATAATCAAAATACTTTTTTTAAAACCCAATCCACTTTTACTACTAAGGCAAAATTAAAAAAAAATCCTTCAGACAGTAAACGCGGGAAATACCGTGTGTTAAGGAATCGATTGAATACATTTTGTAGAGATGCACAATGACGCCACATCAATAAATGACCCAGATCCAGAGTCTGGAAATTGCTTAACAACATGGAAATCGGTGAATGGTGTAAGAAATCTTTTAATCTTAACCAGCGTTTCTCTTCGGGCTCGGGCTTCGGCTTCAAAGCTGTTGGGAGTGACAATGCTATTAAAAATATTATTCTCTCACTTTTAGATATACTGGCTCCTCTTATCACAAAATTATTGGATAGCCCCATAAGTAGCTACAAAAGTAGGACATTTCCCTGATCATGGAACGACGCTCAAGTTATCCCACTTCCTAAAAAAATCTAATTCTTGAATCCTGTACTGATTATCGTCTTTTGTCCATATTACCTTTCCTTTGTAAGGTCATGGAACGTCTAGTACAACAACAACTTACTTATTTTCTCAACTTTAACAATCTTTTAGATCTTTTGCTTAGATATCTGATTATACAGGGTGTCTGGTGGCAAATTTATATTTTTATTTCTAGAAGTAATAAATGGTGCGGGGGAGGGTGGCGCTATTGGAAACATTGATCGTGCGAATTTGTCAGTCGATGTCGCAGTGGTCGATGAGCATCGCGCGTTTGTTGTTGAGAAATTTTTATGTTCAGTTTGGTATTCGGCGAATGCATGATCGACCGAATATAAATTTAATTCGTTCGTGGGTGCAGATATTCTAAGTAACTGTTCGGCTATGAATGTCCCACGGCCAGGGCCCAGTCGAAAATTGAACTGACTGAAAGCAGTTTACGTGAAAATTCGCGACTATCGATACGGAAAAAGAGCAGCCTGACTGGGACTTCCAAGAGCGATTATTCATGAAATTTTAAAAAGGATCTAAAGTTCCATCCTTTTAAAATTCAATTCGTTCAAGAACTGAAAGATAGTGACTTTGATTTACGTAAACATTTTTGTGAATCGTTTTGAAGCGACGCATATTCACCGGTCTCCAATATTCCCAAGCCGCGATTGAAACATCGAAAACCATTGCATTGTCCCAGGGTAACTGTTTGGTGTGCCTTATCCACGCATGAGATAACTGGACCATTTTTTTTTCTTCTCGAAAAAGTCTCGAGGCCAGACGTCGGAATGTCAATGGTGAAAATTATTGACGTATGATTACGGAATTCTTTTTCTCTTACAAACCTGCGAGGTCAACCATCGTATTCTTCACACGCGTGGTTTCAACAAGATCGGACGACTGCACATACAGACAGAGCTTCGATGAATTTGCTTCCAAAAGTTGATCAGTCGCTTTGGGGACATCCCATGGCCACCGGGGTCCCGATCCCATGGATTTTTTTATGGGGCTACCTAAAAGAGAGGGTTTATAATGACAATCCCTGATCTCTTGGGGATTTAGAGGAATATTCAGCGAGAAATCAGCTCAATTGAACCAAGTTTAGTGCAGCGTGTAGTGCAGAACACTGGGCTCCGTTTTGATAATGATTTCCTAGCACAGATAGAGATAAAGAGTTCCAAAGCTTAACTTTGGAACTCTTTATCTCTATTTGTTAAACCTGCTCAGAACCTAGATTCTTTTTAAAAAAAACCAGGTCTAAGAACATTATTTATCTCCCTAGCTCCTCTCTATCTCAATTCCCCTTTCCCTCAGATCCTAATGATCACTCACACAATGTATGTTTTACTTATATATTTTTTTAATTTTTCTGTTGATTTTTCGTATACATCCTACCCGTTATTATTTCTTGTTGTTAATTTTCTTAGGTTGCCTGAGAGAAATTGCTATGTAGCAATAAGGTCGCCTTTTGGTATCCAATATTTGATTTATATATTTTTTTCTTTTTGTATTGTTCCTTCATTGGTGTACAATAAAGTATATTATTATTATTATATTAATCGATATATACAACACAATTTTACTTACCTGTTGGTTGAGTGGTATTGTCTACATGGCAACAAGCCTCGAACCCCGGCCGCTGCATACGCATAGATAGCTCTATCCGCCCGGTACGTTTAAAAGTCGAATACCGGCACATGTACCCGATGAAGCGGTGACTGACCGGCGGGGGGGCAACGCCCTCTTGGTCAAACGTCAGTCGCATATCGCTTCCGACGCTAACTGCACGCCGCTTTGATATCGCTCAGGCTTAACTGTTCCTTCGATTAAATTCATGTACGTTAATAATTCTAGTGTAAGACTTTTCTATCGTTATTTCTTCTACTCGTTTGTACTCTTGTCTCTGTCCAGAAATAACCTGACAGACATGAAATATTCACTTTGGGTGAAGTTCGCAAATATCGAGCACAAGGTCGTTTGGCTTCAGTCCCATCAAACAGGCAATGCCAGTAAATAAATTTGTGAAAATGCGAAAGTTACTGCACGTCAATAATAATGATAATCATCTGCCAGTAGACCACGCGGAGTATGACAAGCTTCATGAGTTACGCCCTATAATCACCTATTTAAATGAAAAGTTCTCTAGCGTGACCATCGAACAGCGATTATCCATAGATGAACAGATGTGCGCCACCAAAGTTTAGGGATATTTTCTCAAACATTATCTCCCTAACAAACCCCACAAACGGGGTTTTAAATTGTTTGTTTTATGCAATTTGGGCGATTTTGCTTATAGATTCATAATCTACTCTGGGAAAGAAGCTAATGAAGGATCCTCAAACAATCAAAACCTGGGAGTTGTGGGACAAACAGTTATGAATTTGCTGAGTGTGGTACCCAGGCCAAGAAATCATATTGTCTATTTTTACAATTACTATACATCTTTGCCGTTGATGTGTATACTTACTATGCAAGGTATACATTCCGTAGGCACTATTCAAAGAGACCGACTGGTAAAAACTTGCAAGTTGTCAGCTAAACAGAATGTTATGAAGAGTTCAATTCCAAGAGGGTCTTATGAAGAGTATGTTACAAATTTTGAAGGCATTGACATGACAACAGTAAGTTGGAAGGACTATAAGCAAGTTGTTTATGCGTCGACATACGTTGGAGCATGTCCCGTAGGAAATATCGAAGGATTCGACAAAAACGAAAAACAATTGATTCTTATCACGTGCCCAAAGCTAATCAGGGAATATAACATGGGTGGTGTACACCTCATGGATTTTTAGGAAGAAATGTGATGAAGAGCAGAAAGTGGTACATGAGAATCTTCTAACACCTGCTTGATTTGACTGTAATAAATTCGTGGGTGTTATATAAAAAGTTAAAGAAAACCACAAAAAAATCATGACCTTTGCAGACTTTCGATAAGAGTTGGCGCATTTTATGTAGGGATAAGTGAACCCCACTTAAAATGCGAAAAGGAAAACCTTGCCAAGTTTTGCCACCCCTTGAAGTTAAGACTCCACCAAATGGATCATAACATCGTGAGAACAGAAACACGTGGCCGATGTATGATGCCATCATGTAATTTAATGGACGAGTGGTTTTCAAGGTGTCGCCATCTCCGAGGTCCCGGGTTCGATTCCCGGTCGGGTTAATGTCGAATAATCACTTTTTCTACATTCACTTGGGTCTGGGTGTTTGTGGTGCCTTCGTTGTTTCAGATTCCCATACCTCAAGAGCTTGCAGTCGCGATCTACCTGTCAGACGTGAAACCGGTGCCGCTTGCGCTCGCGCCGCCTGTTACGATTTAGCTTACGTATTTTTATTATACGTGTAAAGTGTAATTGTGTTGTAGAACTATAATCTTTCTGTGTATAGTACAATATTATTTCTCTTCTACTCATTTTCTTTTCGCCTACTATTCTTTTGTGTTTGTGACAATATAACTGTTATAACTGTTTAGTGTGCCTTATTCCGGCAACGGATAATATATAAGTATATCCTCACGCTATCCACAACTGTATATGATGTTGCCCTATCTATCTATATATGTATTATTTATTTTATTTATTTATACTTTATTATTACACCAAATGGATAACAATGTGCGGACTTAATGCCTTTTGGCATTCTCTGCCAGTCAACCCAGGGCGTGGAGAAATATAGCAAATCGTGTACATTCATAAATTATCTATATATTATTAGGTATAATTAAATGATCTAAGTGCAATGTTCACTTATGTAGTAAGAAATCCAAAGATTGTTTCACATATTTTGACAATTCTTCAACTTTGTAAAATCATGATTATTTTGTAAAGCTAATGCATACTGTATCGAAAACGATACAAAATTATTTTTATAAGGCAAATAAATATTCCCACTAGGGTCAGTGCTCCAGTAATTGACCATGCGTTAGTGGTTGACCAATTTCAATTTTAAGCGCTAATATTAAGCGTAGAAAAGTCACGATAGCCGAGTTGTTGGGTGGTCGGAATTTCGAGTCGAGAGACCCGAGTTCGATCCCCAGGTGGCAGTACCAATGAGTTTTTCTAAAACTTATGTACGAATTTCATCGTTGGCTTGGACATAAAGGCGGCGACGGGCTCACCACCTGTCACGTTGTCCCGAAAATATCTTCGGTAGAAGGTGGGTTAAAGGGACTTAATTGTCTAGACTTGACCTCTGTCTACCCCTGTATTGGGAATTGCGTGAAGACATATTTTTTTAATATTAAGCGTATAGACGGGCGTATGTTCTTATTGGTTACTAATTGCTACGTCAAAACTAATGGGCCAATCAACGAATCAGAAACTGGAGTTCCCAGTAGTAAAATGTGACATTTATATTAATTTTTGTCCGATTGGTTCAAAACTAGTCGCCATTGTACGTGCGCGCAGTAAGGAACCCCGCACGAGGTAAGTTTTAAAAATCCCTTTCAATTCTAGTTTTTTGTGTACTTCTTGTCCAAAATAAATGTTTTTCACACATTTCAAATATTGTAGATTGATTTGGTAAATTAATTTTTAAAAATACTTTATATTTTTACCACAATTTTTAAGTGGTCAACTACAGATACAGTGAATGACTCATTTTTTAGTTGTGGATGAATTTGGTCAACTACTGAAATCTAACAAAAATGTCAAATTTTAACTAAAACAGTCTGCTTTCCTAGAGTATTCCACGAGTATTTATTTAAAAGTTTGTATCATGTTCGGTAACCAGTAATTGACCAGTCAACTACTGACTCTTATGGATTTTTGCTAGCTTGCTTTAGTGTTTGACCAGTTTAACATTTTTTCAGATTAATATGCAAAATGCCACCGATAAAAGAATATTTCAAATACAGCGAAGAAAGCATACTTCTTGCTTTGCAGGAAATAAATGACGGCGGCGCTAAAATAAGAGAAACCGCCAGGAAATATTGAATCCCTCTTTCCACAATCATTAATAAAATGAAATTGAAAAGCCCAATTGTGAGGAAAATGGGGCCACCTACTATTCTCACACCACATGAAGAAGAATTACTTTGTCGTTGGATAATAGCCATGGCCAAGAAAGGTTTACCCATTAACAAAGATAACCTGCTCCATACAGTTTATGACATTATTTCGAAAGATAACAGACCTAATGTATTTAAAGACAACTTGCCTGGAAGAACGTGGTTTGAAAATTTCCTCAAAAGGCATTAGCAAAAGACACTCGGAGAATATAGACTTAGCTCGAAGCAGAGTAACAGAAAAAGACATAAGAACATGGCATTCTAATCTACGTGATTACTTAGAATTAGAAAATGCGTTAGATATATTGATTGATTCTAACCGAATTATAAATTGTACGAAGCTGGTTTCCAAACCAATCCACCAAGCGGTCTTATACTTGGTCCAAAAGGCATGAAAAATTACGACGTATGCCAAAACTCAAAGGAAAATATAACTGTTTTAGGGACATTTGCTGTATCTGGAAAAATTTTGCCACCAGCTGTAGTTAAAAAAATATGAGCGTATTCCTAAAGACATAGCCATACATGTAAACAAAACATGGTCAATGGAGAAATCAAAAAACGGGTGGATAACATGCAAAGTATTTTACTGTTACATAGGTAACACTCTGTTGCCTTACTTGAAAGATAATGGTACCAAATTTCCTTTTTTGCTATTGGTTGATGGTCATAGATCCCACATTAGTGGAGAAGTCTCGAGATTATGAATGGAAAATGGCATAATATTATATGCTTTGCATCCCAACTCCACACACATCTTGCAACCGGCTGATGTGTCTGTTTTCAGACCCCTCAAAAATAATTGGAAATCACTGGTTCAAAACTACAAGCTAAAAACAGGTACACGAATGCTGACGCGATCACTTTTTGCTCCATTACTGGAAGATGCCTTTAAAGCAGTTACACCATCAACGATAGCCAACGGTTTCCGCAAATGCGGCCTGTACCCATTTGATCTGTACAGGCCGCATTTGCGGAATGTTCTGTCTTTCGGATTGTCTGTCATTAATCCAGTAATTAAAAATAATAATATTTATGTAACAAAATCCGCCTTAATTGGTCAACTACTGGAGCACTGACCCTAAGATCCAGCTAGTGCAAGAACTAAAGCCTAATGATTTAAATTTGCGTAAGTCATATGCCGAAACAATGTTAACTCGTTTCAGTAATTTTCACATCTTATTTTCTGACGAAGCCCATTTCCACCTAAATGGACATGTAAACAAACAGAATCGCAGGTATTGGAGCAGCGAAAATCCTAAAGCTAAACATGAGAGGCCACTTCACTCTCCTAAGGTAACTGTATGGACTGCAATTTCAGCAAAAGGAATCATCGGACCTTACTTTCTGTAAGATTCTCGAGGCCGTTCAGTTACTGTTAATTCTGCCGAGTATGTGAAAATGTTACGAGAGTTCTTAGCAACGATGCTAAAGGAATTTGCTGGCTATAATCGTAACACATGGTTTCAACAAGATGGAGCCACGTGTCACACATCGAACGAGTCCTTGCCGGTGGTCAGACATGTTTCCGGAAAAGCTGATATCCAGACGGGGTGACATCCCATGGCCACCTAGAAGTCCAGATCTATCCCCTGCAGACTTCTTTTTATGGGGTTATTTAAACCGAATACACTGAGTTAACTTAAAGAAAAAATCATCGAAGAGATGTCGGCGATCTCGGGGTCTCTTTGCAGAAGAGTATTCGAAAACTTCAGGACTCGCTTAGATGAGTGCAAAAACCGAAACGGTGGTCATTTAGACGAAATAATTTTTAAAAAATAAATTACAACTAATTAGCTTTCTCTTAAATAAACGATTTCTAAAATATGTTAAATGGTTTTTTTTATACGATTTTTTCAAATGTTAACTAATTCATGGCCCACCCTGTATAAGAGGTTGCTTGATTATGTATGACAGGTTTAGTTTGAAGGGAAATTCAATTTTCTAAATTTTGTTTAGATTTTTTTGAGAAGCTTTTACATTAATGCGAAAATGAATACACATTTTCTATGTAAAATTAATATTGTTTTATTCGTTTTAAAATTTTGTTCAATCGAGTTTTATCTTCACTCGAGTGGCATTCGAGTGAGAAAGTTACCAGTACAGAGTGACTCAAGTGGAAAAAAACTCAATAGAGTCCCATAACTAGTAAGTACTTGTGGGATAAAAAATGACTTGTATTGGACGATGTGCTGCTGGAACAGTGTAGCTCCTGCCAGGTCGGGTGGTACCCGGGGAGGGCAATTCCTCCGCCAGTGCGCTATCGGTACTCGTACTTGAAATTGTAGAAACTTCTATAGCGCGATGTGAAATGCCGGTGTGTTTCCTGCATTCGCCACTGGCGAGCTTCCAATGTAAAGACACAGATGTCGCCACAGACTTACGTCTATTTCAGGCGTCTATTTCACTGATTCCACAAATCAACAATATGTATATTAATGGTCTACAGTTACCAGTTATAAAGAAAAGCAACACGCATCTGAACCGACTTGACCCTTAAATTGACAATGTTGTTTTTAAACAACATTCTAAACATCACAGATAAAATTGACCTTCTTTTAATTTTTGTTAATTTTGACAACTAGTTCTTATTTCTGAACAAATTTTGTACTTATTTTAATGTTGGCACTATCCAATATTTTTATGCATTGAAAATAAGTTAATGTCAAATGTCGCTTTGAAGAAAACTTTTCTAGTGGCGCGAAACTAAGTTTTGTAGCTGTGTTCGGCCTGTGATAAAATGTAATGTAAGTATATTACATATTTTTATTTGCTCGATTATATCTTAAATTACATGTTCATGTTGTAAAACATTAAAAATCACTTGATGCTACTGACGATACTGTCGTGTAGGCTATATCTGGTATGTTGTAGGAAAACTACAATGCGCATTGCCTGCTAAATGTTTGGTGAAGGATTTTTATTTTTCTTTTCGGCATGCCGCGATTACTAGAAAGCGAAATTACAAAGTATTTAGAAAGTCTTGAAGATTCAGAAGATGGCTTAGACGGGTCAGACTCCGAAGTAGAGGATGAAGGTCGCTATTACCAAACAGGTCAAGATGTTCTTCGAGACCTTGAAAACAGTGATGAAGGTTAGAATGCCCATTCTGATGAAGTGGATGCTGATCCTCATCTCGTAATCGACAACGATGAAAATATGCCAGACCCACCTATTTTGGAAGCCGAAGAAGCAGCACCCCAGAATAGATCACAAGGGATTTCTAAACGACCTCTGGTTTGGTGAAAACGGAATCTTGTTACTGCTGAAGACAGCCTTATTTTTGGGGGAGAAACTCAGATAACGGAAGCATGTAACACGCCGTATGATTTTTTTCATTTTACTTTACATCAGATCTAAAAAAGCAAATTGTAGAACAAGTTAACTTATACGCAGTCCAGAAACAAATCTCCAATCCTGAAATCGTAAATGAAAATATCCTAAATAATTTCCTAGGCATTCTTATTTACACCTAAAAACACTATAATGAAAATAAAAGTACCCAGAGGATTCTATGAGGAAAACGTGGCGACTGTGGATGATATTGATTGGTAAGTGCTGTTGTGTGGAAAGATAACAAGCCCGTTAACCTTCTTTCCACTTACGTAGGAGCAGAACCAGCAACCACTGTCATACGCTTTGATAAATCGAAGAAAGAGAGAGGTGCTATTCCATGCCCCAAAGTCATCAAGAAGAACAATGCCCACATGGGAGGCGTGGACTTATTAGATTCATTTATAGGTCGTTATCACATAACAATGAAGAGCCGCGAGTGAAACATGCGCTTATTTTATCATTTCCTGGACCTCGCAATAAATTCATGGGTTATGTTCAAGAAGGAAATAATATAAAAGGAAATAATCAACTTCTCAATTTGGGTACATTCAGACTAGAACTTCCTGAAACCCTCTGCAAATTGGGTCTACCTGCAAATGGCGCTAAACGTGGTCGACCTGGTGGGAGCACAATACAAAGAGAACTTGTAATGAAGAAGTTCCGAGGGCCAGCTCAAGCAATTCCTTTGAAAGACGTCAGATTGGATCAGACATTTCATTAGGCAGTTTGGCTGGATAAGCAGCAGAGGTGCAAATTCCCAAAATGTTCAGGCTTTACATTCAAAATGTGGCAAGTGTCGTGTATCTTTAGGGGATACGAAAAAAAGTAATTGGTTTTATAAATATCATAATGAAGAATAAATAAATACATTTCAAAAACAATAGGCATTCTTATTTACACCTAAAAACACTATAATGAAAATAAGTTAATGTCAAATGTCGCTTTGAAGAAAACTTTCTAGTGGCGCGAAACTAAGTTTTGTAGCTGTGTTCGGCCTTTGATAAAATGTAATGTAAGTATATTACATATCTTTATTTGCTCGATTATATCTTAAATTATATGTTCATGTTGTAAAACATTAAAATCACTTGATGCTACTGACGATACTGTCGTGTAGGCTATATCTGGTATGTTGTAGGAAAACTACAATGCGCATTGCCTAAATGTTTGGTGAAGGATTTTATTTTTCTTTTCGGCATGCCGCGATTACTAGAAAGCGAAATTACAAAGTATTTAGAAAGTCTTGAAGATTCAGAAGATGGCTTAGACGGGTCAGACTCCGAAGTAGAGGATGAAGGTCGTTATTACCAAACAGGTCTAGAAGTTCTTCGAGACCTTGAAAACAGTGATGAAGGTTAGAATGCCCATTCTGATGAAGTGGATGCTGATCCTCCTCTCGTAATCGACAACGATGAAAATATGCCAGACCCACCTATTTTGGAAGCCGAAGAAGCAGCACCCCAGAATAGATCACAAGGATTTCTAAACGACCTCTAGTTTGGTGAAAACGGAATCTTGTTACTGCTGAAGACAGCCTTATTTTTGGGGAGAAACTCAGATAACGGAAGCATGTAACACGCCGTATGATTTTTTCATTTTACTTTACATCAGATCTAAAAAGCAAATTGTAGAACAAGTTAACTTATACGCAGTCCAGAAACAAATCTCCAATCCTGAAATCGTAAATGAAAATATCCTAAATAATTTCCTAGGCATTCTTATTTACACCTAAAAACACTATAATGAAAATAAGTTAATGTCAAATGTCGCTTTGAAGAAAACTTTCTAGTGGCGCGAAACTAAGTTTTGTAGCTGTGTTCGGCCTTTGATAAAATGTAATGTAAGTATATTACATATCTTTATTTGCTCGATTATATCTTAAATTATATGTTCATGTTGTAAAACATTAAAATCACTTGATGCTACTGACGATACTGTCGTGTAGGCTATATCTGGTATGTTGTAGGAAAACTACAATGCGGATTGCCTGCTAAATGTTTGGTGAAGGATTTTATTTTTCTTTTCGGCATGCCGCGATTACTAGAAAGCGAAATTACAAAGTATTTAGAAAGTGATGAAAATTCAACTATAGGCCAATTTCAATCTTTAACGCCCTTGGTAAAATTCTTGACAGCATGGTCAGTTCCAATATTCGAAAAGATTTAAAGCAATAATACATTTTCGATCATCAGCACGGGTTGGTGCAGTGCAGATCAACTTCAACAAATTTGGCATCTCATATTTCAAAAACTACCACAAGCAAACAGATGAAGGTAATTAGATTCAAATTGTCAACAACGATTTTAGTAATGCTTTTGACCAAGTCCCAGATACACCACCGATCTCTAAACCTATGGCTAAACCTAAAATAGGGTTTAGCCATAGGTATAGGTTACAGTATAAATTCTTAATTACAGCAAAGGTCTTTCTTGACAAATACTTTGAATCGACAGACTTTTCATGAACTTCAGGTTTACCACAGGGATCTCACTTAGGACCAACTTTGTTTTATATATTTGTCAACAACATCGAGTTAGTCTTTATTTAATGAATCAACAAAGAATTAGGCATTAAACTATTATTGTTTAAATTGTGTTACAATAATTCAATGTAATGAAAAATGTAAAAAATTCATAGCAAAATAACAATCAATATTTAATTATGAATTTATTAAAAATGTTTGTAATATTTTGACAAGGCATTTCCTTTGGTTATGTTTGTCGTAATGACTCCTTGCCGGGCTGGCTCGCGCCACCGGGCCAGCAGATTGACCCCCAGACCTAATCTTTGGATGAATAAGAGGACCGCAGCGCCTCCGCCACACATGTGACGGCTCAGGACGTCCGTCACAAGACCTAGGCAGTCGATTGAAAGGCGGAGACCAGAGTATCCCCGACCATAAAAGAAGATGGTCAAGGTCACAGCTAAAAAAGGCGCCCCCCTGGACCTGCCTATATTTATAGGCAGCGGCAAACCCATGGAGAGGGGCTCAGCCCCGGTACAGTTTCCCATTACCCCAGGAGGGGCTACCGAGAGGAATACTCCTTCTTCCTTGCCAAATTAAGCGGGGGGAACCGACGGTCGCTATATAGAGGGGTTGAGGACTATAGAGAGGACACTCTCGTTTGAGCGTTTGGTCGGTGAGCACGCCACCAGTCGGTTTAGAACCAATTATACGGCCGTGGACGAGCGGCGTAAACACCGGTTTTCAAGGTGTCACCATCTCGAGGTCCCGGGTTCGATCCCCGTTCGGGTCAATGTAGGAAAACCACTTTTTCTACATGTTCACGGGTCTGGGTGTTTGTGGTAGATACCTGTGATACATCGGGGTTGGAGCAATGTATGTGATGTTGTTCCTATCTATATGTGTATTATTTATTTATTATTAAATTTCAAGTAAATAAAAGAGTGCAGTGAATCACGTATATCTATACTATGACAATTGCCGAGGTTGCAATCCTGCCGATTGCTTGGAAACATTAGAACGCCGACGAAGCACCGGAAACCTCGTTCCGGTAACATAGAAATATCATCCCAATTCGATGTAATTAGACCATTACACAATTTTATTGATGTTTTAAAGCATATTTATGTCGAACTTTTATGTGATTAAATTAAAGAGAATAAAAATGGTTTTCAATGTTTCAACTGACACGGGCGGGATTCGAAGCCGCGACGGATCGGCAGAGGTGTCAATTGAAATAAAAAAATCCCTTTAATTTAATCACGTAATTAGAGTAGTACAAGGTATGTAGTTATTTTATATTGTAAATCTAGTTTCAAACATATTTTATAGAGTATATAGGCTTTTTTCCGGAACCGTGTGTAAGTTCGTCAGAATCGTTCCTGGTGCTCAAAAATTAATAAGAGAATAATGGAGATTGTGACGTCGGCGATGCTGACGTCACCGCTACAAAAAACCACCTGCAGTCACATGCTTTGTACAAAGAGTATGTGTAGTCTTTGATGATATTGTGTTTTTATTCTTTGTTTATGTTGTATATTTATTCTTGGTTTATATTATGCTTAAGCCCCATAGATGTCGCGGTGCTGTAGGTATAACGCGGTGTAGAAATCTTTTCTACGACAATAACATCTCTGCGCTATTTACTAATAAATAAGATCATTGTGACTAGATACTGATGTTTCATTATTGAAAGCCTTATCTACGTTTGAATTCGTTCGAATACCCTCGAATTCGTGAACAAACATATTTACATAGATTTTATTCATGGTTCGTTAAGTACATTATTAAAATACACCTTGCTTGTATTACGATGACGTTATATGTACAGAATTATGATATAAAAGTGGAAAGAAAAAAAAAGAATCGGTTACGAATCCACCGCCTGAATATCGGAGTCGGGTTCCTCTCGACACGAATCCAGATCACCCAACCGAAGATATACCCGAATATATCCTCGGTGGAAGGTGGATCGAACGGACTCAACCGTCTAGACTATATGAGGTATACCTCAATCTACCCCTGTATTGGTAATAGCGTGAAGATATCTATTTCTTCTGTAAGAGAACCGCACGACCATAGTGACTATGTACGTATTTTGTTTTATAGAAAAGGGGGGCAATACCGGAGGCATAGCAGATGCATTGCCGGCCTTGAGTGCCCCCCCCCAGAAATGGGGGGGGGAGAGTGTGTGTGTGGGCCTCCGGTTACCAGCACTCAGCAGACGAAACGCAGAAGCCTGTTAGACTTGTACTTCACGCCGGTGTTCTGCGAGGTCGCGGCGCTTCCCCGGTCGAGCCGGCACATTCGTGCAACAACAGAAGCCGATGCGTGTGGCTCTGCCGCTGTGGCGTAGCGGCGCTGGGGGCGTAGCGCGCTCTACCACTGTTAATCTACGTAGATGGGCGTAGCGCGCTCTGCCACTGTTAATCTACGTAGATGGGCGTAGCGCGCTTGCCACTGTTAATCTACGCAGGTGGGCGTAGCGCGCTCCGCCACTGGTAATGTATGCAGGTGGGCGTTGCGCGCTTGCCACCGTTAATCTACGCAGATGGGCGTAGCGCGCTCTACCACTGTTAATCTACGTAGATGGGCGTAGCGCGCTTGCCACTGTTAATCTACGCAGGTGGGCGTAGCGCGCTCCGCCACTGGTAATCTATGCAGGTGGGCGTAGCGCGCCTGCCACTGTTAATCTACGTAGATGGGTGTAGCGCGCTTGCCACTGTTAATGTACGTAGGTGGGCGTAGCGCGCTCTGCCACTGTTAATCTACGTAGGTGGGCGTAGCGCGCCCTGCCACTGTTAATCTACGCAGGTGGGCGTAGCGCGCCCTGCCACTGTTAATCTACGTAGATGGGTGTAGCGCGCTTGCCACTGTTAATCTACGCAGATGGGCGTAGCGCGCTCTACCACTGTTAATCTACGTAGATGGGCGTAGCGCGCCTGCCACCGTTAATCTACGTAGGTGGGCGTAGCGCGCTCTACCACTGTTAATCTACGCAGGTGGGCGTAGCGCGCTTGCCACTGTTAATCTACGTAGGTGGGCGTAGCGCGCTCTACCACCGTTAATCTACGTAGATGGGCGTAGCGCGCTTGCCACCGTTAATCTACGTAGGGGCGTAGCGCGCTCTACCACTGTTAATCTACGTAGATGGGCGTAGCGCGCTCTACCACTGTTAATCTACGTAGGTGGGCGTAGCGCGCTCTACCACTGTTAATCTACGTAGATGGGCGTAGCGCGCTCTACCACTGTTAATCTACGTAGGGGCGTAGCGCGCTCTACCACTGTTAATCTACGTAGATGGGCGTAGCGCGCTTGCCACTGTTAATCTACGCAGGTGGGCGTAGCGCGCTCTACCACTGTTAATCTACGTAGATGGGCGTAGCGCGCTCTACCACTGTTAATCTACGTAGGTGGGCGTAGCGCGCTCTACCACTGTTAATCTACGTAGATGGGCGTAGCGCGCTCTACCACTGTTAATCTACGTAGGGGCGTAGCGCGCTCTGCCACTGTTAATCTACGCAGGTGGGCGTAGCGCGCCCTGCCACTGTTGATCTACGCAGGTGGGCGTAGCGCGCTCCGCCACTGGTAATGTATGCAGGTGGGCGTTGCGCGCCCTGCCACTGTTAATCTACGTAGATGGGCGTAGCGCGCTTGCCACTGTTAATCTACGCAGGTGGGCGTAGCGCGCTCCGCCACTGGTAATCTATACAGGTGGGCGTAGCGCGCTCTGCCACTGTTAATCTACGTAGATGGGCGTAGCGCGCTTGCCACTGTTAATCTACGCAGGTGGGCGTAGCGCGCTCCGCCACTGTTAATCTACGTAGATGGGCGTAGCGCGCTCTACCACTGTTAATCTACGTAGGTGGGCGTAGCGCGCTCTACCACTGTTAATCTACGTAGGTGGGCGTAGCGCGCTCTGCCACTGTTAATCTACGTAGGGGCGTAGCGCGCTCTGCCACTGTTAATCTACGTAGGTGGGCGTAGCGCGCCCTGCCACTGTTAATCTACGCAGGTGGGCGTAGCGCGCCCTGCCACTGTTAATCTACGCAGGTGGGCGTAGCGCGCTCTGCCACTGTTAATCTACGTAGATGGGTGTAGCGCGCTTGCCACTGTTAATGTACGTAGGTGGGCGTTACGCGCTCTGCCACTGTTAATCTACATAGGTGGGCGTAGCGCGCTCTGCCACTGTTAATCTACGCAGGTGGGCGTAGCGCGCTCTGCCACTGTTAATCTACGCAGGTGGGCGTAGCGCGCCCTGCCACTGTTAATCTACGCAGGTGGGCGTAGCGCGCCCTGCCACTGTTGATCTACGTAGGTGGGCGGGGTGTGCGATTGATTGAAACGAGCGCGTGCGTGCGTGCGTGCGTTTATTGCGTGCGACGCGGCGCGTGACGTCACTGCTTGCCGCGACGCGCCGGCTCGCTGGCGGTGGGCGCGCGCGCCCTGCCACTGTTAATCTACGTAGATGGGCGTAGCGCGCTCCGCCACTGTTAATCTACGTAGATGGGCGTAGCGCGCCCCGCCACTGTTAATTCACGCAGGTGGGCGTAGCGCGCTCTACCACCGTTAATCTACGCAGATGGGCGTAGCGCGCTCTACCACCGTTAATCTACGTAGATGGGTGTAGCGCGCTTGCCACTGTTAATTCACGCAGGTGGGCGTAGCGCGCTTGCCACCGTTAATTCACGCAGGTGGGCGTAGCGCGCTCTACCACTGTTAATCTACGTAGATGGGTGTAGCGCGCTTGCCACCGTTAATCTACGTAGATGGGTGTAGCGCGCTTGCCACTGTTAATTCACGCAGGTGGGCGTAGCGCGCTTGCCACTGTTAATCTACGCAGGTGGCGTAGCGCGCTCTACCACTGTTAATCTACGTAGATGGGCGTAGCGCGCTTGCCACCGTTAATTCACGCAGGTGGGCGTAGCGCGCTCTACCACCGTTAATCTACGCAGGTGGGCGTAGCGCGCCCCGCCACCGTTAATTCACGCAGGTGGGCGTAGCGCCCCGCCACCGTTAATCTACGCAGATGGGCGTAGCGCGCTCTACCACCGTTAATCTACGTAGATGGGCGTAGCGCGCTTGCCACCGTTAATCTACGTAGATGGGTGTAGCGCGCTTGCCACTGTTAATCTACGTAGATGGGCGTAGCGCGCTCTACCACCGTTAATTCACGCAGGTGGGCGTAGCGCGCCCCGCCACCGTTGATCTACGTAGGTGGGCGTAGCGCGCCCCGCCACCGTTAATCTACGTAGATGGGCGTAGCGCGCCCTGCCACTGTTAATCTACGCAGGTGGCGTAGCGCGCTCTACCACTGTTAATCTACGTAGATGGGCGTAGCGCGCTCTACCACTGTTAATCTACGTAGATGGGCGTAGCGCGCTTGCCACTGTTAATCTACGCAGGTGGCGTAGCGCGCTCTACCACCGTTAATTCACGTAGATGGGCGTAGCGCGCCCCGCCACTGTTAATCTACGTAGGTGGGCGTAGCGCGCCCCGCCACCGTTAATTCACGCAGGTGGGCGTAGCGCGCTTGCCACTGTTAATCTACGCAGATGGGCGTAGCGCGCTCTACCACTGTTAATCTACGTAGATGGGCGTAGCGCGCTCTACCACCGTTAATCTACGTAGATGGGCGTAGCGCGCTCTACCACTGTTAATCTACGTAGATGGGCGTAGCGCGCTTGCCACTGTTAATCTACGTAGATGGGCGTAGCGCGCTCTACCACTGTTAATCTACGTAGATGGGCGTAGCGCGCTCTACCACTGTTAATCTACGCAGATGGGCGTAGCGCGCTCTACCACTGTTAATCTACGCAGATGGGCGTAGCGCGCCTACCACCGTTAATCTACGCAGGTGGCGTAGCGCGCCTGCCACCGTTAATCTACGTAGATGGGCGTAGCGCGCTTGCCACTGTTAATTCACGCAGGTGGGCGTAGCGCGCTCCGCCACTGTTAATTCACGCAGGTGGGCGTAGCGCGCTCTACCACTGTTAATCTACGTAGATGGGCGTAGCGCGCCCTGCCACTATTAATCTTCGCAGGTGGGCGTAGCGCGCCCTGCCACTGTTGATCTACGTAGGTGGGCGGGGTGTGCGATTGATTGAAACGAGCGCGTGCGTGCGTGCGTGCGTGCGTGCGTGCGTGTACGTATGAACGTGTGCGTGTACGTATGAACGTGTGCGTGTATTTTTTCATTCGTTCGTTCGTTCGTTCGGTCAGCGTTGTCATCACAATTTTTTGTGTATTTGCGATTGGTGAATTGTGACGAGGAAATGTATTTTTTTCATTCATTCATTCGTTCGCTTTTTTATATTTGCGAGTGGCGAATATAAATGTATTTTTCCATTCGTTCGTTCAATTCGTTCGAAACGAACACAACTCTGCTCGGGCCCGGTACACGGCGAGTCGGCGGACACAGTCGATAATCGATGTATAATAATATATGTATAGATATAGAAATTAAATTGTAGTGTCTGTTTGTTATTACAACTTATTAACATATCACGATAGCCGAGTTGTTGGGTGGTCGGAATTTCGAGTCGAGTGACCCGAGTTCGATCCCCAGGTGGCAGTACCAATGAGTTTTTCAAAAACTTATGTACGAATTTCTTCGTTGGCTTGGACATAAAGGCGGCGACGGGCTCACCACCTGTCACGTTGTCCCGAAAATATCTTCGGTGGAAGGTGGGTCAAAGGGACTTAATTGTCTAGACTTGACCTCTGTCTACCACTGTATTGGGAATTGCGTGAAGATATTATTTATTATTATATAACATATCGATAAATGCATATTTATTTTGTCGAAGAAAAGAGTTGAAAAATTATAATTTTACAAAATGTATAAAGTTTTGGGCTAGGTAAATGTTAACTAAACAAAGTAACTTTAGTTTTCAACAGAACTAGTTTTAGAAATAAACCTTTAGATACAGGTTTATATATGGTACCTTTATTAAGTTCTTAAGACATGTGCGTGTATCGCCATATTTTCTCCATCTCTATCTCTCTCTCTACGCGTACGTGTGTGCATCTGTCAGTGTCTACCTAGGGAATAAAATCCTCCTCCATCCGTGAGCGCGTGCGGTGCGTATGCGTGTAACTAGGACACATGTGTGTACGTGTACGTATGAACGTGTGCGTGTACGTATGAACGTGTACGTGTACGTATGAACGTGTGCGTGTACGTATCAACGTGTACGTGTACGTATGAACGTGTGCGTGTACGTATGAACGTGTACGTGTGTACTTATGAACTTATGCGTGTACGTATCAACGTGTACGTGTACGTATGAACGTGTGCGTGTACGTATGAACGTGTACGTGTGTACTTATGAACTTATGCGTGTACGTATCAACGTGTACGTGTACGTATGAATGTGTGCGTGTACGTATGAACGTGTACGTGTACTTATGAACTTATGCGTGTACGTATGAACGTGTGCGTGTACGTATCAACGTGTACGTGTACGTATGAACGTGTACGTGAGTACGTATGAACGTGTGCGTGTACGTATGAACCTGTGCGTGTACGTATGAACGTGTACGTGTGTACTTATGAACTTATGCGTGTACGTATCAACGTGTACGTATCAACGTGTACGTAGACGTGTACGTATGAACGTGTGCGTGTACGTATGAACGTGTACGTGTGTCCTTATGAACTTATGCGTGTACGTATGAACGTGTGCGTGTACGTATGAACGTGTGCGTGTACGTATGAACGTGTGCGTGTACGTATCAACGTGTACGTGTACTTATGAACTTATGCGTGTACGTATGAACGTGTGCGTGTACGTATGAACGTGTGCGTGTACGCATGAACGTGTGCGTGTACGTATGAACGTGTGCGTGTACGTATGAACGTGTGCGTGTACGTATGAACGTGTGCGTGTACGTATCAACGTGTACGTACGTATGAACGTGTACGTGTGTACTTATGAACTTATGCGTACGTATGAACGTGTGCGTGTACGTATCAACGTGTACGTACGTATGAACGTGTACGTGTGTACTTATGAACTTATGCGTGTACGTATCAACGTGTACGTGTACGTATGAACGTGTGCGTGCACGTGTGAGTGCGTGCGTGCGTGCGTGCGTGCGTGCGTGCGTGCGTGCGTGCGTGCGTGCGTGCGTGCGTGCGTGCGTGCGTGCGTGCGTGCGTGCGTGCGTGCGTGCGTGCGTGCGTGCGTGCGTGCGTGCGTGCGTGCGTGCGTGCGTGCGTGCGTGCGTGCGTGCGTGCGTGCGTGCGTGCGTGCGTGCGTGCGTGCGTGCGTGCGTGCGTGCGTGCGTGCGTGCGTGCGTGCGTGCGTGCGTGCGTGCGTGCGTGCGTGCGTGCGTGCGTGCGTGCGTGCGTGCGTGCGTGCGTGCGTGCGTGCGTGCGTGCGTGCGTGCGTGCGTGCGTGCGTGCGTGCGTGCGTGCGTGCGTGCGTGCGTGCGTGCGTGCGTGCGTGCGTGCGTGCGTGCGTGCGTGCGTGCGTGCGTGCGTGCGTGCGTGCGTGCGTGCGTGCGTGCGTGCGTGCGTGCGTGCGTGCGTGCGTGCGTGCGTGCGTGCGTGCGTGCGTGCGTGCGTGCGTGCGTGCGTGCGTGCGTGCGTGCGTGCGTGCGTGCGTGCGTGCGTGCGTGCGTGCGTGCGTGCGTGCGTGCGTGCGTGCGTGCGTGCGTGCGTGCGTGCGTGCGTGCGTGCGTGCGTGCGTGCGTGCGTGCGTGCGTGCGTGCGTGCGTGCGTGCGTGCGTGCGTGCGTGCGTGCGTGCGTGCGTGCGTGCGTGCGTGCGTGCGTGCGTGCGTGCGTGCGTGCGTGCGTGCGTGCGTGCGTGCGTGCGTGCGTGCGTGCGTGCGTGCGTGCGTGCGTGCGTGCGTGCGTGCGTGCGTGCGTACGTGCGCGTGCGCGTGCGCGTACCTCGCGTCGTGTCGCAGCGCGTCCTGTATGGCGAGCAGCGCGGCCGGGCTCTCCTGCACCGCGGGCAGGCTGCGGTGCGTGATGGCGCGGCACTCCTGCAGCAGCTGCCGCAGCGCGAGCTTCGCCGCGCTCTGCCGGTCGCGCTGGTAGTCGCGGAACTCGCGCTCCATCTGCGTGCCCCGGTCGACGCATTTAATATATAAATCTTCACTCAATTCCCGATACAGGGGTGGACAGAGGTCTCGTCTAGACAATTGAGTCTCTTCGATCCACCTTCCACCGAAGATATTTTCGGGACAACGTGACAGGTGGCGAGGGCGTCGCCGTCTTTTGTCCAAGCCAACGATATAATTCGTACATACAATTTTTAAAAACCCATTGATACGAGCCTGACACCTGAGGATCGAACTCGGGTCTCCGACCACCCAACCACTCGGCTATCTCTCGGCTACCACCATCCTACAAGACGGAGTGACGATTTGCAAAATGTCACGAGGAGTCGACGAAAACAGGTGGCTTAGGGACCGTTGTGGAAAGGTTTGGGGAGTGGACTCCAGCAGTGGACTCTCGATAAAGAAGAAGTCACAAAATCACATTCACATGCGTCACTCCCACCCAATGTAAGTAGCCAAAGCACGGATGCTCATGATACAAACAACCTGACTCGAGAAAATGTAGAAAAAGTGGTTTTTCTACATTGACCCGACCGGGAATCGATCCCGGGACCTCGAGATGACAACACCTCCTCACCACCACCTCACACCTCAGACGCTGCTGCCCTTCCCAGAATTTTCGTCTGGTATTCATCGAGACGGTTACCCCGCCATCTGTCGGTGTCCATTCGCATTACCAAGGCGATTCCCTCAATCGCTTCTTACGACAACCAGAGAGAGAGGGAGAGAGGGTGTGCTATTGTACCCCAATCATACAGGCCTGGGACAAGGTAGAAAAAGTGGTTATCAACATCGACCATCGAGAACCGAATCCGGGACTTTAGTCCAGCGGGAGCGGAGGTTACCAAATGCTCTGTCGATCATACTAAGGTCTTCTGATTGAATAGGACTGAGTTTTACAGTATACTATTATAGAACATTAAGATTAGGTCCGAGTGGTCTGGTAGTGCGATCGCCAATCAGCTTGCCAAGAGTGGCGATTATGGCAAATGCTCCCCTTGTATCCCTTGACCTATGTCCTGCAGTGGGCTTTAATAGACCGTTACGTACAAGATTCTACTATCGAATATTAAAACGCGACAACTAAACTTTTTGGTAT
Source organism: Sericinus montela (assembly GCA_029286605.1). Lineage (NCBI taxonomy): Eukaryota > Metazoa > Arthropoda > Insecta > Lepidoptera > Papilionidae > Sericinus > Sericinus montela. Next base: position 520,931 of record JAGSMR010000087.1, on the reverse strand, counting down.
GACTGCTTTTTCGAAGCATACACACAACATATACATGACTAAAGATATTTAAAATGTCAACTGACACGGGCGGTATTTTTTTTTAATAACATCACATACATTGATCTGATCCCAAAGTAAGCGTTAAAGCAGCAGTATGGAATCAGAAACAATGATTGCATCCAAACACTCAGACCCCTGTGCAAATGCAGAAAGCGTTTTCTACATTGACCCGATCGGGAATCGAACCCGGACCTCGAGACGACAACACCTCCTCACCACCACCTCACACCTCAGACGCTGCTGCCCTTCCCAGAATTTTCGTCTGGTATTCATCGAGACGGTTACTCCCGCCGTCTGTCGGTGTCCACTGCATTACCAAGGCGATTCCCCAATCGCTTCTTACGACAACCAGAGAGAGAGGGAGAGAGGGTGTGCTATTGTACCCTCAATCATACAGGCCTGGGACAAGGTAGAAAAAGTGGTTATCAACATCGACCATCGAGAACCGAATCCGGGACTTTAGTCCAGCGGGAGCGGAGGTTACCAAATGCTCTGTCGATCATACTAAGGTCTTCTGATTGAATAGGACTGAGTTTTACAGTATACTATTATAGAACATTAAGATTAGGTCCCAGTGGTCTGGTAGTGCGATCGCCAATCAGCTTGCCAAGAGTGGCGATTATGGCAAATGCTCCCCTTGTATCCCTTGACCTATGTCCTGCAGTGGACTTTAACAGACCGTTACGTGTGCAAGATTCTACTATCGAATATTAAAACGCGACAACTAAACTTTTTGGTATGACTGCCTTTTCGAAGCATACACACAACATATACGTACGTACGTACGTACGTACGTACGTACGTACGTACGTACGTACGTACGTACGTACGTACGTACGTACGTACGTACGTACGTACGTACGTACGTACGTACGTACGTACGTACGTACGTACGTACGTACGTACGTACGTACGTACGTACGTACGTACGTACGTACGTACGTACGTACGTACGTACGTACGTACGTACGTACGTACGTACGTACGTACGTACGTACGTACGTACGTACGTACGTACGTACGTACGTACGTACGTACGTACGTACGTACGTACGTACGTACGTACGTACGTACGTACGTACGTACGTACGTACGTACGTACGTACGTACGTACGTACGTACGTACGTACGTACGTACGTACGTACGTACGTACGTACGTACGTACGTACGTACGTACGTACGTACGTACGTACGTACGTACGTACGTACGTACGTACGTACGTACGTACGTACGTACGTACGTACGTATGTATGTATGTACGTATGTATGTATGTACGTATGTATGTATGTACGTATGTATGTATGTACGTATGTATGTATGTACGTATGTATGTATGTACGTATGTATGTATGTACGTATGTATGTATGTACGTATGTATGTATGTACGTATGTATGTATGTACGTATGTATGTATGTACGTATGTATGTATGTACGTATGTATGTATGTACGTATGTATGTATGTACGTATGTATGTATGTACGTATGTATGTATGTACGTATGTATGTATGTACGTATGTATGTATGTACGTATGTATGTATGTACGTATGTATGTATGTACGTATGTATGTATGTACGTATGTATGTATGTACGTATGTATGTATGTACGTATGTATGTATGTACGTATGTATGTATGTACGTATGTATGTATGTACGTATGTATGTATGTACGTATGTATGTATGTACGTATGTATGTATGTACGTATGTATGTATGTACGTATGTATGTATGTACGTATGTATGTATGTACGTATGTATGTATGTACGTATGTATGTATGTACGTATGTATGTATGTACGTATGTATGTATGTACGTATGTATGTATGTACGTATGTATGTATGTACGTATGTATGTATGTACGTATGTATGTATGTACGTATGTATGTATGTACGTATGTATGTATGTACGTATGTATGTATGTACGTATGTATGTATGTACGTATGTATGTATGTACGTATGTATGTATGTACGTATGTATGTATGTACGTATGTATGTATGTACGTATGTATGTATGTACGTATGTATGTATGTACGTATGTATGTATGTACGTATGTATGTATGTACGTATGTATGTATGTACGTATGTATGTATGTACGTATGTATGTATGTACGTATGTATGTATGTACGTATGTATGTATGTACGTATGTATGTATGTACGTATGTATGTATGTACGTATGTATGTATGTACGTATGTATGTATGTACGTATGTATGTATGTACGTATGTATGTATGTACGTATGTATGTATGTACGTATGTATGTATGTACGTATGTATGTATGTACGTATGTATGTATGTACGTATGTATGTATGTACGTATGTATGTATGTACGTATGTATGTATGTACGTATGTATGTATGTACGTATGTATGTATGTACGTATGTATGTATGTACGTATGTATGTATGTACGTATGTATGTATGTACGTATGTATGTATGTACGTATGTATGTATGTACGTATGTATGTATGTACGTATGTATGTATGTACGTATGTATGTATGTACGTATGTATGTATGTACGTATGTATGTATGTACGTATGTATGTATGTACGTATGTATGTATGTACGTATGTATGTATGTACGTATGTATGTATGTACGTATGTATGTATGTACGTATGTATGTATGTACGTATGTATGTATGTACGTATGTATGTATGTACGTATGTATGTATGTACGTATGTATGTATGTACGTATGTATGTATGTACGTATGTATGTATGTACGTATGTATGTATGTACGTATGTATGTATGTACGTATGTATGTATGTACGTATGTATGTATGTACGTATGTATGTATGTACGTATGTATGTATGTACGTATGTATGTATGTACGTATGTATGTATGTACGTATGTATGTATGTACGTATGTATGTATGTACGTATGTATGTATGTACGTATGTATGTATGTACGTATGTATGTATGTACGTATGTATGTATGTACGTATGTATGTATGTACGTATGTATGTATGTACGTATGTATGTATGTACGTATGTATGTATGTACGTATGTATGTATGTACGTATGTATGTATGTACGTATGTATGTATGTACGTATGTATGTATGTACGTATGTATGTATGTACGTATGTATGTATGTATGTATGTATGTATGTATGTATGTATGTATGTATGTATGTATGTACACACGTACACACGTACGTACGTACGTATGTACGTGTGCGTGAGTACGTGTGTCCGCGCGAGACCTGCGAGGCGCTGGAGTAGACCGGCGCGGCGGGCTGCTGCTGCAGCAGCTCCCTGACGTCGCGCCAGCGCGCCGTGCCGGCGACGCCCAGCTCGCCGAGCAGCGCGCGCAGCTTGTCGCGCCGCCTGCTCGCCAGCGCGCTCGTGTGCTGCGAGAAGAGCCGCTCCTGTCGGGTTCCCGCGCACGCGCAATTTAACATCCATTCACAAAACAGATATCTACACGCTATTACCATTAACGGGGTGGACAGAGGTATGCCTAGACAGTTAGGTCCCTTCGACCCACCTTACAAGAACGACACTTTTGAGACAACGTGAAGAGGTGGTGGGTCAGGTCGCCGTCGTTATAAGTCCAAGTCAACGATATAAATCGTACAAAAGTTTTTGAAAAAACCCATTGAAAACTAGGGGATAAAACTCGGGGTCTATTGACTCGAATTGTTAACCTAACAAGTTAAACCTATAAATATACGTTTTTCTGCATAACGCTAAGTTTACCTTTAATTTAAACACATATATAAAATAATTACATATACATATATAGATAAGGACAACATCACATACATTGCTCCGATCCCAATGTAAAGTAAGTCCAATGTAAGAGACTAAAGCACTTGAGGTATGGAAATCGGAAACAACGAAGGCAACACAAACACCCAGAACCGAGCCGACCGGGAATCGAACCCGGGACCTCGAGATGGCGACACCTTGCCACTCGTCCACGGAGGACGTCGCATAAATTTATATACAAATTTTAAGCTTTTATGTAAAAAAATTAAATAAACAAATAATAGAGAAACCTTGTCATCTTTGGATAGTAGCTCGGCAAGTTTGTACCGGTGGTCTTTCTTCAGCTGCTTCTTGGCTTCCCGCCACGTCAGGTCCGGGTTCCTAACCAGGTCCGCCAGGAGGGCGTTGAAGTGCTGCAAAATGTATTCCAGATTCTTCACTCGGAAAGATACGAGTGGGTAAGAGAAAGGTGACCATGTCGTAACGGTGTAAGAATATTTCCACTCCCTTTCTCCCCGCGGATGTCGTAAGAGGCGACTAAGGAAACAGCCTTGAATATCGTTATGGCATACGGGATACTCATCTCTAAACATATCAGACCAGAATAATCAGACGAAAGATGGGCAGCAGCGGCAGAGGTGCGAGTGGTCTGGTATTGCGATCGCCAATCCGCCTACCAAGTGTAGCGATTATGGCAAATCCTCCGGGAGAGGCCTATATCCTGCAGTGGACTTTAACAGGCCGTTATGTATGGATGGATGGATGGATGGATGTATATAGATAGATAGGAACAACATCACATCCCAATGTAATATGCTAAAGCACTTAAGGTATGGAACTCAGAAACAACCAAGGCACCACAAACACCCAGACCTGAGAAAATTTTTCATTGACCCGACCGGGAATCGAACCCTTGAGAACACTTTGAAAACCATTGTTTACGCCACTCGTCCACGGAGGTCGTAAAAAATGTATACTGTATGTATGTATGTATGCAATAGAAAGGTCATAAAAAAATATTTTATTTCCAACATGACATTTTTTTTTCCATGACATAAATGTTGGAGTCTCCTTTGCTTGAAGCCTGTACCAGGAAACTCCGCCCTTCCATAACTACATACTATGACAAAACCCTTTAGTAAATAGTACTGTAGTTACAATTTTATTAGAAATATATACATATATATATATATATATATATATATATATATATATATATATATATATATATATATATATATATATATATATATATATATATATATATATATATATATATATATATATATATATATATATATATATATATATATATATATATATATATATATATATATATATATATATATTAACAAAAGCATGCATCTGTGTGGTGTGTGTGTGTGTTTTAATAATAATCTCTCTGTTTCTTCATATTTTATCTTCTTTAGCCATTCACTTACTGAAATTTTACAATTATTATACGTCATTGAGAATATATTTATTTTTCTATTTATAGCATTATATAAATAGGCTGATCTTATAGAATATTGAATACTTGCAAAAACTGTTTTGATTTGGGTACTAGCGCAACGACATATCGTCTTCTACTTCTTTTGCAATCATAGTCCGGTTTTACTAGAATGCTCTTAGAAGGTCATAGTCAATATACCTGGACGGCTTCATCGCGTTTATGATACTCCCGCTCCTTGTCGCGGTCCCGAAGGCTGGTCGCCAGCGCGCGCTGCACCTCTCGCTCCCTCTCCTTGATCGAGGCCTGCGCGCGCAGCTCTCTCTCTCTGGCCGCCGCGTTCGGGCTGCCCGCCCCCTCCTCCGCTCCCTCCGCCTCCTCCGCTCCCGCCTCCGCCTCCTCCTCCGCTACCGCTGCGTCCTTCTCCGCCGGCGGCTATTGCGGAGACCATACGACATTGTGACTTTTTTTTAAATAAAACGATTTTCGACTGCCGACCTTCGGCTACCGTCAACTTTATTTATTAATTTTGGATTCGATTTACGCCAAAATTAATAAATCAAGTTGATAGTAGCTGAAAGTAGCAATGACAGCGGGCGAGACGTTCAAGACCTCAGTCCCCCCGTGACCACGGATGCTGTAAAGCATCCGAAACATCGGGAAATAAAAACAGTTTGTAAAAACTAATTAAAAACGCGATAAAATCCGAAAATCGTTTTATTTAAAATGTGTAGTATTCGCGTAAATACAAGAAGTTATTATTGTAACTTTTTTTTCTTTTCTTACTCTAACGACTTCATAGCTCTGATCCCAAAGTAAGCAACTTAAGCGCTTGTATTACGGAATCGGAAACAACGAAGCTACTGTAAACACTCAGGCCCGAAACAATGTAGAAAAAAACCCGGGACTTCAGGTCAGGTGACACCAAGAAAACCGGTGTGAACGCCACTCGACCACGGAAATCGTCAATATAAAATTACACAAACAATAAAGAATTTGATACTGACCCGGACGACTTCTAGGCGAGGAGTCTACACCTGGATCTGTCCCAAGTACTAGGGCATGATAACTACAAGGAGATACATAGAATTAGCGCTGTTGTTTAGTGACCGAAATGGGTCAGATTGTGGTACTGATACAGACTCCTAGGCAGAGTCTAGTAGTGAAGACAGTAAAAATTGGAAAGAGCGCTGGCTGAAATATGTACACCATCTTTCTAGTGAATCCAATTTTATTTTACTAAGCAAAGGTATGTAGGTTCACGTTACAGCCAGTGTGTGTTGCTAGTGATGACTTATGGAGTCGAGACATGATTATACACTGCCTGCTGAATGGGGAAGCTCAAAGTTGCTCAGCGGACTATGAAAAGCGCTACTGGATAGAATCCGCAGTAGAACTAAGGTATCCGACATAACTGTGAGGATTAATGCGCTGAAGTGGCAACGGACTGGCCACAGCTCGAAGAATCGATAACGTTGGAGAAAAAAAAGATACTGAGTGGCAACCTCGTTCAGGCAAACACTGTGTAGGGCGACCCCACACGAGATGGTAATGACGACCTGATAAATTAGCGGGGAGTGATGGATTCAGGTGGCTGAGGACCGTTCGTTGTGACAATCTTTGTGAGAGGCAATATTCAGCAGTTGACTTAGGTATTCGACGAATAATAATAATATTTTCACTCCATTCCCAAAATAGGAGAAGACAGAGGTCGCGACAATTCTGTTCGAGCCACTTTACACGGAAGATATTTTTAGAAAAACGTGACAGGTGGTGAGTCCGTCGCTATGTTTATGACCAAGCCTACGATATTGATCGTACGTAGGTTTCTAAAAAACCTTTTGGTACGAGCCTGCCACCTGGGGATCGAAGTCGGACCTCTCGACTCGAATTCCGATCAATCAACTACTCGGCTATCGTGACGTACGTATACGACGAATGGTTGTAGGAAAGGAAGAAAACGAAAGGTGTACAATAAAATGTCCAAGCAATCCTCTTCAACCCCACATATTATTATACCAATGGTGTTAATTTTAATGTATATATGGTCGCACGCTAATGCAAGTTTATCATTGCAAATTGTCTCTGTGAGTATGTAAGTACACGCCTGCGTGCGTGCGTGCGTGCGTGTACGTATTTGTGTTTCTGTGTATTAACTAGCAACCTCGTCTAGACAAATACAGTGTTGCACGATCCCAGGGAATGGGTTGAACCCAACCGTGTACATACAATCCCAAGGCAATACACAATATTGAAAATAATTAGAAATTTCGAATTTATTTTATATTCTATACAGCATTCCGTTCTTGCATTTATTTAAAAAAATACGCTGACATAAATCGAGGATACCTGGGGAGTTTCTTTCGCCTGTTTCTTCTCTGTTGGATCAACCTCATTACAAAACGTGGGTAGATTGACAAAATGTCGACGGATGCAACGTATGCTACCAACTTGGATGAATTAATGATTTGATTCCATTCGTCTCTCCTTCAGACAGTCGAAATAAAACAAAACCCCTTCAATACAACATGTTTTATTCACATATAACCCGACTTGGACTAACACGTGGTGCATTATTTACAAATGTTATATCATATCATAATAAAATATATAACGAACTTATGCCTGTACTTAAAAATAAACTTTTTTATGTCAACTCCGAGACGACCTATTCTAATTTATACAGGGTGTGCGGATGTCATGGCGAAAGTTCCAAATTCAAAATATTCCATTTTTTAATCCTATTTAATAAAGAATGTAAGCCGTGCTTATTATTAAATAACTGACAAATTAAAAAATTCAAATCACGGGCGGGTTTCGAAACCGCGTCCTTCGTCGTACTCCGCTGACTTCGCACTTATAACTCATCGTAGAAACATTAGTTTAAATTTTACATTAAATTACATAAACACTTACATATTAAAACACACACACACGTCAACTTATCTCGTTATAAAATTTCCCACAGACTGACAAAGACTTTTAATTAAATTATAAATCCGCACATCCTGTATAACTGACTAAAACCGGAAACAACTAAAAAAATTAAAACTAATTCAATTATTAGACATTTACTATTACGATGCGTATAAAATGTTTTTTCTTCCAATCGATCGATTTAAAATTATAGCCAACTTTACCTACAATAAAAAAAACCACGTACTGACTCCGGTATTTAATGTTTCCGGATAATGAATTTGAGCTTCCTCATTTATTTACAATTGATTTTGGTCGCAAATTCGTATTGTAGAGCTGGCGACATCATGAGGTCAATCTAAAAGTATGCATCAAAGTGAATTCATAGTCAAACGACACATATAAAGCGCGCGATATATAATTTTTGGTATGCGAAGGGCGTGTGAAGGGTAAAGTCACATACAGGATGATCCAAAGCGACAAAATTATAGAATGTCAACAACCTTTTTAAGTTTAAATCAATATTTATTCTAACAACAAAATACCTGTCTGTAGTCTCCTCTATTTCAATTGTAGAATTTTCTTCACGCATGCTCAGAATGATATTTGATAAGATCAAGAGGTATGCAAGAATTATGACAATCCTGTCTGTTCTTTCTGTTTACTCCGGCAGGGCTGACGCGTGAAGATATTATGATAAAAAACGTATCAAACTATTCAAATTTTTCGTTACGCACTGGTAATCGAAAATTAATGGCTTTTTTTGTAAATTACTGTTTTTTTTTTCCGTGACGTCACAAAGCTAAAAATACATTTTCTTATATAAAAAATTAATGATACAAAATTTTTTACACCGTCAAAACTCCGCGGGACATCGAACATAAGTTAATTTGGTCACACAACCACATATACAAAAGATTTTGTAAGTGACGAGAGTTTACCATTAAACTAAGCACCATAGAAATTGTATTTAGCGAAACACACACACGAACACACAAATTTCGACTCGCTCTCTTTCCGTACACGAATCGAACACATCCCCCCCCCCCCCCCTTGATTATCTTTTGCAATTCTTCCGCAACGCTCGCCTCAAAAATCCAGAGCGCATGCATAGACAAACAGACAGACAGTAATACTTCTAACAGTACGTTTAGTTATATAAAAATTCGAACTGCCTCATCACACAGCGATATAACAATATTATTTACATAGTCCAATGTTCGATGCGATGTATAAGACTTATCGAGCAACAAAATTCGAAAAGAACGCATCAATTTTTTTTATATATATACGTCTGTATATATGCCATCTCCCGGTACGGACTTGCATATCACTTATCACCTCTCAAGGAGATAGGACATTGATCGTCATCCCATGTACACACGTCAGCAACCCATCAGTTCATTACTACCCACAACTTTGTATACAATATACACCTGCATGGGATACAAGTCGAGAAACATTCCTTCTCCCTTCTTCAAATTTTGTCACTCACAAGCGAGAATTTATGAAAAACCATTGATGTAATTATAAACGATAAAAGACATTTATATTATTGAGTTGATTATGTGTAATATTAAATAATCATGCGGGTAGTTTTCATTTTCAACACGATTATAAGTACATCACAAACCTGTATATCATATCCATACACACACATATATATAAAAGTATATACACTAGCTGCGCCCCACGGCTTCGCTTGATGTTTAACACGGAACCCGTTTTTACCTTTCAAAATTAAAGTAGCCTATGTTACTCCACATAACATCAGCTACCTTTTAGTGTGAGTCTCGTGAACACAGGTCGAGCCGTTTCAGAGTTAAACCGTAACAAACAGAGAGGCAGAGCAAACGTGTCGACAAAAATTGCTTTTTGTATTACAATCACTATATAAAATTATTTTGACATAACAAACAGACACCTTATTATACATGTGTATACATATACGCATGCTCCCGATCACATAATACGTCATGAATGGTGAAACGAAGACGTGCTTGTCTGTACGTTCCAATTCCAATGGGAGGCGAGACGTTCAAACAAAATGTGCACCTACCCGCATTTTCAATATAGGATATAAAATTAATGCAATAGTTTTCACCCTAAATGTCCAGCGCATACACTTAGCGCTTTGCCAGAGATCAGTGTTTGAAAAACACGTAAAGTAAACACTAATCCTTCTCCGTTTTCTTCCTCTTCTTCTTCTCCGTCTTGGCGACCTTCTCCGTCTTCTTAGTCTTCTTCACGGGCTCGCTGGGCTCCGGCGATTTGAACTCGGCCTTCCTCTTCTTCGGCGGGGACTTTATGGGGGACTTCTTCTCGGGCGTCGGCAACTCCTTCTTAGATGACCTGAGCTGCTTCGGCGAAAGCACCTCTTCCTTCTCCGGGGTCGTAGACCTCGACCCCGCGGACCTATCTGAGGACTCCTCGCGCTTGTCCCTGGAGGACTTTGTGGACTTTGTTGATTTGGACTCTTTCGAGTCCTCCTCGCCCGGTATGCCCAGAATCTCCGCCCACTGATCGGGCGGCGGTGTGGGCTGCTTCTTCTCATCTTCCGTGGATTGGTCCGATTGTTTCTGTGGACGGACAAACGGTGTTAAGCGAGGAGTGAATGAGATGGATGTATGTTACGGAGAGAAAAAAAATTCGGGCTTTGGGATTAGCGAACCTGCATCGGACTTGTGATTTTTAATACGCGACCAGTCTCTATTAATTGATTTTAAACTATTAAAGCAATTTACAGTTAAAAAAGAATCATATACATAAAAGCATTTATTAATTTCTATATATTTATATATATATACAACAATTAAAGACCTACACAAAGATATATGGCTAAGGAGACAAATGTAAAGATTGATGTATCTATCTACAAGACAAAGAGGACAAAATGTCGCAACAGCCATTAGGGCGCATGCGCGTCGGACGTGAATCAACCACCACGCACGTTACCAACGCAAAGAAAAGGTTAGTGAGTAATGCTTAGTTAGATTGATCAAACAGTTTACTTTCGTGGCGTGAGGAGTTTTGAGTTCTTTATTTTTTTTTTTTGGAGAGGTGAATCATGTCATGGTTTAGGCAAAAGGAACTCTGCACGCCACCGTTCGCAAGCGACCAACAACGCGCGCGCAAGCCCCCCCCCCCTTCTGCATGCGCCCTAAGGCCTGTCATAGTCTGCGGGTTCGTGTAGCCGCCTCCGATGTAGGTTCGCAATTCAAACAAAGCGCTAACAAGACTATCTCTCTCTCTCACCCGTCGCTCCGTTCGTCCCCCCCCCCCATCCCTCCCCCACTTCGTGGCACAATACAAAGTTCACTGTAACACCGCACACTTTAGAGGTTTTCAAACAAAACAAACGACACCGGAACTAAGTTTTTTTTTTCTCTTGTTCTTTTTTTTTTTTTTTTTAATTTCGTAACGCGCGGGGCGAGCAACGACCCCCCGCAGATTATGACAGTCGGGCCCGACAATCGAATCAAGCTGCGAGAAACGGCAGAGTGACAGCACAGCACACAGGTGTGAATTAAATAAAGAAAATAAATAAATGAGGTTTAGAACAGAGAATATAATTGAAATACAGGCATGGTTGTAAAGTTTTACTTTAAAAAAAAGTGTATCTTCTGTTGATAATTTAAATAAATAGATGGCGCTGGCACAATTTTACATTGCGATATGGTGTGACTTAGTAAAATTGCATTAGTTTATTTGTTACATTTAAGATGTGATTGAGTTCCTACTTTAAAATCAGGCATCTGAGGGAAAAGCCTTTATATGACCCACACATGGCGGGAAAACCGTCCCGACGAATACCAGACCAAAATTCAGCAGAATTGCAACAGACAACAACTAAAGCGAGGTGTCTGATACTCCACCAATATCTTCATGCTATACCCCATACAGTGGTAGACAGAGGTCTAGACAATTAAGCCGTTTCGACCCACATTCCAGCGAAGATATTTTTGGGACAACGTGACAGTCGGTGAGCCCGTCAGCGCTTTAATAATGAAATTTAGTGATGATGAATACACACATACATCCTTACACACACACATACATATACAACGGCCTGTCAAAGTCCACTGCTGGCTTAGCCCGTAAGAAATATATGCCATAAATTATGCTCGACCAGCGCACCCTCACAGCTTAGACGCTGCAGACTGTCACCTGTCTGCATAATTTTGGTCTGGTATTTTACAAGACATGACGGCAGCATTTTTACATTTGACAGTGGTAGAGCCACCGCATCAGTTTTAGTTTTTGCATGAATGGGCCGACTCGACCGGGGAAGTACCGCGACCTCACAGAATACCGGCGTGAAGTAGAAGTCTAACAAACTTCTGCGTTTCGTCTGGTGAGTGCAGATAACCGGAGGCCCACACACCTCCCTCCCCCAATTCTGGGGGAGGGGGCACTCTAAGGCCGGCAACGCATCTGCTATGGCTCTAGTATAGCGGGTGGCCACGGGCGGCGGTGATCACTTACCATCACGTGAGCCACCTGCTCGTTTGCCTCCCTTTACTATAAAAAAAAAACATGACGGCCAAGTGATGGGGTCATTCCGGTCGGGATGCCAGAATTCAATCCCAAGGAAGGTTGTAACCAATAACAACCTCCGTTATCGAACACTGGTTTTCTGGGCCAATCGCCAGATCTGAGGTCTCGGGATCGATTCCCGGACGAATGTAAAAAAACACGTTTTTATTTTTTCGGGTCTGGGTGTTTCGAATGCCTTCGATGTTTCCGATTCCATGACGCAAGTGCTTTAGCTACTTACTTTGGTATCTGAGCAACGAATCTGATATTGTTCCTATCTAAATATTTATTTTATCAATTTATTTCAAAAAACAAACATTAGCTTTTTTTCACAGGCATAAATTAAAACATAACCCATAAAAGGGCAAATAAAAATAAATATCTTCATGCAATTCCCAATACAGGGGTAGATAGAGGTCTAGTCACGATAGCCGAGTTGTTGGGTGGTCGGACTTTCGAGTCGAGAGACCCGAGTTCGATTCCCAGGTGGCAGTACCAATGAGTTTTTCAAAAACGTATGTACGAACTTCATCGTTGGCTTGGACATAAAGGCGGCGACGGGCTCACCACCTGTCACGTTGTCCCGAAAATATCTTCGGTGAAAGGTGGGTCAAAGGGACTTAATTGTCTAGACTTGACCTCTGTCTACCCCTGTATTGGGAATTGCGTGAAGATATTTTTTTATAGAGGTCTAGTCTAGACAATTAAGTCCCTTAGACCCACCTTTCACCGAAAATATTTTCGGGACAACGTGACAGGTGGTGAGCCCGTCGCCGTCTTTATATCCGAGCCAACGATATTATTCGTACATAAGTTTTTGAAAAACCTATTGTTACGAGCCTGCCACATGGGGATCGAACTCGGGTCTCACACCCAACCACTTGGCTATCGTGACTATTAAAAGGGCAAATGTTAATAGAATATTACTTTTCGTTGTTTGCAATACGATATAGTCATAACAAGTATATAAATTTGCAAGCAGAGAGGTCAAAATACTTTTCACAAAGGTACTTGGTGACACACTGATTTGAAAATCCTTTGATGTCGCCGCTCTAGTCGAGGTCAATGAACTACAGGTCAAGACCCCGCTCCTAAAATTCATTCGAGTTATAAAACTAAGAGCATTTTTAGTATAAAGTATCTTATTTCTTATTTTTATCGAAACTAATAACTAGCCGAGTAGTTGGATGATCGGAATTCGAGTCGAGAGACCCGATATCGATCCCCAGGTGGCAATTGGTCCTTATCAAAAACGTTTCACAAAAAGACGGCGATAGGTTCACCGCCTGTAACGTTGCCCCAAAAACTGTCTTCGGTGAAAGGTGGGTTGAAAGGGCTTAATTGTACCTTTGTCTATTTCAGTATTGAGAAATGAGTGAGGACTAAAAAAATGTTTTCTTTTTCAAAATAATAATAATAAATAAATAAATATCTTCACGCGATTCCCAATACAGGGGTAGATAGAGGTCTAGTCACGATAGCCGAGTTGTTGGGTGGTCGGACTTTCGAGTCGAGAGACCCGAGTTCGATTCCCAGGTGGCAGTACCAATGAGTTTTTCAAAACGTATGTACGAACTTCATCGTTGGCTTGGACATAAAGGCGGCGACGGGCTCACCACCTGTCTCGTTGTCCCGAAAATATCTTCGGTGAAAGGTGGGTCAAAGGGACTTAATTGTCTAGACTTGACCTCTGTCTACCCCTGTATTGGGAATTGCGTGAAGATATTTTTTTATAGAGGTCTAGTCTAGACAATTAAGTCCCTTAGACCCACCTTTCACCGAAAATATTTTCGGGACAACGTGACAGGTGGTGAGCCCGTCGCCGTCTTTATATCCGAGCCAACGATATTATTCGTACATAAGTTTTTGAAAAACCCATTGTTACGAGCCTGCCACATGGGGATCGAACTCGGGTCTCACACCCAACCACTTGGCTATCGTGACTACTAAAAGGGCAAATGTTTATAGAATATTACTTTTCGTTGTTTGCAATACGATATAGTCATAACAAGTATATAAATTTGCAAGCAGAGAGGTCAAAATACTTTCGTGCGTACTTGGCGACACACTGATTTGAAAATCCTTTGATGTCGCCGCTCTAGTCGAGGTCAATGAACTACAGGTCAAGACCCAGCTCCTAAAATTCATTCGAGTTATAAAACTAAGAGCATTTTTAGTAAAAAGTATCTTATTTGTTATTTTTATCGAAACTAATAACTAGCCGAGTAGTTGGATGATCGGAATTCGAGTCGAGAGACCCGAGTTCGATCCCCAGGTGGCAATAGGTCATTATCAAAAACGTTTCACAAAAAGACGGCGATAGACTCACCGCCTGTAACGTTGCCCCAAAAACTGTCTTCGGTGAAAGGTGGGTTGAAAGGGCTTAATTGTACCTTTGTCTATTTCAGTATTGAGAAATGAGTGAGAACTAAAAAATTGTTTTCTTTTTCAAAATAATAATAATAAATAAATAAATATCTTCACGCGATTCCCAATACAGGGGTAGACAGAGGTCTAGTCTATACAATTAAGTCCCTTCGACCCACCTTCCACCGAAGATATTTTCGGGACAACGTGACAGGTGGAGCCCGTCGCCGCCTTTATGTGCAAGTCATCGACACAATTCGTACATAAGTTTTTGAAAAACCCATTGGTACGAGCCACCTGGGGATCGAACTCGGGTCTCTCGACTCGAAATTCCGACCACCCAACCACTCGGCTATCGTGACTTATTTATATCGTATCTTTTACAAAATACGATGAATAATTAGTATCAATAACACAAATTGCACGTCTTATGGCAACATTGTGAACAACGAAAACGTGCATTTCACATACAATAGAAACATTAGACGGATTTAGTGCCCTCGTAAAACATTAAATTTACATTAATAGTAAAACATTAAATTTACATTACAGTAATAGTAGCCGATCCGAAAAACATTATTCTGTCATATATAAAAAGATTAAAATCGCTGTTAAAAATGGGATTGGTAGTAATAGGGTGAAAATTTAGTGTTATATATATATATATATATATATATATATATATATATATATATATATATATATATATATATATATATATATATATATATATATATATATATATATATTTTTATATCAATGCCAAAATTTTGTCTAAAAATAAATATTAATAGTAAGGGGTTGGTCTCCCTTATAATTTAGGGGTTAAAAATGAGATATTTTTTTCATTTTCTCAGATTCTCAGATCTACCGAATATGGAAAAAACTTTTCATAAGAATCGGTCAAGCCGTTATAGTGTGGGCCCTAACAGTATGACAGGAATTTCACATATTATTAAATTATAAGAGAAATATTAATATTAAAAATCCTAGTGTTTAGTAAAAACTGAATAACGAGGAAAAAAGTTAATTCACTAGAGAAACAGAAATAAATCGGATCGAGAAATCGCTGTAAGCCATATATATTTCATTTTGTTTTCAACTCACGTCACCGGTCTTCTCTTTTTTCTTCTCCTTTTTGCTGTCCTTGTCTCTTTCAGTGTCCTTCTCCTTGTCCCTTTCTTTATCCTTTTTATCCTTTTTACTGCTCCTGTCGCGTTCTACGGATAAAATCATTTAGAGAATTAGAAAAACCTGTCGTGTATGTGCTTTCCATAGAGGGTTTTGTCATAGTTGCCACGCTTGGCGAGCGTGTTGCCCTGATATTTTGAAGTCCCTCTGTAGACTTTGACGTCACCCATGGAAAGTCCCAGTGTCGGGCGACTCTCCACAAAATGGAGTGACGACATGCAAAATGTTGCGAGGAGTCGAAGGATGCAGTTGGCTGAGGACCGTCCTTTGTGGCGGATTCTAAGGGAGGCCAATGTTCAGTGGTGGCAGGACACGTGATAAGCAGTATAGGAAAACGAGAGTTTGATAAGAAGTCATGATAGCCGAGTGATTGGTTGATTCAAGACACCCAAGTGCGATCCCCAGGTTATAGGCTCGTACCAATGGGTTTTACAAAAACTTATGTACGAATTATATCGTTGGCGACGGGCTCACCTCCTGTCACGTTGTCCCGAAAATATCTTCGGTGGAAGGTGGGTCGAAAGGAGTTAAATGTCTAGACTAGACCTCTGCCTACCCCTGTATTGGGAATTGCTTAAGATATTTATTTGTTCATTCATTCACCACCGACGCGCTGTACAAGCGGATTGGCGAGCGCAGTACCAAACACCGCGTACCTTAGATGCCTATCTGCTTAGATAGATGAGATAATTTTCGAAACATTTATTCCGCCATCACTTTGGACCAATTTCGGTTTTCTGGGCCCATTATTCACCTCTTACGACATCTATCGTGGTCATAGTACGGAACAAAGTAACCAATCGACTTGTAAATATTGAAAAAAGAAAACTCACCCTTCTCTTTGCCGTCTTTCTCCTTCTTCCTCTCGTCCTTCACCAACTTGCAATACTCCCTAAAGTAATCTTCCCTTAGCGTACTGCCCTCGACCGCTTTGTACCTCGGATCAGTGTCTACCTTCTTCTTCACCTCCGCCCATCTTGAATGTCTCCCCACCGATTTCTCTTTTAGGAGCGCAATGAAGTCATTCTTTACCTAGAAGGAGATGAGGCCACGTCAGATTTACGATTAACATTGGCGCGAAGGTTTTATAGGGAGTCAAGGGGGTTGAGTTCTGAATGGGGAATGTTTAGGAAACTAATAATAATAATAACAATAATATTATGTATACGTCATTCATTTTAAGCCCATTCGATACTGTGTAAAACACAACAAAACCTCGCAGCAAAATATTACAAATATTACAAAACAATATTTGTTCTATGTACTTTGATATTTCGTATAAAATAGAAAATATATAAGCCGTGTCTAAATATTAATAAACCTACTCGGCAGCAGTAACGAATAGCGCGAGATATTTTACCCAAGTTATTAAAAAAACACAGACCAAATAATTGTCAGACAGTACAAAAAATATATCTAAAATATATTAGTCTTTTTTAGGTCAAGTTATTAAGTTTTGTAAAGTCATAAAACAAAAGTCGGTATTTATAATATATGTGACATTCACAGAGGTGTTTGGTGTTTCACAAATAAACCCCCATTATAGAGTGGTAGTTTAAAAATTACTCGCAAAGCAAACTTATTACATTCCAGCCTCATTAACCAACCCCTTCAGTCCTTAAATCATACAGAATCCGCTGCGCCCTGAAATATTAATAATATTAACGAATTCACAAGATTAGAACATGATTAGTGGCTGTGAAAATAAAAAGATATTAATTCCTGAAAGAAATACAATGATTAGTGTGCAAACGGACGAAAGTGAAGGTTGGCATCGAAAAAAATTATTATTTTGCTGGATAAACGAAATGGTCATAATAACAAAATGAAGCTTATGAATCTTTACCATAAAGCCATGAGAACCATAGTGCCGAAACTACATTTTTTACAATAATTAGTTCATGATAAAGGTGGCAGAGGACTGTTCTTTGTGGAAAACTTTGGGGCAGGCCTATGTTCAACAGTGGTCTCTTAAAAGCCTGTAAAGAAGAAGAAAAACGACAAATTTCAGAGATTAGATAAGACTGCGGCGACAGGCTCACCACCTGTCACGTTGTCCCGAAAATACCTTCGGTGGAAGGTGGGTCGAAGAGACTTAATTGTCTAAACTAGACCTCTGTCTACCCCTGTATTCGGAATTGCTTAAGATATTTATTTGTTCATTCATTCACCACCGACGCGCTGTACAAGCGGATTGGCGAGCGCAGAACCAAACATCGCGTACCTTAGATGCCTATCTGCTTAAATAGATGAGATAATTTTCGAAACATTTATTCCGCCATCACTTTGGACCAATTTCGGTTTTCTGGGCCCATTATTCACCTCTTACGACATCTATCGTGGTCATAGTAACCAATCGACTTGTAAATATTGGAAAAAAAACTCACCCTTCTCTTTGCCGTCTTTCTCCTTCTTCCTCTCGTCCTTCACCAACTTGCAATACTCCCTAAAGTAATCTTCCCTTAGCGTACTGCCCTCGACCGCTTTGTACCTCGGATCAGTGTCTACCTTCTTCTTCACCTCCGCCCATCTTGAATGTCTCCCCACCGATTTCTCTTTTAGGAGCGCAATGAAGTCATTCTTTACCTAGAAGGAGATGAGGCCACGTCAGATTTACGATTAACATTGGCGCGAAGGTTTTATAGGGAGTCAAGGGGGTTGAGTTCTGAATGGGGAATGTTTAGGAAACTAATAATAATAATAACAATAATATTATGTATACGTCATTCATTTTAAGCCCATTCGATACTGTGTAAAACACAACAAAAACCTCGCAGCAAAATATTACAAATATTACAAAACAATATTTGTTCTATGTACTTTTGATATTTCGTATAAAATGAAAAATATATAAGCCGTGTCTAAATATTAATAAACCTACTCGGCAGCAGTAACGAATAGCGCGAGATATTTTACCCAAGTTATTAAAAAAACACAGACCAAATAATTGTCAGACAGTACAAAAAATATATCTAAAATATATTAGTCTTTTTTAGGTCAATTTATTAAGTTTTGTAAAGTCATAAAACAAAAGTCGATATTTATAATATATGTGACATTCATAGAGGTGTTTGGTGTTTCACAAATAAACCCCCATTATAGAGTGGTAGTTTAAAAATTACTCGCAAAGCAAACTTATTACATTCCAGCCTCATTAACCAACCCCCTTCAGTCCTTAAATCATACAGAATCCGCTGCGCCCCTGAAATATTAATAATATTAACGAATTCACAAGATTAGAACATGATTAGTGGCTGTGAAAATAAAAAGATATTAATTCCTGAAAGAAATACAATGATTAGTGTGCAAACGGACGAAAGTGAAGGTTGGCATCGAAAAAAAATATTATTTTGCTGGATAAACGAAATGGTCATAATAACAAAATGAACCTTATGAATCTTTACCATGAAGTCATGAGAACCATAGTGCCGTAACTTCATTTTTTACAATAATTAGTTCATGATAAGGGTGGCAGAGGACTGTTCTTTGTGGAAAACTTTGGGGCAGGCCTATGTTCAACAGTGGTCTCTTAAAAGGCTGTAAAGAAGAAGAAAAACGACAATTTTCAGAGATTAGAAGATTGCGGCGACAGGCTCACCACCTGTCTCGTTGTCCCGAAAATACCTTCGGTGGAAGGTGGGTCGAAGGGACTTAATTGTCTAGACTAGACCTCTGTCTACCCCTGTATTGGGAATTGCGTGAAGATATTTATCTATTATTTATAATTATAGAAAAGACCTTAAAGTTATAGAATACATATTCATTAGGCAGCGTAAACATTGATATGGTTTTTAATCTGTGATTCGATTTTGAATGTAGCTTCGTATAATTCTGGCCACTTGGGTTTTTATTTAAAATGATACTCTAAAGGTTTTGCTTAGCGAATTACGCCTCTATGGTCCTCATGGGTACGTATAAAAGAAATAAACATTGAACAATAGTGGCAGCACAGTGTGACGTGTGGCAATGGCATATAGCTCACAAAACTGACAACCGTTGGGGAGGAGAGATTCTCGAGTGGCAACCTTGTACAGGCAAATACACTGTAGCACAATGTGGCAGGAAGTCGATGGACGCAGTTGGCACAGGACCGTTCCCAGGCCCAAGTTCACCAGTGGACATCATGGTACCATTCTGACGAAGTCCAAGTTGAGAGTATCTTTGATCAACAACGCATGGCAAGCAGAATTGTATATCCCGTCCCTTACACTGGTGGTCTCTCGAACGTCTATCATCAATTAAATACGTTAAAGAGCCAAGCTGCAGTTTCTACTCTGCATGAGGGTACCGCATCCATCCTGGCAGGACAACGGCATGCAAGGCTTGAGTAGAAGTTCTTTTACTGGGTTTCCTTCCGTTGTATAAACCGGAGGCCCACCCCCTTTTCCACTCCTTACTCAAAGTTCACTCTCCCGATCCCCAATCCGATTTTTTTGGTCTATTTTTAAACGTAACTGTCTGGAAATTGTCTACACCGTATGTAACCACACTTTAACCCATTTCGTAACGCAACTACTGTTTCGTTCCGGCTTAAAAGGAGCGAGAGAGAGAGAGTGAGATAGCGTGCTATGAGGCATTCCATCTTTGTCGTCAGGGATGGGATGAAAGTGTTTCTGGTTCCAGTTGTACCCGTGAAATGGAGTTGCCACTTACCATCAGGTGGGACGTCAGTTCGTATACACTATTTCCAATAAACACAAATGATTATACCTATTCATCCATTTGCCATTTATTTACTAGGTGATAAATTAACAATGAGTAACCTGTGAGTATTGCCCCGGTGGTACGGTTCCTTAGACTAAGGGTCGCGGATTCGAATCCCGCTAGGTGGTTGACCTCAATGGTGAATATAAATTCTTGTACTCGACATTACTATTAGTCACATAAACGAGGATGTTTACGATACATAAGTTATATTTAAATATGTTTACACTTATCTCTATATATTCTCAAGGCCCAACTAATCCGTATTAGGGAATGGTATTTAGTTTATTTCAACAAAAAAAAAATAAACAGACTATGAGGAATTACATCTGAATCTTAAGATATGTCATCGCAAGCGATTCTCCTAATCCCAATGGGTTACGGTAGCCACTTCCACGCAAACAAACTCAGTTAATTTTCCATTTGATGAGGGTACTTCAACAACCACCAGCCGAATATTAAATGGATAATAAGTACACGACTTAGGACACTTACTCCACTTTTACAATCACAAAACCTCCTCCTCCTCCTTTGTAATAGTCCAATTTAAGTGAGTTTCATTCACTTACAAGTGAAAACAAATTCTATAGAGATGATATTACGTATGGTCCTCCGAGCCGGATAAATATTTTCAGGGATATTTCATAAACCTTCACTTTCGTTCGCATTTAAATCTAAGCGTTTCTAGTTCTGAATTTAAAACTGCTTTACGGGTAAAACAATATTTTTTTAATTATTATACTGTAAAACGTAAAAAAACAAAGTAACAAATCTGATTTTAAGCGAAAAATATGTATTTCCACTATTTAACGTCCTGTGTGAATGCACTACAGGGCATAGGCGTCTTCCATAAGGAAGTATTGCCATCATCACGTTCGGCAAGCGGATTGTCGAGCGTGGTACTAGACATCACGCACCATTAATGCCGCTGCCCGACAAAGGTCTGATTTATTTTGGGTCCGATATTTTCTTTTCGAATGGCAACACCGTCGGTTACCATTCTTATTTTCCTGGGGTTGCCCCTTAGTCACCTCGTATAACGTCTACTGTCGTTGGCACGGTAAATTCTAGAGCACTTACATAATGCACTATAATACTTCCTATTTGATAGCAAAAGTATAGGGAATTATCGATCGACTCGGCAGCCGTAATCGAAAAATTGTACCGTGCCAAATAGTAATCAACAAACTCTACCTATCTTTGTCTAACTTTAATTAACGAACCAGCCCGGCAAACGGCCTAGAAACAGTTTGTAGCGCCACCTGCCGCCTCCAAATGTAAATCCACATGAACACGCATAAAATTTTTTATCACAATCGGTCCAGCCGTTTAAGAGTTTAGTTAGATAAACACGTGCAGAAAAATTATATAAAGATACATGTCTAACTTTTTTATGTCTATGAAAATTTTCCCGAAAATATCTGTAGACTTGACTTCTGTCTACCTCTGTATTGGGAATTGCGTGAGGATATTTATATTTAATTATTTTATGTAAATTTTCAACGCCTACAAAGTTAATAGTAAATATGCGATAACTTGTTTTACCCGTAAATAATGTAATTTTGAAATTTACATTTTAATTTGATTCATCAAAAATAATTAACAATCTCTTATTTATATATCTCATGTTGATCACATGAAACTCTATTTACAATTCCATAAACGTTTGATTCCAAATTTTCAAATTGTTTCAAGTAAAATTTTAAAGTTAAACATTCATAGACAAATCCCCAAACAGTTTTTGTTCAAGGAAACGATATCACGTTTTACATTCAACAAATAAATTTATACATTCTTTCGAGTGTCAATTTTCTTAATTTCTTTAAAATAAAGGCATAACATAAAGAAAAACTGTTTGGGGGGAAATTCTCAAAATGCGGAATAAAAACCTGAAAAAAAAGAACATTAGTTACATCTAAATAGAGAATTTAATATTTTTCTTTAATGTCTGAACGGTTGACTGATTTATTCACAAATTCAACAACTGGCAACCCATCACCTTTATAGTCTTTGAAGCATTACGCATTACAAATTTACATTCCTTCGACGCATGCAAATTACTGCTCTATGTTATAAGTCAATGAAATTGCTCGTTTGGGTTTGTTCTATTATATAATGTAAAGATTATCAATTAAAAAAAAATAAACACATATCCACTTACCAACGGTAAGCGGTGGCACACAACATGTAATATTTTGGCCAACCATGACACCGTGGCCAATCTAGTTGAGTTTCAACTATACACATTAAGTTTTCGTTTTAAAATCATATCTAACCTTAATTATCTGACTTGCAGGACGGGGTGATCATTGAACGGTTCAAACATTATGCCCTATGACCAGAAAAATTCAACTTTGAGCGACACGTTCAACTGAAAATATGCCTTACAGCTAACGCATGAGGGTTATATTTCAGATCTAAACTATCAAGATGCATTAGTCCTTATTCAACGATCGATAAATCAACTCGGTGAAAAAAAAAATTAAGTTTTTTTTTCTGCAAACCATACATTGTCACAGGCAGTAGCTTAATTTGCTGACCGTAAATCAATTTATAAAGAAATCTTTTTATTAAAGATTTTCATATTTATATTTTATATTACATACATTAATCACACTTAGCTAAGTTGCTTTGAAAATAATTTCTGCAATTTGCATAAATCATGTCCGATTTATGTTTGTTACAAATTGAAACCGCTAAAATTTCTAAATCTTAAGTCTTTTAATTGAAGATCTTAAGTTTGTAACCTAACTTAAAGATAATATTTTACGTATGGTTTTTATAGCATGTATATTTTATCATAATATATGCATTACAGCCTGCTGTATCGAATAATGGAAATTATGAAATATATCTCCAGCTGCCACGTCTGGCAGGTGAATGGCATTGTGATAAAGAAAATCTATAAATATAAATCCATTTCAGTATCTATTTAAGACATTCAAAGATTATATAAGCCCTTGATTCATTCGGAGACAACTTCTTATTTGGTGTACTTGATCGGATGCAAATAGTCAGCCAACGGGGACATTGAATATGGTAGTGTGAGTGTGTGCTGTATGTGGAGTGTATTGCTATCTTCTGACTTTATAAACACTTTGTTATAATATTGTATTGTCTATAAAATCAAAGAGTCCTCTTCTTAAGATGCACTATATAGAATAAATATATAGATAGATAAATAAATACATAGGGACATCACATACGTTGCTCTAATCTCACAGTAAGTAGCTAAAGCATTATTGTTATGGGATCAGAAAAAAACGAAGACACCACAACAACCCAGACACGAAACTAGAATTTCGTTAGATCAAAAATGATTATGTCAAAAAATCGTTTTTTTTTTAGACAGGAAATACTAAAATTAACATAGAATAATTAGATGGACACTAAGACGGCGCCGGGCTCACCACCTGTCACGTTGTCCCGACTTAATTGTCTAGACTAGACCTCTGTCTACCCCTGTACTGGGAATTGCGTGAAGAATACTTAGACATGGCAATGGGGGATATTATATCAATCTATCTGTCATGTAAACAGGAGAGAAATAGTACCAGGGCGACAGAAATGCGAGCAGTTAGCTGTAGATTACGACCTGCCTGTCCGTCTAAACCCAGTACATTTATGACAGAGTGTATAGTGTAAAGTTGTCAGAGTGGGTCAGTGGTAGTGTGGCGTGCCGTACGTGTCACCCCGCCCCCCGCGCGCCGCGCCGCCCGCCCGGCCGCGCGCCGCCCGCGCCGCGCCCGCCCGCCGCGCGCTGCCTCTAAACGTGTGTGGGGGGGGGACACTTTACACAACACATGGGGGGAGGGGACGGTGGGGGGGGGTCCGGTCCGGTGCGGCGCGGCCGGCCAGTTCTCGTGACCGTTGGTGACACATACCATCATCAAATACAAATCATCAAGACGAATGTTTGTTGAGAAAAAAAAATTATTACAATTAACGTGCGGACCGTACACGCACGGTTTATACGTGTACGCAGCGTGCGGGCACGTACGTAAACAATCTCGAGGCCACACGATCACGAAACTCGCCCGCCCGTTAGAGTGAGACGACATTAGACAGTGAGAGTATCGTGTGCCAACCTGGCGAAATATTTTTTTTCTATTTTGTTTACAGAGATATTTAAGTGGCAACATTAAACAATCATGTGCATTTCACCAGATTGCACACCAACATTATTCGGTCTTTGATATCGACTCGCATATTTAAATTAGCATATTAAATATAGAAATCGATTTAGTTAAATTAAATTTTGACTCTTATGGTATTCAACATCTGAGTCAATATCACTGACAAACTTTATATTAAAATAAAGAATTCAAAAATTGAAAACATTCTTATTAATAATTAATTTCTAGTTCAGTTTTATAAGAAAAAATGTCGCAAAACACAGTCGCATAGCAAAACTTCTAAATAGAATTGTCTATATGTCTCTGTGTCCCCTTTTTTTCAGAAGACAAAGACAGGATTGAAAGTCTTGGGTTCCAATTCAAAGCACAGGAAAATATACAAAACACCAAGTTTTGTATTATTGTTCAAACTTGTGTGTTGGTGGTTCGGTCTCTTACATACATGAATCTCAAGATCATTTTAAAATAGTTGTTCCATATCATAGGCATCATAGAAATAAATACACTTAATTCACTTCTTTTAACAGCCTGTAAAATTCCACTATTATATACACTAAAAGTATTCACGCCAGGCTCGGCAATTAGATTGTCGATCGTAGTACCAGAGACGATACACCTTGTACTCTGCTGTCTCTCACATGTATGGTTATTTTTTGGTATGATAGATCTGGTATTTTTCGAGTTGGATATTCATTCACCTTCCATTGGCATTTAACTACTAAAGGCACAAGCCTTTAGTAGCAAAAAGCACAACCGACCTTGTACAAAAGTACAAGGGACAACCCTTAGTCTCCTCTTATGACACCCATCATATGATAATGTTAACCTATATATTAACATTAAGCTGATGTTACATTGAAAAATAATCATATTTAACGTGTATAGTTATAGCTTATAATTATAACATTCTGCTTGACTTCATCTTTATATAAATAGATAGTTACATTTTTATTTATAAGATAATTATATTTTTTTTATAATCTTTTTTTTATTAAATAGTTGTAATTAAAAAGAGCCTGTAAAGCTTTCAAATAAAATAAAATGATTTATGCTACAAATATTAATATTATACATATAAACATTTATATATAAGGACACTATTCTGGGGTAAAAAGAGGTCAACAAAAAAGTCTTTTCGACCCACATTTAAGATTCCGAAAGTTATTTAGAATAAAGTGACAGGTGGTGAGCCTATCGCCATCTTAGTGTCTAAGATAAAGGTACAAACTTAACAATATATTTAAACACATACATATACTTTAAGAAAGAAAAATATTCATATATGCATATAAATATTCTTGGCTCGATTCCTGACATCAAAATCCCCGGTGGTTCATTTAGTTAATTACAATATACATACATATCTTCACGCTATTCCCAATACTAGGCTAAACAGAGGTCCAGATAATGAAATCCTTTGACCAAAGACATTTTTAGGACAATGTGACAGGTAGTGTGCCTGTTGCTGTCTTTATATCTAAGCAAACGATATAAATCACACATAAGTTTTGACAAACCCCATTGACATGAGCATATCACCTGGGTATCAAACTCGGGTCTCTTGATTTGAGTTCTGATCACACAACCACTCGGCTATTGTGTCTCTATCATATATTGAGTGACAGGTACGGCAACTCGTATGAGATTTATGTTGCCCATCCAGTCATGTACATTATAATATGGAAAAGAATAATAAATAGAAATTATAAATTTGAGACAAACTGCTGCAAGTCTTTTAAATAGCTAGTACAGGCTCTTTCTTTTTTTTTTCTTTTAAAAGCGACCCATTCATCTCGTGAGAACAAAAATGCATTGCTTGATTTAATAGAATTATTGTTAAACAATTATCACGGTGCAGATCGATCCTTCGACACGAAAGATCACTCACCTGCTCCTTCTTCTTCTCCTTCTCTTCTTTCTCCTTCTTGCGCACCTCGACTATGTACTCGTTGAAGTACTTCTCGCGGTCGCGCGCCTTCTCTATGCCCTTGAATCGTTCGTCTCTGGCGTGCTTGGACGAGAACTCTGTGAATGAGGACCTAAGGACAGACAGAAAATTTATTACTTTTTCTAAATTCAATCATATTTCTTCGTATTTATTAAAAGCCCCTGGTGTTAGGCTTGTACCAATGGGTATTTTTCAATACTTAGTACGACTAGCAGCTTTCTCCGCTGCTTTGCCCGCAGTTTAACACTTAACGCGAAACCCTAATTAGGTTTCTAAAATAAAAGTAGCCTATGTTACTCCTCATAACAGTAGCTATCTGTTAGTGAGTCTAAGATAAGCTAAGCTAAGTCCTGTTTAAGTCGGTCCAGCCGTTTCCGAGATTCGCCGGAACAAACAGACACACAACCAAAAATTGTAAGAAAATGTAATTTTGCTGTATATATTCATATACGTGTAAAATATGTTCCAATATTACAAACAGACACTCCAATTTTATTAATGTCGTTGGCTAGGACATAAAGACGGCGACATGTACACCACCTGTCACGTTCTTCCAAAAATGTCTTCAATGTAAGTTGGGGCGAGTGGTCTTTATATTAAGGACACTTGTCTTCTCCAGGATTGGAAATTTGAAAAATTGAAGATATTTTTTTTCCTCTTTAAAGGTATCTAAAAGTAGACTGCAGACAAAGAGGCCTCCCCTATAAAGGAGATTTTGCCCTTAACCACCTTGCCCGAGATTGCACTGCCCTTAACCGGGTCTCCTGAATTCTGGTTAAGTATTTTTTGACATGATGTCCTGCCATCTGTCAGTAGCTTACTGCATTTTTAAGGCTTTTCCCGTAGTCATCTTATGACATCAACAAGAAGAAAGGGAGTGGAGAAAGGTCTACATTTCTAAACATGAAAAAGAGACACAAAACACTACAACTAGTAAAATTACACAGAAGTGTCGTTTGCTTACTTCGAGTGAAGTTTGGCCTCCTCCATAAGTTGCCTGAAATCATTCTTCTTTTGCTGGATTCTGTTCTTCTTCTCTTTCCGTTCCTCCTCCGCGCGCTCGCGGACGTACTTGTCGAATACCTGTCACAAATTTAAACGTGAATATTATTTGTGATCTTTGATAACATGTTAAAGTAGCAGTGAGGTAACAAAAACCACGAACCCACAGGTAACGAAATGAATACAACAGATGCAGATGGCTTATGTACTTTCTGTGTCAATTACACAATGTCTGATCACAACAATAGGTGTTCTCACACATCACATGTGTGAGAACACTTATTGTTTAGGCGTGGAATTGTAAATGGACGCTGTTATTATGATGAAAATTGATTAAGACCTGTCCACTAGCTTTGATTTTAAGCACTCGGGACCTGCGCAGCTATTTCAGTGCACCAGACTTCTGAACACAGACGCGCCGCAGCGGGACCCACCTGCTTGCGCTCCTTGGAGTTGAGCAGCAGGTAGCGGCTGTCGAACACGATCTTGTGCAGCTCCTTCTCCCACGGGCTGAATGCGGACACGTTGCTCTCGTGCAGCAGCTGCAGGAAGCTGCGCAGGCGCTGCTCCAGCGGGAACAGCTCGCGCTTGCGCGCGGCGTGGATCTCCGCCTCCACGGCCGCCTCCTTGCCCGCGTCGATGGTGCCCGCCGTCGCGCCCTTCTTGCCCGCCGCTGCACGCGCACAACAATACACATCAGATCTAATCATTCATTAGTGACATACAGCAATCGATCGTCATTTTGTAAATCTGCCACCGTTTCGTAATGAGGTTCCTCTGACGGACAAAAAACAGGCGAATGAAACTCCGTAGCTGACCTCTTTACACACATACATATATATAAAAATACATACTTATATAAAAAATTTGTTATATTTTTCGAAATCGCCCCATAACAGTCAAGGACCTCCGTAATCAATCAATTTTTAATGCGCTGCCAGCTTTCTTCCTGGACAGTTTCAGATCTGTTCATATGTGGTACCATCATTGTTTCAAATGCACAAGTGCCGTCGCTACTCACTTTAAGATCAGAGCAATGTATGTGTTTTCCCTATCTGTGAATTTATTTATATACAAAACACTCACCATCGTCCGGTTTAGCTTTCTTGATTGGTTCATGATCAGAATCATCACTGTCCGATTCCGCTGTCCGCTTCAGCTCACCATTGCCTGTAGTGGTTGCTGTGGTCCCAGCAGCAGTTTGATTCTCTTTGCGCTGAGGACAAACAGTAATAATAATAAACACAAGTAACTTCACTTATTCAGTAACTTCACTATAGCGGATTGGTGTGGTTGGAATTCGAGTCAAGAGACCCTACAAGGAATGGTCATGAAGAAAGGCTAACCACCTGTCACATTGTCCCTAAAATGTCTTCAGTTTATCATGAGTCGAAAGGATTTAATTGCCAAGACTTCTGTCTACGCCATTCCTTATAATGCAGGTATTGAGAATAGTGTGAAAATATATAATACAAGTGCAGCATTTTTTTTAACAAATCCATCCATTCAACAAGGAAATGCTGATTGAAAAATGATCAACGAGCCAGCATTCTTGGTACCATGCCACAAGTAGGGCTTTATGATTATTGTACTTTTCAGTTAATAAGTATTGTAAACATAAATATTATTTTGTTTCTTCAACAAAGTCCAGTCCTGCGGTTTATATAAACCACACTTGCGCCTAGATAAAATTGGTAACTACTTACCACGGGCCAGACATGTACTGATTATATAATGACTATACAAATATAATGGAATTAAGGTTGAAAGAGATAAAGGGTAAAAGAGGAGAAAATGGACAATACCTGCAGCTCTACCGGGGGCTGACTGACGGCCTTATCGACGTCCGCCCTCCCCACCAGCTGCGGCGGCCTCTCCCACACCGACGAGTTCGCCGTGGGGTTGTAGAAGAACACTCGCCCGTCGCCCGTCCACACCACACACCTACGGAACGAAATGGTAATGTATGGTAAATAATAATATCGTTTATTTGCCAAAATGTAGGTGCCGAATTCAGGTATTATCTTTACATTTAACCAATACATTCTACCGCAAGAACAGCGTGCAAAATATAATAAATTATTCAATTGGACATAAGCACATTCACTCACAAAGAAATCAAACTATTTAAGATACCAAATCACAAAATAGAAATAAAGGTAAAGTAAAATAATAATATCATAGAAGTAATTTCATAAATAACCTAAATTTAATATAAAATAAAAAAAAAACATTCATCGCAAACACTCAGCTAGAGTATTAATTTGAAAAGTTTTTAAATTGTCAGTTATCATATCAAATTAGATAAAATGTCATACAAAATTTATATTAAATTATATAATTTAAAATATGACAAATACTCTTATGAATCAAACAATAAAAAAAAACAATTGGCAAAAATTCTTGTAGCCAATGCAAAAATAAATATAATTTGGGAAAATTAATAGACTCGGGCATTACTTTGCAGAAATACATTATTCAATTATTAATTATGAATGAATGAATGATTTTTTATTTACGGAAAACATGTTACATGTATCATGAATCCATAGGATCCCTCCAACTAGTCAAAAAGGGGCCAGAGGCTTCGCTAAATATGTATGTCTTCCCCTAACTAGAAATAAAAAATACACCAGCTATTCAGAACAATAAATATTAAATTATTTTGGACATAATTTAAAATCTGTAAATATAATTTATTTCTTATTAAGGCTTGGACATTAAGACGGCTATAGGCTATTCACATGACACGTAGTTCCAAATAGATGAGTGTCAATAGAATCAAAAGAGATATGGCATGACATAAAAAAAAACATTAGGCAAAAATCCTCACAGCCAAGGCCGTAACAAATTTAATATTCAAACCAAAAACCGCCACACACCAGGGCGTGCCCGATATAGGCGTGCTGGTGACCGGCCGGCTGCGGTCCTGCTTCGCCTTCTCGCGCTCTGCCTTCTCGCGCTCGGCCTTCTCGCGCTCGGCCTTCTCCCGCTCGGCCTGCTCGCGCTCGGCCTGCTCCCGCTCGCGCTCGCGCTCGCGCTCGGCCGCGCGCCGGCTCGCCTCCGCCGCCTCCGCCGCCGCCTCCGCCGCCGCCGCCGCCTCCGCGTGCGCCTCCACGTCGATCACTGGACACGGCATCAACAACTTACTAACCAGTGTCGTAAACATATATACAATACATATGTAGCCAATCTACACACCTGTAATATATTACACACAATATATTTGGATAATAGTATAATTTAGTATTTATAATAATTTAGTGAAGTCACGATATGTTTGTTTCTGTTTCTGATAGTCGAGTGGTTGGGTGGTCGGAATTTCCCGGGTGGCAGGCTCGTTCCAATGGGTTTTTAAAAAACTTATGTACGAATTATATCGTTGGCTAGGACATAAAGACGGCGACGGGCTCACCACCTGTCACGTTGTCCCGAAAATATCTTCAGTGGAAGGTATTTTCTTTCACCCAAAGGGACTTAATTGTGTAGACTAGACCTCTGTCTACCCCGATATTGGGAATTGCGAGAAGATATTTATTTATATATAAATTTATGTTTAATTTTATACCCACACCAGATTTCTTTCTGCTAAATCCAGTCCATCCATAGGTTGTCTAGAAGAAATTTCTTAGAGCGATAAGGCTGCCCATTGTGCCACCATTTATGTTTAAACTGTTTGCCATATTTTCTTTTCTATGGTGTGCAATAAACTGAAGTCTCTCTCTCTCTCTCTACTTATTTAAATAAGTAGAGAGAGAGAGAGAAATTTTATTAAAGAAATTGCTATAAAAACAGCTTTTCACTGAATGCATATGAAAGTATTATATAATTTTCTTATTTTTTTTTTGGTTGACTTTTGTTTGTTTGCTCCAGCTGATCTCTGAAACGGCTGGACCGATTTTAACAGGACTTTTCAATGGCAAGTAATTTATGCTACTTTTAGTTTTCAGAAAAATAATTAGGGTTCCGCATTAAATATTAAAAAGCGGGCGAAGCCGCGCGGGGCAGCTCGTTTTTGTGACAATTTTGTAATGTAACAAATTTGTTAGCCCAACAAATTTTTAAATTTTGTATGAAAACAAAATCATATTATTTATTAAAACCCATAGAAAAAGAGTTGCAATAACAGATAAAAATCACTATTCTTGTCAATTTCAAATTCGACTCACCTTCGACTTTGCTATCATCTATTTCCTGCACCTCTCCTTTCTCCATTGCAATCTTTGCCTGCAGATCTGTTTAAAAACAAAATAACTGATGATACACTTGTATCAATTATTTTTGAGAAATTTCAAATTTTTCTAATGGAACCTAACTTTTTTAACAGACAATATTTTTTTTATATTCACGCAATTTCCCACACAGGGGTGACCGGAGCTATAGACTATTTCGCCCTTCCGACCCGCTTTTCAAAGAAACCTATTTACGACTATATTTTATCATCATCATAACATCAAAGTCACGATAGCCCAGTGGTTGGGTGGTCGGAATTTCGAGTCAAGAGACCCCGAATCCGATCACCAGGTGGCAGACTCGTACAAATGGGTTTTTCAAAAACTTATGTACGAATTATATCGTTGGCCTGGACATAAAGATGGCGACGGGCTCACCACCTGTCACGATGTCCCGAAAATATCTTCAGTGGAAGGTGGGTCGTAGGGACTTCATTGTTTAGACATGACCTTTGTCTACCCCTGTATTGGGAATTGCGTGAAGATATTTATTTATTTAATGGCGGCTATTGATATGTTCATAGCTGTTAAGTTACAAACATGTATATAACAGTTACTATTTGGCATAACTTCTGGCACATTTCGCCAACATCCCTAAACCTAGGGTATGCGGGTTCAAGTCCCACTGGGGGCAAACAGCTTTGTAATGTGCGAAAATCTTTGTAAACACATCATATCATTGGCTTGGACATTAAGACGGCGATGGGAATCCATCTGTCACATTGTATCAAATAAGCTCCAGTGACATTCACGGAGCTTATTTGGGACAATGTGACATTGCAAAGACATAACAGTCCAGACCACTTTCTACCCTAAGATTGGGAATATACATGGAGGCCTAGAGCTCTGTCTACCCCAGTATTGGGAATAAGAGTGAAGACGAGGATCACTCACCCTCGAGGTGACATTGATTTCGCAAGGTGACATTGCGTAAAGACATAACAATCTAGACCACTGTCTCTGTCTATACCCTAGTATTGGGAATAGACGTGGAGATCTAGACCTCTGTCTGCAAGAGTGTAGATGACGATCACTCACTCTCGAGTTCCTCAACGGGCGCGGGCTTCTCCCACACAGACTCCTGTTTGTTAGTGTTGTAGTAGTACGGGCGGCCGTCGGGCGCCCGGTGGGTCGTCCACTCGGCCGCACGGGCGGCAAGCTCCGGGGGGATCACCTGAAGAGAATTACAATGAAAAAAAGCAATAACATATATTATTAAGTCACGATAGCCGAGTGGTTGGGTGGTCGGAATTTCGAGTCAAGAGACCCCGAATCCGATCACCAGGTGGCAGACTCGTACAAATGGGTTTTTCAAAAACTTATGTACGAATTATATCGTTGGCTAGGACATAAAGATGGCGACGGGCTCACCACCTGTCACGATGTCCCGAAAATATCTTCAGTGGAAGGTGGGTCGTAGGGACTTAATTGTTTAGACATGACCTTTGTCTACCCCTGTATTGGGAATTGCGTGAAGATATTTATTTATTTAATGGCGGCTATTGATATGTTCATAGCTGTTAAGTTACAAACATGTATATAACAGTTACTATTTGGCATAACTTCTGGCACATTTCGCCAACATCCCTAAACCTAGGGTATGCGGGTTCAAGACCCACTGGGGGCAAACAGCTTTGTAATGTGCGAAAATCTTTGTAAACACATCATATCATTGGCTTGGACATTAAGACGGCGATGGGAATCCATCTGTCACATTGTATCAAATAAGCTCCAGTGACATTCACGGAGCTTATTTGGGACAATGTGACATTGCAAAGACATAACAGTCCAGACCACTTTCTACCCTAAGATTGGGAATATACATGGAGGCCTAGAGCTCTGTCTACCCCAGTATTGGGAATAAGAGTGAAGACGAGGATCACTCACCCTCGAGGTGACATTGATTTCGCAAGGTGACATTGCGTAAAGACATAACAATCTAGACCACTGTCTCTGTCTATACCCTAGTATTGGGAATAGACGTGGAGATCTAGACCTCTGTCTGCAAGAGTGTAGATGACGATCACTCACTCTCGAGTTCCTCAACGGGCGCGGGCTTCTCCCACACAGACTCCTGTTTGTTAGTGTTGTAGTAGTACGGGCGGCCGTCGGGCGCCCGGTGGGTCGTCCACTCGGCCGCACGGGCGGCAAGCTCCGGGGGGATCACCTGAAGAGAGAATTACAATGAAAAAAAAAGCAATAACATATATTATTAAGTCACGATAGCCGAGTGGTTGGGTGGTCGGAATTTCGAGTCGAGAGACCCGAGTTCGATCCCCAGTTGGCAGGCTCGTACCAATGGGTTTTTCAAAAACTTATGTACGAATTTCATCGTTGGCTTGGACATAAAGACGGCGACAGGCTCACCACCTGTCACGTTGTCCCGAAAATATCTTCGGTGGAAGGTGGGTCAAAGGGACTTAATTGTCTAGGCTTGACCTCTGTCTACCTCTGTATTGGGAATTGCGTGAAGATATTTAATAACATATAATTAACTCGGTGCTGCCTGCGACTTTGTCTGCGTTGCTTGATATATCGACGGCGTCCGTGGACGAGCCGCGTAGACACCGGTTTTTATGGTGTCACCAGCTCCGAGATAGCAATTAGGATTTAGCAAAATAACTTTTTCTACGTTGTATAGGATCAGTGGGTGTTTGTGCTACCTTCGTTGTTTCTGATTCCTTACTAAAGTGCTTAACGTCACGCAATCCCTATCTATATATGTATTTAATCTGTAACTTTTTCATGTAGGTGATGGTATTTCAGATGGAATAGATAGATACATCTCTGATCTGTGCCCAAATAAATTGTTCTTTTCGTTCGGTTACTCTATAGTAACGCATCATATTTTCGTTCATTTATAATGGTGCATGCTGTCGAGGAAGGTACGCTTCAGTGGTCTTCTATTATCTTTGTAACAAAGAATCTCTGTAAACTAACGCCATAGTCCTATTGACTGCATAAAAGTGACGAGCTCACCGTCTCCTGCTTCCTCGGCGGCGTCTGAGTGACAGCTTCCACTATGATCGGCTCAGACATCGACACAGGCGTGTTCACCATCTGCTGCACTTGGGTAGCGGCACCTGATGATTATAGTTTTTATGAGTAAATCAATATATATCACAACACAATACTAAATACTTATTTAGTATTTTGTTACTACTAAATAACCATACTTACACCCACCATTCGGCTATAGCCACCAACAACCAATACTAAACACCCAACCATTCAGCTATAGTCACGATAGCCGAATGGTTGGGTGGTCGGAATTTCGAGTCAATAGACCCGAGTTCGATCCCCAGTTGGTAGGCTCGTACCAATGCGTTTTTCAAAAACTTATGTACGAATATCGTTGGCTTGGACATAAAGGCGGCGACGGGCTCACCACCTGTCACGTTGTCCCGAAAATATCTTCAGTGAAAGGTGGGTCGAAGGGACTTAATTGTCTAGACTCGACCTCTGTCTACCCCTGTCTTGGGAATTGCGTGAAGTTATGATATATATTGATGACATACACACATAGATAGGGACAACATTATCACATACATTGCTCTGATCCAGAAGTAAGAAGTTGAAGTATGAATGATATCTCATCGGAAACAATGAAGGTGACCAACCAGGCATATAAAACACTTTCTACGTTTTCTACAGTCTGGGTGTTTGTGTTACCTTTGTTGTTTCCTACTCTATATCAAAATACTTCAGCTACATACTTTGTGATCAGTAATAATAATAAATATCTTCACACATTTCCCAATATAGCAGCAGTCAGAGGTCCAGACAATTAAGTCCTTCCGACCCAACATTCACATAAGTCATTATTTCCCTCAATCTTTATGTCCAAGTAATATAATAAGTTTTGAAGAAACCCATGGGTACTAGCCTACCACCTGTAGATCATACTTGGGTCTCTTGACATGAATTCCGATCACCCATGCACTCTACGACAGTGACTTAATTATATATGTCTTGTTACTTTCTGATATTTCAAGTTGTCTACAGTACTCGTGTTTATGGTGGTGTGGTAAATGGCGATTAGTGCCAAGCCTCGAAAATGCCATTGGCGATTAGTGCCAAGCCTTGAAAATGCCATTGGCTACCGACAGTAGCGATATAATCATTACGAAAAACATGAGATAGTTAAGTCACGATAGCAAAGTGCTTGGGTGATCGGTTGAATTGGAACCCAATGGGTGCAACTTATGTACGATTTGTATCGTTGGCTTGGACATAAAGACGGCGACAGGCTCTCCGCCTGTCACGTGTCCCATAAATATCTTCGCTGGAAGGACGTAATCGAAAACCCA
The DNA here is from genome assembly GCA_029286605.1 of Sericinus montela. Taxonomy (NCBI): domain Eukaryota; kingdom Metazoa; phylum Arthropoda; class Insecta; order Lepidoptera; family Papilionidae; genus Sericinus; species Sericinus montela. The sequence goes on along the minus strand of JAGSMR010000087.1, from coordinate 484,348 downwards.
TCTACAGAACGTAATTGTCTCGACCTCTGTCTACCCCTGTATCAGGGATGTGGTGAAGATATTTTTATTCAGACCAAAAATTAAACAGACTGGGGACGGACAGCAGGTGTAAGGTCTGAGTACTGCGATCGCCAAGTGTGGCGATTATGACCAAACCCTCCTTCATCAGGCCGTTATGATGGTAACGATGTTAAAATGAATACCTTTATCGGGCATGGCGGCGTTGGCGGTGCCCGGCCCAGCGCTGGGCATGCCGTGCTGCGCCACGCCCGGCGGCACCCAGCCCCAGTTGCCCCACGGGAACCCACCGCCTGCAACCGAAAGATTTAAAATTGAATTTAAAATTTGATGCTCATAGGTCACGGTGGCTGAGAGGTAAGAGCGTTGCCACGGTACGGTAGATGTCGCGAGTTCGAATCCCACCCATCAGTTGAAATTTGAAAAAAAAATCTAATAAAATTCATAACTTATATACTTCAAAGTCAATAAAAATTACACAATAATAATATTACTCTTAATAAATAGTATTTTTACCTTACTAATGGTTAAATTTTAAAAGAACATGTTTTTTTTTTTATTACATATTGTTTAGTTGTTATTGATAATTACCTCACACCATTCCGCATGCAAATATTAAAAAAGTTAAATGTTACCTGGTCCAAAGAGAAGAAGTGCACCACCCGTGACAGATGCGTGCACCAATTCTACTGTATGCACCACCACCACCACCACTTCACTCAAACGAGGTCACTCTGCGGTCGCACATCGTAGTCTACTCCCTTGAGAATGCCTTGTTTTGAAGCGAACCACGTTTCGCGTTTTCGTTGGTGGTATATGTTACTTGGTTTGAGTGTAGTGGTGGTGGTGCATTAGTGCGAGGTAATTATCAATAACAACTTTACAATGAATTTCCGCAAAGTAACGCCCGAGTCAATTAACTATCTACATACTGTTTGTTCTCAGACCGTGTTATAAGCGTGTTCCTTTCTTTCTTTCTTTTTTCTTACACTTACAACTTATTACACCCTTCATTCGGGCCCAAAGCAGGATTACAATTTTTTTTTATCTTCACGCGATTTCCCATACTGGTGTAGGCAGAGGTCCAGACAATGGCCTTCGACCCAATTATCACTGACGCTTATTTGGTAAATAAATAAATAAATAAACATCTTCACGCAATTCCCAATACAGGGGTAGACAGAGGTCTAGTCTAGACAATTAAGTCCCTTTGACCCACTTTCCACCGAAGATATTTTAGCTTATTTGGTAAATATCAGTATAATATATAAAATTCACGTGTCACAATGTTAGTTACCTTACTCCTCCGAAACGGCTCTACCGATTCTCATGAAATTTTGTGTCCATATGGGGTAGGTCTGAGAATCGGACATCTATTTTTCATCCCCGCAAATGTTAAGGGTAGTCCGACCCCAACTTTTTCTATTTTTACATATTTTTTTATGGTACAGCGTTAAAAATACATAGAACCCTAAATGTTCACCCCCCCCTACAATCAAGCCCTATTTTTGTTGTGGCAAAACAACGTTTGCTGGGGTCTGCTTATGTATAACAATGTATAACAGTATATGTATAACAACGTACCGTTAGATTGTGCGTTCGTCGCCACATCACCTGGTGGCGCCTCATCGTTGTCCACTGGGCTGGTCATCTCCTGATCCTTGGCGCCCTGCGGTTTGTTGTTGCCTGCGTAGCACGAACCCCACCACGGTGCATATTACACAAAGTTGTTATTTAAAATAAAAATATAGATGTGGTGGTGTAAGATTTTGTTGTATGAACGGAACGAGTCGAATGAACAATGGGTTATATGTACGGTAGGAAGAGAGACAGTCGACTCAAGACGATCTCTGTCGTTTTTTTGATAATTATCATCAATAATTGATAATTATCATTTTGTATTTCTTTGGCATCACAATATCGTTAAATTCCATGATCGATTCGAGTTCGATTAAGAGACGAGAGAGAGAGAGAGAGAGAGAGAGAGAGAGAGAGAGAGAGAGAGGCGAGATATGTATATTAAAAGAGCCCGTTCAGTGCCTTACCATCTTTTATCCACGGCGGAGGCTGCGTCATGAACGGAGGCACAGATCCTTGGGCTGGACCTGGGGCCACACCGGGGGGCAGCATGCCTCCGGGCATCATGCCATTCATCATCCCCATGGGGGGTCCGCCACCCATTGGCGGCCCACCTCCCATAGGGGGACCTCCTCCCATCGGAGGCCCACCCATTGGTGGCCCGCCCATAGGAGGCCCGCCCATGGGCCCCCCGCCCATAGGACCTCCCATCGGGGGACCTCCCATGGGGGGTCCGCCCATTGGTGGGCCACCCATCATGGACTGCGGACCATTCATGCCTGGCATTTGTGTACCTGAGAAAAACATTATCAAATAAATGAATATCTTCAAAAGTCACGATAGCCGAGTGGTTGGGTGGTCGGGATTTCGAGTCAATAGACCCGAGTTCGATCCCCAGTTGGTAGGCTCGTACCAATGGGTTTTTCAAAAACTTATCTACGAATATCGTTGGCTTGGACATAAAGACGGCGACGGGCTCACCGCCTGTCACGTTGTCCCGAAAATATCTTCGGTGGAAGGTGGGTCGAAGGGACTTAATTGTCTAGACTCGACCTCTGTCTACCCCTGTATTGGGAATTGCGCGAAGATATTTTTTTTTAATATCTTCACGCTATTCCCAATACTGGGATGGAATATGCTCTTTCGAGTATAAACATAATGTTGCATCGTAAAGGTGTAGATGGCGTTATCGTTTTAATATTTCGTAGGTAGTAGCTGTAAAGTTACAAGACACTGAGCTGGAAGTTGCTATATCTGCCGATAAATGTCACCAACGCCATATCAGGCGTAAGTAAGACAGATTTAAAATTTCAACTGATGCGTGTAAGACTCGGTGACTCGGAGGTGACAGTGTTGCAACGGTACGGCAGAGGTCTCTCTCGAGTTCGAATCCCGTCCGTGTCAGTAGATTTTTTTTATGCTACTCTTTAATAATAATGTTAATTCTTGAAATAAATAAGCGTTGATTGCCGTAAGTCACGCATGACATGCATTATACTGAGTAAAATAAGTGAATTCGGAGTATTTGTCAAGACACGATAGCAGAGTGGTTAGGTGATCGGAATTCAAATCAAGAGACTCGAGTTCGATCCAAATGTGGTAAACTCGCACCAAAAGGATTTTCCAAAAACTTATGATTAATATCGTTAGCGTAGACATAAAAACGGCGACAGGCTCACCACCTATCACGATACCCCAAAAATGACTTCAGTGAAATATGGTTCAAAGGAACTTAAGTGTCTCGACCTCCGCCTACCCCAGTATTGGGAAAGACGTGAAGATTTTTTTTTTTTGTAAACATCAGATAAATGCCTTTTCACCTGTGCTCATAGCCTCCATCTCGGCTTGAGTGATGACCTTGCAGGTCGGACCCTCCTGTGGCCTGGTCCACGTGGTCTCCCGGGTCCTGGAGTGGTAGTAGTACGACTTGCCGTCTTCCGACTTGGTCTCCACCCATAACTCGGGCGCTGGCTGCGGGGCGGACAGGGTATGTATTATGTAACTTAGTATTGTAATATTAAAATGATGCGTATAAAATACGGTGACTCGGCGGTGAGAGCGTTGCCACGGATCAGCAGAGGTCGCGGGTTCGAATCCCGGCCGTGTCAGTTGAAATTATAAAAACATTTTTTCTCTTTAACTTAAAATATAACGATTTTCGGATTTTATAGCGCATATTATTTTGTTTTCCTACCAACTATATTTACTTCCCGACGTTTCGGATGTTTTACAACATCCGTGGGTAATAATGGAGGGACTGAGGTGTTCAACGTCCCGCTGTCATATTGGTCTTTCACGTCAATTTTGGACCCGATTTAAGCAGAAAGCTCTTAAGTATCTTGAAGTCTTCCAAGCATACCGCTGTGCTTGGTGTTGGAGTAACTTTGACTTGGTTATACCCTACCATATTCTCTATTAAAATTGGGATGTTAATTTTTAACTTCAATAGCCATTTATTTGTCGACCTCCGTGGACGAGTGGCATCAACACTGGTTTTCAAGGTGTCGCCATCTCGAGGTCTCGATTCCCGGCCGGGACAATGTAGAAAAATCAATTTTTCTACATTTTCTCGGGTCCGGGTGTTTGTGGTGCCTTCGTTGTTTCCGACTCCCATAGCACAAGTGCTTAAGCATCTTACATTGGGATCGGAGCAATACATGTGAGGTTGTCCCTATCTATATATGTATCTATTTATCTAAGTTTATTTTAGATGTGTAGTGTTCGCGTAAATACTAGTATTTAATTATGAAATACATAGATATGGACATCGCTCTGATCCCAGTGTAATTTTCTAAAACAATTGTGTTATGGAGTCAGAAGTAACATGGTGTTTGTTTGTAACCTTCGTTATACATATGAATGAATCTCACAATAATTATTTTCTCTTGTTAATATTTTTTTTATTTTTGGTACTCCATTATTTCCCATTCCATTGTGATTGAACATTTTTAGCACATTTGTGCTTTAACTACTTACTCTGGGAACAGAGCAATGTATGTGATGTTGTATCTATGTATGTATTTATGTAACATACCATAAACAACCATTATCTTCTTCTTTACAGCCTATCAAGGGTCCACTGCTGAACTATACGCCTCCCCCAAAGTCTGCCTCAAAGAACGGCCCTTAGCAACCTGCATCCATCGACTTCCCGCAACATTTTGCATATCTTCACTCCATCTCGCCAACCATTATCAAATAATATAAGGAATACCAATTTACTCATAAACCGTTTAGCTTCACAATCTACGAACGCAGTTCCTCCCACGGGTGTCGCAAGAGGCGACTAAGGGAAATGTCTTCGAATAGACGGTGGGATAACAAACTCAAAAGATACCAGAATAAAATTCTGCAGATTGGTGATGACAGAAGCGTCTATGTTGTGTCTTGTACCGCGTTCGCCAATTCGCTTGCCATGCGGATTGATTATAACAAAACCTCCCGCACGGAAGTCGTCTTGCAGAAGACATGAGCATGAGCAGAGAACAGAAAAAAAAACTACTTACCATATTAGGCGGTGGCATCCCAGGCGGTCCGCCGAACGGCGGCGGCTGCCCCATCATATTCGGCGGGGGGCCCATCGGACCCCCGGGCGGCATCATACCGGGCGGCGGTCCGTACGGCGGCGGACCTCCCATCATCCCGGGCGGGGGGCCCATCGGACCCCAGTTGCCGTCGAAGCCCGGGCCGTTGTTGGGGCCGAAGCGCGGGCCCCCCCTGCCGCGGAAGAAGCCCCGACCCCTCATCGGCGGGCCGCCCGGCCCGAACCCCCTGCCTCTGAACCTCATCGGCGGCGGTGGCCCGTTCATCCAACCCGGCGGTGGGCCCCTGCCGCGAGCCCTAATTAGTTCATTATTATGTTACCGCAAAGGTACATTTCAAAAGTGGGTGCTCCATGTATTTTTTTAGCCTTTGCCCGCGGCTTTGCCTGCATGGTATAAGCCAATAACCGTCTCTAGGGTTGTATCTATGTATATACCGAAAATATTCGAAATAGTCTGAGCGGTTTAGTCATAAAAGCGTAACAAACAAACAGACAAACTCACCTTTTCCCCCAATGACAGCTTTAATTGAAGTTTTAATGTATGCCAAAATAATATACACATTTACTTCTAATATTAATAAACAAAATCTAAGTATTGTAATAATGAAATAAAGCTAAACCTTAAAATAATACGAAACAAATACAAGAAAAGGAAAAGAAACTAAAACGTAGGATAGTTAGTAGATCTAGACAAATTAGGTAACATTAACAAACAAAACATGATATTATATATCAAGTACTATTTTAAAATAATAAAAATATCTTCACACATAGTCCCTACCGGGGTAGACAGAGAGAACAGACCACCTGGTGTCCCGAACTCAATATACCACATTCGCTTCATTCAAATACATCATTCTCTTGATAAACGCATGTCTTGGTATCCGAGTACTCTTCACTAACCCCTCTTTTTTTGTTATGAATTTCCGCAAAGTAACGCCTGAGTCAATTAACTACCTCTTTTTTTTGTTTGCACACATGGACTTCGAAAGTTAGTCTCGGCTTACTTCGAGATCTTTTATTATTAACTAGTCATCATTCGCTCAATGTGTCCCTCAGTATAACCCTTTTCCAGTCAGTCCAGTCCAGTCCAGTAAGAAATGATCTACTTATGACTTACATACACACAGTCCATGATACATACATTGACTGTTGTTATGTCAGTCAGTTATTTGTTAAGTTAGGGATTTTCCTTCACTGTTAACTAGACTCGGAACTAGCAAAAACATTTTGACTTAGATTTCACAGAACTAACCCTATTACTTATACTAAGCCTAGTTAATACTATTACTAAGCCTAGTTGGTAGCGAACGTGCCTTCGAGGGTTGCGGGTTCGAATCCCGCGAGAGGATATTTGTGAGATAATTATGAATGTTTGTGCTTGAGTCATGGATGTACACATAGTTTATATGTGAATTTATTTATGTGAATACAAAAGTATATTAATATATTTTACCGTTAGCTTGGATATTAAGATGCCGATGGGCTCGCCACCTGTCATATAGTCTCAAATATGCCCTAGAAAAGTGGGTCGTAAGGATCATTCATTCATTGTGTAGACCATTGCCTACCCCAGTATTGAAACTTACTAGACTGAATGCAACAAGCAAACTATACACAAAATAAACAAACAGACGCAGTGTTTCAGTAAACAATAACTTTTTGCAAAACTTCTGACCTTGCTAAACAAGGTCTAGTGTAAATTGAAAAAAATCTAAATTAAATTTAAAACTCTCCTTCAGATATATAAAACAAACATTTCTAGTCAGAATAGAACATTATCATGCAAATATACGTTTTAGGTTCTTCACGCTATTCCTAATACTGGGGTAGACAGAGGTCCTGAGAATTAAGTGCTTTCGACCCACCTTTAACTGAAGAATTTTTTGGGGACAACGTGACAGGTGGTGAGCCTGTCGCCGTTTTCATGCCGTAGCCAACCGTATAAATCGTACATAAGATCCTGAAAAACCTCATTCGTACGAGCCTACCATCTCTGGTCTCTTGATTCGAATTCCGATCACCCATCCACTCGCCTATTGTGATTTTACGTCTTATCCTAAGTGCCCTAAAGGTCAATTGATCACTTATAAATAAATAGATAATAATAATAAATACATAGATAGAAAGGCCCAACAACACATATGTTTCTCGGATCCCAAAGTAAGCAGCTTAAGTACTGGTATTATGTAATCAGAAACAACGAAGGCACCACGAACACCCTGACTCGAGAAAATGCAGAAAAATATTCTCTACTTTAACCCGACCGGGAATAGAACCCGGGACCCCGAGCTGGCGACACCATGAAAACCGGTGTCTTCACCACTCCGTCCACGGTGGTCGTCGCTTCTTCTTCTTCAAATCTCCTGACCTTGCCGACCAATCAGTGTATAAAGAAAAAAAATTTAATTTAACACTCTTTGATGAAGATGAGAAGAAGAGAAACTTTGGTTGTGATAACAGAATATTGTCATGCGAATATACGCCTTATGTACAATGTAAAAAAAAGTCACGATAGCCGAGTGGTTGGGTGGTCGCAGTTTCGAGTCAAGAGACTCGTGTTCGATCCCCAGGTGGCGGGTTCGAACCAATGGGTTTTTCAAAAACTTATGTACGAATTACATCGTTGGCATGGACATAAAGACGGCGTCAGGCTTACCACCTGCCACGTTATCCCGAAAATATCTTCGGTGGAAGGTGGGTCAAAGGGGCATTAACTAGCTTAGAACTAGTCTAGATAATTAGACTAGTTCTCTGTCTACCCCTGTATTGCGAATTGCGTGAAGTCTTATGTTCAATACGCTAAAGGTTAAGACGTCTCTCACAATCACTCCAATGCGTTCTGTTACCTACGTATTTATTAAGCAATTTTATAAACATATATAGTTAGACCTCAACTTAAAACAATTATATTTCTATGTGCAATTTCTCGTATGTGTAACAATGCAACCATATCGCCTCCAAATCCATTTTCGTTATTAAAAAAAATTAAATCGAAGTAAGTAATGTGTGTGTTGCTAATATAGATGAATGTATGATTTGATTTCATATCTTTCTATTTAACATACATACTAAAACTTTTAGACTCACGATAGCTGAGTGGTTGGTGGTCGCAGTTTCGAGTCAAGAGACTCGTGTTCGATCCCCAGGTGGCGGGTTCGAACCAATGGGTTTTTCAAAACTTATGTACGAATTACATCGTTGGCATGGACATAAAGACGGCGTCAGGCTTACCACCTGCCACGTTATCCCGAAAATATCTTCGGTGGAAGGTGGGTCAGCAAGTATTATTCAGCTTAGAACTAGTCTAGATAATTAGACTAGTTCTCTGTCTACCCCTGTATTGCGAATTGCGTGAAGTCTTATGTTCAATACGCTAAAGGTTAAGACGTCTCTCACAATCACTCCAATGCGTTCTGTTACCTACGTATTTATTAAGCAATTTTATAAACATATATAGTTAGACCTCAACTTAAAACAATTATATTTCTATGTGCAATTTCTCGTATGTGTAACAATGCAACCATATCGCCTCCAAATCCATTTTCGTTATTAAAAAAAATTAAATCGAAGTAAGTAATGTGTGTGTTGCTAATATAGATGAATGTATGATTTGATTTCATATCTTTCTATTTAACATACATACTAAAACTTTTAGACTCACGATAGCTGAGTGGTTGGGTGATCGGAATTCGAGTCAAGAGACCCAAGTTCGACCCAATGCTCGTACCAGTGATATTTAAAAACTTATGTGCGATTTATATCGTCGGCTTGGGCATAAAGTCGGGCTCAGCATCAGTCACGTTGTCCCAAAATAATTTCTTCAGTACAAGGTGGGACGAAAGGAATTAATTGTCTAGACCTCTGTCTACCCCATGTGACAACATACTGGCATACATACATGGCAACACAAACTGTTGACATCAGTTACTCCTGTACTACGCCACACAGAATGGTCCTCAGCCACCTGCATCCATTGACTCTCCACAACATTTTGCAGTTTGCAGTGCATCTTGTGGGGTAATCATCGGAAAATCTAGCCATCTAAAAATTATGAGTAACAACCTCCGTAGACAAGTAGCCTGTGGTCCCGGGTTCCCCCGGTCGGGTCAATGTAGAATACACTTTTCCTATATATTTTCGGGTCTGGATGTTAGTGGTACCTTCGTTCATTCTGATTCCAGCTCAAGTCACAAAGCCGCTTACTTCGGGATCAGAGCAATGTATGCAATGTTCTTCCTATCTATGCATGCATTTATTTATTTAACATTTTTTTTGAAGTAGTGTAAAGACAGAGGTGTCATTCCAGCTGATATGAAATACCCCAGAACGACACCAAATCATTTCAATTCAAATACAGATGCATTGATAATTCAGTAAATCAGCTAGTAAAAATAATTATATATGAGTTGATCATTTGTGAGGTCAAGAATGCTCGGATACCTAGACATGCATGTATGAAGAAAACAATTAATTTGATAAGAGATATGTAAGGATTGTGACACTTGACAATCTGTTCTCTCCGGCTACCACGTTAGGGATTGGGCGTGAAGATAAGTAATTGACGGAGAGAATTCATAATGGTCATTAATATTACATGAAATACATACAAAAAAACATACAGACAGACAGAGGTTGACAAACACATCAAATATTCATACAAACGCATTCGCAATGCAAATATGAGAACCCTGACTTCCAAATCACGTCAACATGTATAATAAACAGTATAAATGTAACATCTACACTCCTGGACGGTTTTACGTCTGCTTCTAAAATTTATGTAACCGACTGGTATTTACAATGGAGGAACAAAAATAAGCTTTTAGGTCTGGTTAAATTTAATTATAAAAAAATTACACATGTTTGGTTCAAATTTAAAAGAGATAACTATAATAGAGTGATTGAGTGATCGGAATTCGTGTCAAGAGACCTACAGTTAAGTACCAATAGATCTTTAAACTTTTATTATGATGATTTTTATCATTGGTTTGAACATAAAAAAGGCACCAAAGCTCATCACCTGTCACATAGTCCCAAAAATATTTTCAGTGGTGGGTGGGCTAAAAGGACAGAATTGTCTCGACCTCTGTCTAACCCTATATTGGGAAAGGCGTGAAGATATTTTATTTATGCACATAATAACAGATAAAGGCATGCTTTGATTTACAAATGAGTTGATAAATAGATTCCAAAGAAAATACATATTTTATGACATATATTTTCTTTGGAACAGTAAACAAGCAAAGTAATCAAGGATAAGTCAAGGATCGCTTGACCTTTACATGAGCAAATCAATTAATATGAAGTCAATAATACTGAGAAATCAGAAATAAGAACAAAAGAGATAGAGGTATAAAATATGAAAACTTTTAAATAAGTTAAATAGTACAGTCTGTTCAAAGTTCAAGGTATTCTTTCACTATTATGGAGCTCCGCCATGTGATTACCGCATAAGAATATGATACAACTAGGAGAAAAACTAAAAAATTGTTATAGGCTACTGAGATAGCAGAATAATCATCTCAAAAAACACCAGATCAAAACTCGGCAGACCTATGATGGCTTGCTCTTACATTACATTCTAGTTAAAGAACTAAATGCATTTTTGTGTTTTCGATTTTTGTGTTTTTGGGTGATAGAAATTTGAGTCGAAAGACTCAAGTTCGATTCCCAGGTGGCAAGTTCATGGCAATGGATTTTTTCATAAACTTTATGATTTATACTGATATTATTTATGATTTATACTGATGGATTGGACATAACGGGCTCACAACCTGTCACATTGTCCCAAAATATCTTCCACCTTCTAAGTGGGTCAAAGGGACTTAATTGTCTAGACTAGATCTCTGTCTACCCCTGTATTGGGAATGGTGTGAAGATTTTGTATAACCTGCACTGCCAAGTGTGATAATGGCAAAATTATCGCAAAACCTCTGCTTAAAAGAGAGCCTATTTTCTGCAGTGGACTTATACAAGCCATTATATATATTTTTTTAAACGTTATAAGCTAGCGTTTAACTACAATCCCACCTGATGGTAAGTGGTGATGTAGTTTTTGTTGGTAGGCATACTAGCTTAGAAAAAGCCTATTCACTTTTCTCTTGAAGACACCCACATTGTAATCGGACAGAAAGACTGATGCAGGCAAATTATCCCAGTCCTTTGCTGTACGCATTATGAACGACAAAGCAAAATGCTTCATCCGAATCAGGGTATATCCACAACAAAAGGATGGAAACCCGCTGTGCGTCTTGTTGTCCGATGATGGAAAGGGGGAATTAACTCATGTAATTCCTTCGCACACTCTCCAAAATGTAGCCTGTAGAGAGACTGGCCACCCGACATCTGTGTTCGAGACTGGACAAATTGGTAGTAACCAAGTCAGGATAATCGATTAGCCGCTTGGCCTGTCCCTCCACCGAGTCCAAAGCTGCCAGTCGATATTTAGGAGCTCCAGCCCATATGTGGCAGCAGTACTCTACAGCCGACTGGACCTGAGCTTTATATAGGGTCAGAAGCTGTCCCAGAGTAAAGTAATGCCGCACTTTTGCAAGAACTCCCAATCTCCTTGCAGCGGCTTTAAGCCTTAGACTCAATGAACCACCCAAAGTTTTGATGTGTGAAAAGGTTTGATGTGATCTCGACTCCTAATAACTGGAGGCAGTTGGTGTATTCAAGAGATACATTCTGTATATATGTTGATATATATTATTCATAAGTGTTTGAGATTAAAAAAATACCTTTGCATTAACTTCTTTGTGAAAATACCTGTAGGGTGTAATTACGGGGCTATAGTAACTATAAGAGACGATACACTCCTAATCTGCCCAGGAGTCTGATCAATACCGTTACTCTACCTACCTTATTTCTATCACTGAACAGCAGTGTAACAAGAACTGTGGTGTGGTCTGAACGGTTTTGTGCCATTGTTGTTATGGGCAATGAGAAATTACTTATTTTTAGTTATCAGTACTGACAATGCAGATGTAATCTTTTCTGTTCATGTTAAGTGTCCATGGGCACTACTATTCACTTATTATAGGTAGGTTGGAGTGTAGTTGCTTTTTCTACTGTCTCATATTCAAAAATTAACAAAGATAAACGTAAACGCCTACTACGCCACCTACGCCGCCGTAGCCCATCCAATTTAATCTAAGATAGTAAAACATTAATATATTATTGCTGTGGTAACTAAAATAAGTTTATTTGATCAATAAATGCGACATGGCGGGTATAACTGTCTGAATAATATAGCAAACTATTCCCCAAGTTGATTCGTATCGTCAATAAATTTTTAGTTTAATTACAAAAAAGATTTATGCATGCATTTTGAGCAAAAGCATCCATGTCCATCAGGATACCATTTTATCAGCAGGCTAAATTGCTGCGAACAGGCACACAGACATGGTCGCTCTTGCTTTTATTTAAATATCGTAAATAATTATGAAAAATAATAAAGAAACAATAATAAAATAAACGTAACCTTAGTAAATATGTTTCATTATCTAATACCGACTAAAATTATTTGTTACAAACAAAAATGTCGCACCTGAAGTTTCCTCTGCCTCGACCGCCTCTAAAGCTGTTTCCGCCGTCTTCATCATCATAATTCTCTTCATAACCCATTCCCATTCCCATGCCATCGCTGATATCTTTCGGCGGTTCTCCAAGATTGTCATTCCCCTCATTGCGATTGCTCATCTCATTCATACCGGAGTCCTGGGTATCCATGTATTCTTCGTCCATCTTTAAAATTAACACTTAATATTAACAATTCACTTAAGTCCTCATGCCTAAACAGTTTATTTTTGGAGTAAAAGCACACTTCATTTCACAATGGCGGAAAAACATAACTCGCCTCAAAATGGCCGCCGCTGGCTTCACTAGAGTTTGACCACAATTGAATCGAAATCGGACCTTAAAACCGTAAATGTGAAATAATAAATCGAAAAAGGTCTCGACATGTCTTATAATTTATTTTATTTTTTGTTTATTAAATATATAACAGATAGGTGGGTTGGTGTTGGAAGGAGGATAAAGAATAATAATATTAGTATTATTATTATATAATATTAACAAAGTGATAGATTTTTGACGTAGCTGCTTCTTGTACTAAACATCACTCGACGTTACTATCATTACATAGATATATGCCGACCGATTTCGGCCTCGACGGCTTTGGATCTATGACTATGCGAGAGTCGTTCGTGTGCTCGCAGGTGTCTAACGTAACCGATTTTTGCGCTGAACGTGCGAGCACATTGAGCGCAAGTCAACATGATTGTAGGTGATAGCTGCAAGTGATCAAGCCTTGAGCGCGTCTCGTTTGGCATCGAGATCATTCACGCGTACCTTAGTGCTCACGGTCCGCCTCCACAGTGATGGCATTCTTTTCTTTCTGCGACTCTTTTTGAACCGCAGTAATTGACCGTCTTGTTTTTGCTTGCCATTATGCAGTTCAGAATAGAAGACGCGCTTGGCCACAGCGGTATCAGACATCCGGGAGACATGGCCGCACCACTTCAGTTACCGCTTCATTTTCATTTGTATAACTTTCATTAGCTTGCCTTTGGAGTGGATTTTTTGAGGAGTTATTATGCTATCAATCGGCCATTGCTTTGCAATATCTTAGGTTCTATCAATAGTCAGTGTTTTACAACACACACAGGCAGTCTGGCCAATATGGCTACAATGTATCAATGTGGAAACTGAGAAGCAATCGATTTGCAATCAGTGCAGCAGCGTAGTGGTAGTTGTTAAATTGTTGTAACGGTACTTGATTAGAGATATATATATATATATATATATATATATATATATATATATATATATATATATATATATATATATATATATATATATATATATATATATATATATATATATATATATATATATATATATATATATATATATATATATATATATATATATAAACAACAATTTAACAACTACGACTACGCGAAAAAAATATCTCTTTTTTAACCCCTAAATTATAAGGGTGACGAACCCTTATAATTTAGGGATTATTATTATATATATATATAGGGGGTCGTTGTAGAAGCGTGCTCGTCGCGACCCCTGCCAGCCCTTTTCAGGGCTGCAATTCTACACAGCACCCATGCCAACGAGGGATAGGGTGTCCACCCAAGGCGACGCACACCAGTTCGTCCCCGTTGGTGTGAAATGCAGCAAGCAACGCGGCGATGGGGACCGCCACCCGTCACGCACAGCCCGACACGGCGGAAGGTGGAGGACGGAGTGCAGAGGTGGCACGTGGAATGTTAGAGGAGGCATGAGAGATAAGACGCAGGAGTTGATTGAAATAATGAAAGAAAGAGAATTAGATGTCGTGTGTTTGTCGGAGACCAAGCGGAAGGGCAGCGGTACTGAAGAGCTCCCTGGCGGGGCGTTAGCTCTATGGTCCGGAGTCCCGGAGAGAAGCTGTAAATAAGAAGAAGAAAGCATGGTTAGACTACTTGACCTCTAGTAATGATAAGGATATGAGAGAGAAGAGGAAAGAAAGATATAAGCTCCAGAAAGTTCACACGAAAGCATTGATTGAGGAAGTGCGTGAAAGGAGTAGAATGGAAGCGGACGAAAGGTTGTCGCACAACTTCAAGGAGAACTCCAAACTCTTCTGGAAAGAGGTTGGAAGGACCCGGAGTGGTGCGACAGCCTTAAGAATGAATAAAGTGCTTTCGGGAACCAATGACGTCCTCTCAGAAAAATCGGACGTCATGCAGCGATGGAGCGAATTTTATAGAGATATGTATGCGTGTGATGATCTTAGTGAGGGATCCGGGGGTGACGCCGTAACTGGTACGCCAGACTCGGACCTCGATGACACTGAGGTCATCAGTATGAAAGAGATTGAATGTGCGATTAGAAGTTTGAAATGTGGTAAGGCTGCGGGACTAGACAGAGTTACTGCTGAAATGGTCAAGTATGGTGGGCCACGCGTCTGGGACAGCTTTCATCTGCTGTGTAATTTGTGCTAGCGAACGGGGGCTGTTCCGGATGATTGACGATCCGCGGTCATTGTGCCTTTATATAAAGGTAAAGGTTCACATTATGACTGCGGGTGCTATCGGGCGATCAGCTTGACCAGTTTAGCAAGTAAAGTTTACTCGAAGGTTTTGACACGTAGGATGCAAGATAAATCGGAAAGATTTCTATGGGAGGCACAATGCGGATTTAGACCTGGAAGAAGATGCACGGATCAAATGTTTTCTCTCCGCATGATCACGGAGAAGCTTCTGGCTGCTAACCAGAGGATTTTCTGTGCTTTTGTGGATCTTGAGAAAGCATTTGATAAGGTTGTAAGGAAGAAAATGTGGGAACTGTTGCCGGGATATGGTGTGGATGGTCGATTGCTAAGGGCTGTGCAGTCACTTTAATGTGACTGTAAAGCCTGTGTGCGGGTAGGGCATGACCTGTCACCCATGTTTAGCGTCCAAACGGGCGTAAAACAGGGTTGTGTCATGTCTTCCTGGCTGTTCATACTGTATCTCGAGAGCTGTTTACAGAAGCTGAAAGATAGCTGTTTGGGTGTGAAATTGGGTGACATAAAAGTAAATTGTCTGCTGATGATGCAGTGCTTATTGCACCATCAGAGGCAGAACTGCAGGCATTAGTCACGTGTATAAAAGAAGAATGTGAAATTAATGGTCTCCGTTTGAATGCTAATAAAACTAAGGTTCTGGTATTATTATATATATATATATATATATATATATATATATATATATATATATATATATATATATATATATATATATATATATATATATATATATATATATGTATGTATATATATATATATATATATATATATATATATATATATATATATATATATATATATATATTTACACACGAAGTTTATTTTTTTCTTTTACAATAACAATCCAATGCGTTTACGTAAAAAACCTACATTTTGAAAAAAACTCACGTGAGATTTAGGGCCATCCCCCAAGGGGAGGAGGTTGAATAAATTCTCACGACATCTCACCAGGGGTCTCACGTTATGCTATGGAAATAAAAATAATAAGTCACGATAGCCGAGTTGTTGGGTGGTCGGAATTTCGAGTCGAGAGACCCGAGTTCGATCCCCAGGTGGCAGTACCAATGAGTTTTTCAAAAACTTATGTACGAATTTCATCGTTGGCTTGGACATAAAGGCGGCGACGGGCTCACCACCTGTCACGTTGTCCCGAAAATATCTTCGGTGGAAGGTGGGTCAAAGGGACTTAATTGTCTAGACTTGACCTCTGTCTACCCCTGTATTGGGAATTGCGTGAAGATATTTATGTTTATTCCATATTTTTCTTACAGCATATGCTGCAGCTTAACCTACTCGCAAGTTGGGATGCATGGGGGCCTCATTGAAGCTTTGCATCAAACGTTATTTCAAGAAAACAGCCGTATACTCAAAGCCCATCATTTATTAGCACTTTGGTATCATCCAAATGTTTAACATTATCGGCCTGTTAAAGTCCACAGCAGGATATAGGCCTCTACCAAAGCGGATTGGCGAGCGCAGTACCAGACCACTCGCACCTCAGACGCTACTGCCTATCTTCGCTCTGATATTTTTAGAGATCGTTATCCCGCCATCTATCGGTTGTCATAACGATATTCAAGGCTGTTTCCCTTAGTCACCTCTTAGGACATCCCCGGGAAGAAAGGGAGTGGTAATATTCTTACGCCGTTACCACACGGTTAGTTTAACATTTGGTATTGAAAATTTTATACATTAAGTCTTATTGCTATTTAAATGTAAATCATAAGCATTGAACTAATATGATTATTTTTGATATAACCTCATTTACTTAGTGTCCAAGCCAACGATATAATTCGTACATAAGTTTTTGAAAAACCCATTGGTAGGAGCCTACCACCTGGGGATCGAAATCGGGCCTCTTGACTCGAAATTCCGACCACCCAACCACTCGGCTATCGTGACTAGTACCGTATCTATATCATCCGCATAGCTAATATTATTCACACAGACACCGTGTGTGACAACTTACGTTACTATTAAGTTTTTCAATAAGATCATTTAATACTTAATGATCAACTATAATCATTATTTAGGGACTAATGTCAAGCCGTCAGGTGTCTTGACATCCTCCCTAAAAAGGATTAAAACTGAGGGAACATTTATGGAAGCCAGAGCGCTTCGGATGATTTCAAGGAGCCGTGACGAGACAGGAGTCTGTCGGCACATTTTTTGCATGAAAGCTCGTGGAGGTTCAACTCGTCGACGTCGCTGCCACAAGGACATGAAAAGACTGCTTCATGCCGTGCCCGACATAATAATACCGCAAAGGAATTAAGATATGTATTGTAGTAAGATACTGAATTAGAAAGTATGTAAATAAAATAGTTTTTACTTTTATATGCATCTGCATTTCCCAGTAGTCAGAGGAATTTAGTCCAATTGACTCACATTTCACCTCAACTTATTTGGGACACCGTAACAGAAATGCTTTTTAACATTATTTTAACACTTACATTTAGCACTTTACTACTTACACTTATTATTTATACAACTATTATTTAGCACTTTTTAACATTATTTCGATGATAAAAAAATGTATCGATAATTCATCTTCTAGCAGTCAGCAGCAGTCTCCGTCTAAATAATACACTTGTCACCACAGGAATCTAGAATTATACTGTTATGTGGGATGATTAGTCATCTAACTGTTATTAGAGATATATTACAACTTTTTTCAATAAATCATATATTTTGCAGGCTATTAAGTTTTGGAATGCTCTGTCGCTAAATATCCGGGATGACCGAATCCTTAGTAACTTAGTAATTCAGTCAAAGAGCATTACTTATCTCAATCTGTCGAGCAACTTTGAGACAGAAAAGAGGACACAGAACCCTATCATAATTCATAATATTTGTAAAATATTAATATTTATTATTTATTTTATTAGAAACAAAATTATTTAATATTTACAATACTTTTTAACTAAAAACTACTATAATCGTAGAGCCCTACTTCTTGTGGCAAGAACGCTGGCTGCATTATTTTGTATTTTATATCTAGTTGTCACGATATCGGAGTGGTTGGGTGATCGGAATTTCGAGTCGTGAGACCCTGAGTTCGATGCCCAAGTGGCCGGCTCGTCCCAATGGGTTTTTAAAAACAAGTACGATTTATATCGTTGGTTTGAACTTAGACGGCG
This sequence comes from Sericinus montela, assembly GCA_029286605.1. Classification (NCBI taxonomy): domain Eukaryota; kingdom Metazoa; phylum Arthropoda; class Insecta; order Lepidoptera; family Papilionidae; genus Sericinus; species Sericinus montela. The sequence goes on along the minus strand of JAGSMR010000087.1, from coordinate 465,999 downwards.
ACGGGCTTGCAACCTATCATGTCCCATAAATATCTTCGGTGGAAGGTTGTGGGTGGCTTTGTCTACCCCTGTATTTGGAATGGCTTGAAGATATTTATTTATTTTGTTTTTATTTTTCGTTTTGTTTTTTTTTTACTAACAAGATACTAGACTGCAAATGTTTTTCTTTGATAGTCGGTAAATTTAAACAACAGAGTTAATTCCTTTTATTTATTACAAAGTGAATCTGTAGCATCAGACTATCGCGATATCGAGAGATTCTACCAAAAAGAGTCTTCTATAATTTCTATTGTAAATTTACGAGTCATGATTACAGTTTACAATACCATTTGAAAATTTTTAAGTCACATTACTTTGACTTTGAAGGCGGCTCCGTCAACCAGCCTTCGGGGCGAGAGCTACAGCAGAACGTTGGAGATTCCGAACTTCCAACTTTCGCTCTTTTAAACGTTGGCTTGTTAAACGGAAATGATTTCACAAAATTTGGATCGATCTCTATACCTCTAGGCAGCGGTAGCGTACTTGCTGTGGACATTAGAGCATTCTGATCTCTGGACTGGTGTGACTCCGATGTATTTTCATATAACTCGGAACTTTCTTGAGACTCTGTGTACTCCCCGGGCGTATTTCCATAGTCGTAGTATTGCTGTGCGGCCGGTGCTCCACAAGTATACGCCGAATACGGATATGAAAACTGCGTGTTGTACGTTGAATGTAATGGGGCATTCCCCCATTGCCCGCTCGAAGCGTATTGATCGTAATTCGAACTGGGTCCACATTGTGCGCTCGAAAGATGGGGAACGCAAAGGGCGCACATCCCGCACGCAGCACACGGCTTGCAGGGAACACACGGCTTGCAGGGAGTGCAGGGTTTGCACGGTCCACAAAAACAGCTCGGATCAGCGATCGGACCACACGCACCACCTGGCTTCACGGGTCCGTCAACCGGTATTGGCCCCGTGCTCACGTTATAAGGTCCGCAGAACCAATATCCATAAGGATAGTGGTAGTAGCCGGTCATGTTCTGAAGGCATTTCGGTGGTTGGTTGCACGGCGGCGGCATACAGCAGTTGGAATACGATCTCGTCGATGGGTTGGTCACCGCACAATTCTTCTCAATTACTTTCGAACGTCTCGTTCCGTTTAGTTTAGATTTGTGCAGTGCGGACGCAGCGAATAATCTCCTGGGTGTCGAATCAAGAAAATGACAGATGGAGCGACGATTGCTTTTTAAACTCGGGCTGATGTTCTGATGGTCTTTAGAGAAGAGCACAAGTGGTCTCGGTAAGACACTCAGAGCTTTCGCATCGCTCTTGTTGACACAGGATACGGCGGAGCAGGAGAAGCACCGTCGTGGCAAAAACCAATTCTCTAAAATGTTGTCATTCTTCAGCGCGTTGGTTGACATTACCATCGGACGTCTCGTTATTTGTCTGCCGATGCTCATCTTCTTGGATGGTTTTGCTGAAACGACGATTCTTTACTATAATGTCAAGCTATCGGTTAAGAGGCATTTAAAAATATACTATTATAAGAAAATGTTGTTGGCCTGTAATTTATCGAATTATATGAATTTACAACTTAAAATTTGTAAATTCTGTATCAGGGTGTGATGAATTTAAAATTGGTAGGTTAGATATTTTTTTTTACTAATGACCTTTTTCCGCAAAAATCTACAGAAGTATCTCTAACTGGGGGCAAAGCTAATAAGAAAAATAAAACAACTTTTTAATTTTAAAACGTTTATTACCTTAGTCTATTTAGTGTGAAGATCGGGCAGAATCCAAAACTTGGAATCGAGGAGGTGATACTGTTATTGCTCATATGGTTTGAACGTGTCCCGTATATCTGGACCTTGAGAGCTGGAGCCTCTGTTTTTGTGGAGCAAAGTAAGAGGACTCATTATGCCAGTGTATTTACATCTCTTCTGACGAATCGAATGGTCTTTGGGAGTTGAATGGTACTTAGGATGGTAGGATTTCGGATGTGTAAAACATTTAGTGCTGTGGTATTTAGCCTTCTTTTGATTCACTTCAACTTTAATGGTGTCTATCGGACATTTAAATTTGTATGGTACATAGAATAAAGATGAATACATCGTCGGGTGATCCTTTTTTGATGCGGTTGCCGTCTTCGGTTCACTAGATTCACTAGCAGCAATATTAAAAGGTAGATACTTCGAAATACCCTTTCGGCTGACCTTACGTAGTCCAGAATCCGGCTTAGAGACTTGAGGTCTCTGCTCACCGAGGGGAGATTCAAATGTCTTTTCGGGAATTATATCACTGCTAACGCTTTGCTCGGTTGGAGACATGACAGCAGCTGCTGCGGGAACAACGCATGCTGGCGTCGGAGGGCAAGGTTTAGGTGGGCAAGGGCCTGAAGGTCCAACGGGAGCGCACAAACCGGAAACGTGGTACGGCCCACAGAACCAGTAACCGTACGGATAATAGTAATAACCGGTCATGTATTGAATACAGCGCGGCGGCTGGTTGCACGGCGGTGGCAGAGATCCGCAGCAGCTCGGGGGGCATGGCGGTGGACAGCACGGTTTGGAATACGCTCGCTTGTACATAATCTGAAGATTGTTAGGAGACAGGAGACTTGGGCTCGAAGCGCAGCGACTGAGAAACGTCGGAGCTGTGCAAAGCGGGTCCCGTTTCATGGTTTTGAAGAAAACATGGCTAGTTTCAAGAGAGGTCAGCTTCTCGGTTGTTGAATTTGGATTGAACGTCGCCATTAATGGACAGGATGAGCAGTGACGTAGTGGAAATGTCTTCATAAACTGGTCGCTTCTGCATTTGCTTGACTGCACCTTCGGCTCCGTCCTCAAATGGCCTCTGCGCTGGCCGGGGTCCACCCTCGTCTGGTGTCGGTATCCTACGCCAGCAGCTGTAAAATTTCATTTTACACTATACGCCCAAGTTAAAATACGAATTGTCTCGCATTTCGAAGTGAAATTTATTGAGCGTTGATTAAAAATCCAATAGAGTGAATAAAATTAAATAGTGTGACTTTGAAGGTGCATCCAGATCAGGCGAATACGTCGTCCATGCGCCGCTCGCCAGCTGCGCGCGAGCTTTTTAAGTTCGCGCACAGTTCCTGCGCCGCTCGCGTTTCAGTTGGCGAGCAATGGCTCGCGAAACGCCCGTCTCCTTCCTTGCCTCCACGTACTCCTTCCTACTCGCTCACCCGCTCAGTTCATTTCTTATTGCTGAAGGCTCAATACGTATTATCATGAAGTGGACAAATGAAAATCGTTTGAACATTTACAACTAAGATATACAGCGAACGGAAGGACTTGCAACGCAAACTGCACGCGCCAATTATAGTAAGTGCATGCGTGCAGCGCAGGTGCAGCGCGCGTGCAGCTCGCGAGCGGCGCGCGGGCATCTCATTCGCCAGATCTGGACGCACCTTGAGGCTGTGACGTGTCAAATTTAACGTTCTTAAGTGTATCTACGTATCTCTCGCAAAAAATACCTAACTAAAAGAATAAAAAAGGAAACAATATTCTATATGTACGGCACTTGTAGCGTACTGTGCTAAAATGTTTAAATGTTGATTTTATAAACGGCCACATCAAATCTTATACATAATTAATAGTATTTCTTTATTAAATATCTATAAAGTCACGATAGCCGAGTGGTTGGGCGGTCGGAGTTTCGAGTCAACAGACCCGAGTTCGATCCCCAGGTGGCAGTACCAATGAGTATTTCAAAAACTTATGTACGAATTACATCGTTGGCTTGGACATAAAGACGGCGACGGGCTCACCACCTGTCACGTTGTCCCGAAAATATCTTCGGTGGAAGGTGGGTCAAAGGGACTTAATTGTCTAGACTAGACCTCTGTCTACCCCTGTATTGGGAATTGCGTGAAGATATTTATTATTATGTATTTATAAATATCTATAAATATGTCTAATTCGCCAAAAAATATTTTTTAATAGACTTGCACTTTTTAATGGACTACGTTAGGGTTTCAAGAGTTTTTATAATTGTTGTCTGGTGACGCATTCTGTGGAAGTACTTAACAATAATATCAATAAATAAATATCCTCACACTATTCCTAATAACGGAGTAGACAGAGGTCTAGACTATTAAGTCTTTTCGCCCCCAAAACACCGAAGACATCTTTAGGACAACGTGACAGGTGAGCCCTTCGCCGTGTTTACGTCCAAGCCTAAGATAATAATCGTACATAAGTTTTAAAAAAAAAACCCATTGGTACGAGCCTTGGAGATCGAACTCCGATGATGATGAACATGACTCGAATTCCGATCATCCAACCACACGGCTATCGTAACTATCGTGAAGTACTAAAATGACATTTACCAGTACTAAGCTTAGGCAGTTGTTGTTTAGTACGTTGGTGCTACTTTAGAAAATTTTTAACGCTTTTTGAAGCGAAACTTCTTTAGAATCGTGATTTGAAAGTCGATGAAACGAAAATGCGTCACGATAAAGAAACATAAATGTATTAATATCCTCTCGTGTCATTTGTTCAATTTGAAAGCGAGGATACTGAAATATGTCATATAATGTTATATAGTGGTAGAGCCACGCATCAGCTTTTGTTGTTGCATGAATGGGCCGGCTCGACCGGGGAAGTACCACGACTTCACAGAATACCGGCGGGAAGTAGAAGTCTAACAAACTTCTGCGCTTCGTCTAGTGAGTGCAGGTAACCGGAGGCACACACTCCCCTCCACCTATTATGGGGGAGGGGGGGCACTCTAAGGCCGGCAATACCTCTGCTATGTCTCTGGCATTGCGGGTGTTTATGGGCGGCGGTAATCACACAATCACGTGAGCCACCTGCTCGTTTGTCTCCCTTTTCTATAAAAAAATATAATATTATACATTAATATATAACATATATAAATAAGCCGTGTGGTAACGGCGTCAGAATATTGCCACTCCCTTTCTTCCCGTGGTTGTCGTAAGGTGTGAGTGGTTTGGTACCGCGATCGCCAATCCGCTCGCCAAGCGTGACGATTATGGCAAATCCTCCCCATGGGAAAGGCCAATGTCCTACAGTGGACTTTAACAGGCCGTTATGTATGTGTATATATAAATAAATTAATATAAGCATTAAAATTATATAAATACATAAAAATATAAAATAATTGTTTAATTTATACTCATACATACTCCAGATACTCCTATATCCATCTAACTTGTCGTTAGCTACTTTTCAGATATTTCACATCTGCCTTGTATGGCACACAATTTTTAAATCTCTTTTGAGGTTTAAATCTTTCTATATTTATTTTTAATTATTTTTGTGGACAAATTTACAACATTGACTAAATACCTATCTATTTTATTTTGGTGCCAATTGTTCTTTTTGGGTTTCTATTTTTTCTATAGCGCTCCTATTTTTCTCCGTATGTATCGTACATACGGAGAAAAATAGGAGCGCTATATAAACTATTAAATTGTGTTATATTATTATATTCTATTAAATTGTCAGAACCTATATAAATTGTAGCTAATAAGGTATAGCGTAACAATAACTTTGTTTTTCTTTAAAATATCTTCTGAACAAACCACAACTCACTCTGCACAAACCAAAGGTAGTAGAGAATGCTTTGAGCATTAAGTCCCCTATTTTGTACATTTTTCTTGTGTAAACATAGTTTAAATACTAGTGTGGTTACGTCGTAAGAATATACCAACCGCTTTCATTTCATGGGCATCGCAAGAGGTTAACTAGAAAAAAGAATTGAAAATGCCATTGGCTTACGGCAGACCCTCGGCAGATGGAATAAGCCTATGAATGGGAGAGAACTTTTACGTTTTTACTTCATTAGCTAATTTTAAAGCTCCGTAAACAAACCTATAATCAAACCAAAACTAAGGCTTGCGGGTTCAAATCCCGCTAGGTCAAATATTTGTGTGACAAATACGAATATCCTTACTCGAATCACCGATATATGAATATTTAGTTATCTAAATATATACGTATATTATATTACATTATATTACTATATAAATGTATATTACTAGGATACTAAGATGGCGACAGGCTCACCGCCTGTCACGTTGTCCCGAAATAATCACCACTGAAATGTGGGTCAATGAATTGCCTAGAACTCCAGCTACCCCCGGAATTGCGAAGTGGGGGAATACAATTTTATTATATTACTATATTACCTGCGCAACGCGGACTTACACGCGGTTTTAAAGTTGACGCAGATCCTGTGCTATTTTTCTAAAATAAAACTAAAAAAATAGAAGTCAGGACGGCCGAGTTGTTGAGTGATCGGCATTCGAGTCGAGTTCTCAAGGCACGTACCAATGGGTTTTTTCAAAAACACTTGTACGAATTATATCGTTGGCTTGGACAATATGTCGACAGGCTCACCACCTATCACACGGACCTAAAAATGTCCTCGGAGGAAGGTGGGTCGAAAGGTCTTACTCGAGACCTCTGTCTAACCCAGTATTGGGAATGGCGTGAAGATTTTTTTATAATAAAAGTAACAAAGTACTTATTATAATGTCAACTATCGGGCAGTGAATGTCCCGTTAAAATCGGTCCAGCCATTTCAGAGATTAGCCGGAACAAACAGAAACAAAACAGACACACAGACACTGAACGGCGAAAATTTTAAATTATATTGATGTAGTTAGATACCGTATAAATACCTCCATACTAGCATTTAGTGAAAGAAAGCTTTTTTTTATAGAAAAGGGAGGCAAACGAGCAGGTGGCTCACGGATGATAAGTGATTACTACCGTCCATGAACACCCGCAATACCAGAGACATAGCAGATGCATTGCCGTCCTTAGAGTGCCACTCCCCCCCAGAATTAGGGGAGGGGATCGTGTGGGCCTCTGATTACCTGCACTCACCAGACGAAACGCAGAAGTTTGTTAGACTTCTACTTCACGCTGGTATTCTGTGAGTTCGTGGTACTTCCCCGGTTGAGCCGGCCCATTCATGCAACAACAAAAGCTGATGCGTGGCTCTACCACTGTTAAAAAGAAAGCTTTTAAAATTTAATAAATTTTTAATTACAAACAGCCACTTCAACGTATTCAGATGTATAGATTATACAATTTAATACTCATATATATTCGCGTGGAAGGTGGGTGAAGGGACGTAATTGTCTAGACTAGACAGCCTACCACTGTATTGGGAATCGCGTGAATATATTAATTTATTATTTATACAATTTAAAATAGACACGATGTACTAAAATGCATAACTATGTACTAAAATGCATAACCTTAGTTAAAATTAAAAAAAATTGAAACCACAATAACGAATGCTGATATAGCAATTAACTCAAAAGTACAAGGATTTCTAGCAAGTTTATCTTAACACACAATCCCTGACGGGATAGCCAGAGTGAACAGATCGCCAAGTGTCAAGATCCTTACATACATCTTTCGCTTCTTTCAGATTCATCATCTTCGTGCGTGCACGTCTAGGTATCAGAGAACTCTTGACCCTCCCCACATTTACCACATTAACAATGGCTCTCATGCCGTTACCACACGATAAATTGTTAAAGTTATAATCTATAAAAGTCAATATAAATAATTTTACTAAGCACTATATAGTCACGATAGACGAGTGATTCACGATAGAAGAGACCCGTGATCAATCTCCAGGTGGCAGGCTCTTACCAATGGGTTTTTTCAAAAACTTTTGTACGTATTATAACCTTGGCTTGAATATAAAGACGGCTACGGGCTCACCATCTGTCACATTGTCCCGAAAATATCTTCGGTGGAAAGTGAGTCAAAGACTACACCTTTGTCTACCCCTGTTATTGGGAATTACGTGGTTATTTATTTATTTATAAATAATTTTACTAAGCACTATTATCTTACTATGGTGGGATGTCCCATAACCTTTAACCGTTACTGGACAACTTATTTTAAAGCCAGATAAAGCCTGCAGAAGCAAAGCCTGCCTAAGATCAGCAGCAGAAATGGATGCTTAGACACGTACCTGTTTCGTTTCAAAATAAAACCAACGTATTCATAGTAGAGTATATTTAAATGTCAGATAACAAAATAGTAAACTCCATTGTACGTTGATGGATTGCTTCCTAAAATTACAATATTTTGGCAAATTTCATACAGCGCTACGGTGACGCCTTGACAGCGCCCGTGGATAAGCGAGACGGTTGACTCTTGCCCTTGGTTTTCTCGGCAGGAGACGCGGCAGCGCTATCCGCTTTAAAAACATTCTGCACCGCCTCCGAGGTGGTGACACCAGCCGCCGCCACTGCAGCCTGAGCCTCGCAAACAGAGCACCCGGCCTTTTCACATTTCTTCGCCGGCTGTTTCGGCGGACACGGGCACGGGCACGGGCAAGGACCGCAGGGTCCACAGGGTCCGCACGGTCCGCATGGTCCGCACGGTCCGCATGGTCCGCACGGTCCGCATGGTCCGCAGGGACCGCAAGGTGGGCAGGGCCTGCACGGTCCGCAGGGCCCGCACGGAGGGCAGGGTCTGCACGGGCCGCATGGTCCGCAAGGCGGGCAGGGTCCACAAGGTCCGCAAGGCCCGCATGGTCCGCATGGTCCGCATGGTCCACAGGGTCCGCAAGGTCCGCAGGGTCCACATGGAGGACAGGGTCCGCATGGTGGACAGGGGCCGCAAGTAGCGCAGACATTGTAAGGAACGTTGTGACTTCCAGCGCAAAATGGACACGTTGGAGATTGACTGTCATCTTTCTTCCCCTCCTCCTTTTTCTCAGCGTAGTGGCGTAATCCACCAAAGTCTCCGCAGAAGTTAAGTGGATTGAGGCGCAATTTGCACCATGGTCCGTTTAGGGCCGAGTCACCGATTTGAGCCGCCACTGAAACGGACATTTTTGGTTATAATACTCGATCGAAAAGTTGCCGGCTGGTGGATGCTATCCAGAAGAACGACTAAAACGCCAGCTTGGGCTCAGAGTATTATAGCCAGGGGGTCCTTCAGTGGCGGCCAACGTTCTTCGAAATAACATAGCACCAGCCGCCCGATATTAAAAAAAAAATAATTTACTCGATTTATAAATTGATGCATTGAAACTTAAAAAAAAACCGATATTTCAAATCTTTAAAGTAGGCACATCTCTTAAAACAAATCTAACTGAAATATCAAATTCACGATTGCTGTCTACGCATAATTTATAATTTATGGTCTACTACCGGCGCCATAGTAGTTGCATAATAGTCACATTCACATTACAAATTTACCAATAAAAACGCATTATAAACCTCTTATTTGAAAGAATTATAATATCTGTAATATTATGTGGCATCTTACGGCGAGCGCTACGTCAGCAGCATTATTACAGGCTAAATAAAAAGAAGTACCTATGGCATGATTTAGGCAGCCAACTTCACTTAAGTTTTTTTCAACACTGTCAAGATGAGCAAAGGCTTCTTTCTTCAGTAGGTTTATATGGTTGCGAATATTCCAGTACGTCGACGAGGTTTTTGGCTATGTATATGGTGAATTCAGCAGAAAAACTTAAGAGTTGTAGCGTTGTCGACACCGGGAATCGAACCCATTCTCATAAGAAATGCGAAATGAGCATTATCATCGTAAATCAATCACGGATATATATTAATTTGTAAAAAAATATTAAATAAAATAGTTTTAAGTTACATTATTTTCCATGTACACGTTTACAATCTACTGTATAGAATTAACTTGAAATACTTACAAAGCTGGGCTGAAATTCGTTTCTTCGGAGCTGTAACACAATTTCTTCTTTTGATGCATCGAAGTAATGAAACATTTTTAGGTACGACTGCCTTTCTCAGAACTAGCGCCATGTTTTTTACTAGAATTTTGTTAGTTTTCCTGTTTTTTTTACTTGTTAATTTAAAATGTTTTGCGGTGGTCTTGCTGTTTGTGGTTGTTACTTGAAAATTTCGGCCATGGTAAAAATCAGACTGTGTCAGAACAAAAGCTGTTGGCTCGGGTTTTTTCGAATTTTGAATTTCTAATTCTTATTTTTCTTCTTTCAAATCGATCTGATATTGAAAGAGTTTTAATTCCATCAAGAAGTTTTATATCGTGGTTATCATCGCTGTGAATCTTATTTATTCAAATAAGCTAATGTTGTACATGTGTAACTTGATGCAGTACTATCCCTTCAATTACTCTAACAATATGCTAACACTTATTTAACACCATTTATAAATCTGAATACTAAACATTAAAGTTTTATCTTTTCAAATACTAAAACGCCATCTATTGTTTAGCTTCATCTTTAAGAATATTTTAAAGGTATATATGAACCAAAACAATCAAATCCTTGCAATTAAAAATTTATTATAGCGCCATCTATTGTATCTAAGTGATAACTGTATTTCTGCATGGATTTTATTCATACAAATGGTTTTGATGCATGAAATACGAAAATCGACTGTTATTTGTGGAATATTAGATAATTTATAAATAACTGTCTTATTTTAATCAATATATTTTTTCTTTCCAAGCATTTGTCAGTCGCAGTGTCAAGCAAGTAGCCGGCATATGTCCAACTCGATGCGTAGGTAAGTAAAGTTTTTAAAATGGTAAACTCGTGTGCCTTATAAAACAATATATTATCAATTATTTACTCAAAGTCACGACAGTGTGGTCGGAATTCGAGTCAAGAGGCCCGAATTCGATACCAGGTGGCAGACCAAGGGGTTTTTCAAAAACTTATGAACGAATTATATCGTTGGCTTGGACAGGAAGACGGCGTGGGCTTGTCACGTTGTGCCAAAAATATCTTCGGTGGAAGGTGGGTCGAAACGACTTAATTGACTAGACCTCTGTCTACCCCTGCATGCGATTAAATAAATATGCAAATGGCGTGAAAATATTATTCCCTTTTTATAACATTTATCCACTTGGCCGTGGCTACATCACAATAAGTGGTTCCTCCACTAAATCAAGTGACAAATATTGAAAAAGCTACTCCGTCCAAAGTAAGAACAGTTCTAAGAGGTTTAGTTTAAATAGTGAAGCGTGTGATTTGCACACGTATTATTGGAAAGAGCTTATTACTGTAATTTTTATATAATACTAGTACCCTTACTGAATTTACTACGAGCTTAGCGGCGAAGGAAAACAACTTGAAACCTGCCCGTGTGTGAAATAATAAAAAAAATGCTTCGATTACGTCAGAAGTCGAAGCATTTTTTTACGTCAACACGTACCGGAGAGTCTTGGCGGACGTCTATTTGCTTTTATCTCTCTCAGATATTGAAGAGAAGGCTATGGTTTAAAAAATGTACTTTCATCGACCCATATTTCGTATCAACTCTGTATTTGTGAAACGGTTTTAAGAACAATTATTTGTTAAAATATAATAGCGCCATCTATCGGATACAATGCGAACTAGGTCGCTAAAATATTTGTACACGAGCCTACTAGTATGCCAGGTAGTAAAAGTTTTTCACTGGGAAGCTACCTATCCCAGAGTGACATTGTAATGTTGTACTATAGGAGGTGTTAAAGAAAAACGTCTTCTTGCGTGTATTCAATGTTTAATTATTATCTTAATCCTAGTTTACAATTATGAAGAAGCTTATGTTTCTGGGTGGTCCGCCTTATTAGGGACATACGAGATTACACCTATTAATTATGTTATATACTTAATGCTATGCTAATACTATGATATACTATGCTATAATATGTATATTCACTTCAACATAAGCTGTATTAGAAACTTAAGGATCCTTACTAAAATTCCAATAAAATTACAAAATATCAACGCGTAATTTTTCCATCTTCATTCACAGGTTTCCCGCGTTATCTTTTTTTTTATAAAATCTGGGGCAAATGTGCAGGTGGATCTCGTGATGGTAAATGATCACCGCCGCCCATGAACACAATACCAAAGGAATAGCGGATGCGATCTGTATTAAAATACTTTAACAATTTATATCCGAAACTAAGGGTATTTAAGGAATTTATACTTGATGATGTTGAAATTCATAAAATTATTCATCATAGAAAAGATATTCGAAAAAGTGAAATGTTACATCGCAATAATGGAATAAGCAAGGTTTATTACAGTTAATTAAAATATAAAAAATTAAAATAAAATAAAAAAAATAGCCGAGTGGTTGGGTGATCGGAATTTCGAGTCAACAGACCCGAGTTCGATCCCCAAGTGACCAATGGGTTTATGTACGAATTATATTGTTAGGTTGGCCATAAAGACGGCGACGGGCTCAACACCTGTTACGTTGTCCCTAAAATATCTCCGATGGAAGGTGGATCAAAGGACTTAATTGTCTAGACTAGACCTCTGTCTACCCCTGTATTGGGAATTGCGTGAAGATATTAACTTAATTATTTATTTATCTTCTAAGTGTTGTGTGTTAACAACTTTCGCTCAATGAGCTCGCACGTTCAGTGCAAAAATCGGTTACGCTCGCAATAGTCCAAGTCGCTGTGTCTGAAATCGCTCGGGATACTATATACATAATTTAATTATGGTAACTCTTATGTCTCACTTTTTTATGTAATGATAGCTAGCTAGCTAGTATGTTTTATCCTTCGTATTCCAATCCAGTTGTCCGTGATTCTCTCTCTTAGGCATCAGCTGAAAATCAGCGCTATAGCATTATTTGCTGTAGCATTAAGCTGAGCTGACTACGTATTGGTCGTCGCACCAACCCTCACTAATTTAGTTTTACATTTAGTACGTTAGTTTTTTTGCGTAATTCATGTTTTCTTTTTTGACTTTATATGTTTATTTTTTGTTTTGTAGAAGGTGTTTGTCGAGGGCTAATAAAGTACAAATACATATATACATAACGGCCTATTAAAGTCCACTGCAGGACATAGACCTCACCAATAGGGAGGATTTGACATAATCGCCACTCTTACCAATAGCAGAAAACTCGCACCTCAGACGCTGCTGCCCATCTTCAAAAATAAATATTTTATTTTTTTTTTTTATCTTCACGCACAATCCCTGACGGGTAGCCAGAGAACAGATCGCCAAGTGTCACGATCCCTGCATACTTCTTTCGCTTCTTTCAGATTCATCATCTTCTTCATACATGCACGTCTAGGTATCCGAGTACTCTTGACCCTCCTCTCTTCGAGCAATTTGCTCACATGGTCTTCGAAAGTTAATCTCGGTCTACCTCGACACCTTTTAATATTAACTTTCGCGCTATATATTTTCTTCACCATTCGGTCTTCACTCATTCGCTCAACGTGCCCAAACCATCGAAGCACGCCCTTATCCATTTTTGAGACAAGGTCATCTTTCAAACCTGCCATATTGCGAATCTCTTCGTTTCGTTTTCGGTCGGCCATGGTAAGGCCGCACATTTTACGAAGAGATCGCATCTCCACTGCATTCAACCTGCTTTTATGCTTCTTCTGGCATACCCAGGTTTCGCTGCCATATAACAAAGTCGGTACCAACACTGCGTTATGTATTGCAAGGCGTGCACTTTTCACAACGCCTTGCCTTTGATTAACGCAGTCAGGGCACCATTGACTTTGTTCCCGGCAGCGACACGCCTGTCCACATCTAAATCACATCTTCCATCCCGGCTAAACGCACTTCCCAAGTATACAATTTCATTCACCTGTTCTAGACATTCCTGATTTACCCAAATTTCGCACTTCGTTCTTTCTTCGTCCCTTTCAAATACCAGAACCTTAGTTTTATTAGCATTCAAACGGAGACCATTAATTTCACATTCTTCTTTCATACACGTGACTAATGCCTGCAGTTCTGCCTCTGATGGTGCTATAAGCACTGCATCATCAGCATAAAGCAGACAATTTACTTTTATGTCACCCAATTTCACACCCAAACAGCTATCTTTCAGCTTGTAAACAGCTGTCGAGATACAGTATGAATAGCCAGGAAGACATGACACAACCCTGTTTTACGCCCGTTTGGACGCTAAACATGGGTGACAGGTCATGCCCTACCCGCACACAGGCTTTACAGTCACAGTAAAGTGACTGCACAGCCCTTAGCAATCGACCATCCACACCATACCCCGGCAACAGTTCCCACATTTTCTTCCTTACAACCTTATCAAATGCTTTCTCAAGATCCACAAAAGCACAGAAAATCTTCTGGTTAGCAGCCAGAAGCTTCTCCGTGATCATGCGGAGAGAAAACATTTGATCCGTGCATCCTCTTCCAGGTCTAAATCCGCATTGTGCCTCCCATAGAAATCTTTCCGATTTCTCTTGCATCCTACGTGTCAAAACCTTCGTGTAAACTTTACTTGCTAAACTGGTCAAGCTGATCGCCCGATAGCACCCGCAGTCATAATGTGAACCTTTACCTTTATATAAAGGCACAATGACCGCGGATCGCCAATCATCCGAACAGCCCCGTTCGCCAGCACAAATTGCACAGCAGATGAAAGCTGTCCCAGACGCGTGGCCCACCATACTTGACCATTTCAGCAGTAACTCTGTCTAGTCCCGCAGCCTTACCACATTTCAAACTTCTAATCGCACATTCAATCTCTTTCATACTGATGACCTCAGTGTCATCGAGGTCCGGGTCTGGCGTACCAGTCACGGCGTCACCCCCGGATCCCTCACTAAGATCATCACACGCATACATCTCTATAAAATTCGCTCCATCGCTGTATGACGTCCGATTTTTCTGAGAGGACGTCATTGGTTCCCGAAAGCACTTTATTCATTCTTAAGGCTGTCGCACCACTCCGGGTCCTTCCAACCTCTTTCCAGAAGAGTTTGGAGTTCTCCTTGAAGTTGTGCGACAACCTTTCGTCCGCTTCCATTCTACTCCTTTCACGCACTTCCTCAATCAATGCTTTCGTGTGAACTTTCTGAAGCTTATATCTTTCTTTCCTCTTCTCTCTCATATCCTTATCATTACTAGAGGCCAAGTAGTCTAACCATGCTTTCTCCTTCTTATTTACAGCTTCTTTCACTTCGTCGTTCCACCATGCATCACCCTTTTACTACTACCTCTTTTCACATTTCCACACACGTCTTCCGCTGCACTAACCATTCCATCTCTAAGGCTCTGCCATATTTCTTCCACACATTCTTTCCTAACACCAATGCTGTCCAGCTTTTCGGCTACCCTTGCTTGATATTTATTCCTAGTGTCCGCTTCCTGAAGCTTCCAGCTTCGGATGCTGCCGACCGACTGTGGTTCTGGTATCGCCGTCCGGTGGCGCCAACCCGCGAACAGACCCCTAAATCTAGTAATCACTAGGTAGTGATCCGTTCCCAGGTCAGCACCTCGGAACACTCGCGTATCCATCACCTGTTTTCGCAGTCGGTCATCCACCAGGAATAAATCGATCATACTTCTCTCATTCTCTCTTGTTCTAGTATACATATGGATTTTCTTGTGACTAAACATAGTGTTTGTCACAAGAAGACCCTTTTCCTTGCATACAGCCAGTATAAGCTTGCCAGCATCGTTAACCCTTTTATCGCCAACATTCCAAGCACCGACTCGTACCCTGGCCGAGCGGTACCAACCCATCCATTCAAATCACCACATACAACAATTCTTTCTGTTTCCTCTAACCAAGTCTAGAACTTCTTACATTCTTCCAAAACTCCTCCAGCTCAGCTCTGACGACGAAGCCACCGGCGCATAAACAGCCAAAAGGAATAACTTCGTCAGTCCCAATTTAAAGCGAACCCAGAGAAGTCTCGAGTTCACAACCTTATATTCAGTCATAACATCGACCAACCGAGACGACAGCAGCACCCCCACTCCCTGGCAGGCGCTCTCGCCTCCGGGACCCGGACCATAGAGCTAACGCCCCGCCAGGAGCTCTTCAGTACCACTGCCCTTCCGCCTGGTCTCCGACAAACACACGACATCTAATTCTCTTTCATTATTTCAATCAACTCATTCGTCTTATCTCTCATGCCTCCTCTAACATTCCACGTGCCAACTCTGCACTCCGTCCTCCACCTTCCGCCGTGTCGGGCTGTGCGTGACGGTGGCGGTCCCCATCGCCGCTTTGCGCGCTGCATTTCACACCAACGGGGACGAACTGCGTGCGTCGCCTTGGGGACGTTTTCAGGTGAAGATATTTATTTTTATATATAAAAATAAATATCTTCACGCACCCCAATACAAGGGTTGACAGAGATCTAGTATAGACAATTAAATCCCTTTGACCCACCTTCCACGGTAGATTTTTTCCGGACAACGTGACAGGTGGGGAGCCTGTCGACGTCTTTGTGTCCAAGCCAACAATATAATTCGTGCGTAAGTTTTGAAAACCCATTGGTAAGGCTCGATCACCTGCAGCCATCACCTGCAACTATGTCGGAGGGTGCTGACTTGCGCTCAATATGATCGCACGTTCAGCGCAAAACTCGGTTACGTCAGTCACCTGCGAGCGCACGAACGACGCTCGCAATAGTCCAAGTCGCTGTGGCCGAAATCGGTCGGGAAATATATAATTTATATAATTTAATTATGGTTACTCTTAAGTCCCACGTCTTTATGTAATGATAGCTAGCAAGCTAGCATGTTTTTTCCTTGGTATTTTCATATCCAGCTGTCCGTGATTCTCTCTCTTAGGCATCAGCTGAAAATCAGCGCTATAGCATTATTTGCTGTAGCATTAAGCTGAGCTGACTACGTATTGGTCGTCGCACCAACCCTCACTAATTTAGGTTTACATTTAGTACGTTAGTTTTTTTGCGTGATTCATGTTTTCTTTTTTTTACTTTATATGTTTATTTTTTTCTTTTGTAGACGGTGTTTGTTGAGTAGCCCTCAATCTACACATACATAATTAATTAATAATCAAGTACACATACATACATACATATAGGCCTGTTAAAGTCCGCGGCATGTCATAGACCTCTCCCATAGGGAGGATTTGCCATAATCGCCACACTTACCAGTAGCAGAAAATTCGCGCCTCAGACGCTGCTGCCCATCTTCGAAAATAAATATCTTCACGCAATTCCCAATATAGGGGTAGATAGAGGTCAAGTCTAGACAATTAAATCCCTTTGACCCACCTTCCACCGAAGATATTTTCGGGACAACGTGACAGGCGGGGACCCCG
This sequence comes from Sericinus montela, assembly GCA_029286605.1. NCBI lineage: Eukaryota > Metazoa > Arthropoda > Insecta > Lepidoptera > Papilionidae > Sericinus > Sericinus montela. The sequence continues at coordinate 448,971 of JAGSMR010000087.1, read as the reverse complement.
TCGCCGTCCTTATGTCCAAGCCAACCATGTAATTCGTACATAAGTTTTTGAAAAACCCATTAGTACGATCCTACCACCAGGGTTCGAACTCGGGTCTCATGGCTCGAAATTCCGACCACCGAACCACTCGGCTATCGTGACTTATTATTTATGCACATCTTCCGACAGAGTATTTTGTTCTGATATTTTTTAGCTTATTATTATCGCGCCATCTAACGTTTGCCATAACGATATTCAAGGCTGTGTCCCTTAGTCGCTTCTTACGACACCCACGGGAAGAAAAGGAGTGGCAATATTTTTACACCGTTATTACACGGCTAATAAAGTGTTTCTATTCTATTCTATTCTACTGATATGAAATAAAATATTTATAATATCATTGACACAAGAGTACAATAAAGATACGAATATTAATTTTTCATATATTTATTTAATGTTTGCTACAAAAAAAACTGATTACATACTATAGTACAGATTTATTATTTACAAACATGACATCAAATAATTAAATACCGAATAGTTTCGGAGCTATCGGAGGTCCTTCATCAGGGTGAGTGGAATGAGTTCGCGCTCGCGTCCCGTCTCGCACTCCAGAGTGACCTCCGAGAGGGACCTCCGATAGGTCCGAAACCACACGGTACCTACACCGATTACTATAACGTTAGTTTAGCCGTTTTTAACATGTCTCACGAAAGTTTTAATAATGAAAAATGAAAAAAATTTATAATAATGACATCGATTATAATTTTGTAACAAATAGTTAATAGGTGTAGTTACGGTGGAATTTACTAGAACGGGTCTTTGGGTCACCGAGTTGAATGAATAGAGCAAGACCATAGAGCATAGTTTAGACCATAGAGAACATTGCAATACAAATTATTATTCCAGTTTATTATACATCATTTGTTAAAAAAAGGTTTTAGACTACTTCAAGACATGCTGTCGTGATCTTTGTAAAGACTATAAGAAATATTTCAACGAACGTTTCATATTTGAGCAAATGTTTCAGTCTTTTTTGCAACAATTAACTGTCGTATTTTTGGCGCGAAATGCTATTCTTTACTCTCCTCCCTCACATTTGCAGAGAGTTGCAAGTTTTCCATAATAGACTACCTTTTACGAAATTATTTCAAAAATATTTTCATGGCAGTTTTCTGTATTCCTGTTTTAAATGGAGTGAACAATTAGAGATTAGAGGGAGAAAAAGAGCATCACTTTATTTTTCTCTAAGATTTTGGTCTGCGATCCCGTCGAAAATTGATTCCAAAACGTTAGCAAATCATTTACACGTATGGGAAGTCGTTCTTTGTTTAGAGACGCATAATATTTTACAAAAACATTTGCTGAAACATTCGTACCCACTCATCTGTGCCCATTTGTGGTACCGGTATTAGATCCAATTAGAGTACACGAATCACCGACGATTCGTGTACTAATCTAATCTATGTGACACTCTTCTATAATTTATAGTCCGTGGCTTGTTTAGTTATTGCCCAACCGCGGCGGAACAATCGAATCAATGACATGTGCTATAATTTATGGTCTTCGGCTTGTTTAGTTATTGCCCAAAGGCGGTGGAACAACATGAGGCCCGCTTGATATCGGGGATCCGTCGTCACCGTAATCGCCATCCTGGCCCATGGGCACGCCGAGCAACCCTTGGCAGCAGGAGCACATGAGGCATGTGAGGCAGGCCATGCACGTGGCGCAGCAGGCCTGGTTCGCGATGTTCGCCCCTGGTGATTCTGGCGGGAACAAGGGAATTTGTTAAATTATAATAGCAACAATAAATCCGATCGTCCGTTCGAATAATTATTATTTTTTCTCTGCTATCTAGTCTAAATATTTTCTTAATTATGTTAACAATTAATTAAATTCATATTTGAATGTCGGTTATTGACGAAACATGTTTGATTTCTGTTTTTTAATTGTCATCTTGTGTACACTTTTTCTAGCAAATAAATTATGGAAATTGAAATTGAAATTGATCACCCAACCAAATCGGCTATCGTGCGAGAGGTTGGCTGATCGGAATTATTTGCGAGTTGGGTGATCGGAATTCGAGAGACCCGAGTTCGTTTATCAGAAACGTACCAATGAGTTTTTTCCAAAAAACATATATACGATTTATATCGTTGGCTTGGACATAAAAACCGTTACAAGCTCACCACCTATCAGGTTATCCCAAAAATGGAGGTTGAAGGTTCGAGAAAACCTCTGTCAACCTCAGTATTAGGGATAGCATGAAAATATTTTTTAAATTTAGAAACACTCAAAAGATATGGTCGTATGTAAGTGAAAAGTCAATAGAGTAGAACAAAAGTATGTTGCTTCGAGAGGAAACGGTTGTTTTTTTTTTATAACCTCCAATAAAAAAAGAAAAACTAAACTACTAATTAATATCATCTATGAACTTTGGAAGCAGTAAATTATGCTAGGTTTGATGACGATTATAAGATTGGATGACGACCTCCTTGGACGAGTGGCGTACACACCGTCTCTCCTGTGTCCCGGGTTCGATTCAATATAGAAAACACTTTTTCTAATACCCCTGCGGGTAATACCCCTGCGGGTAATACCCCTGCGGGTAATACCCCTGCGGGTAATACCCCTGCGGGTAATACCCCTGCGGGTAATACCCCTGCGGGTAATACCCCTGCGGGTAATACCCCTGCGGGTAATACCCCTGCGGGTAATACCCCTGCGGGTAATACCCTGCGGGTAATACCCTGCGGGTAATACCCTGCGGGTAATACCCTGCGGGTAATACCCTGCGGGTAATACCCTGCGGGTAATACCCTGCGGGTAATACCCTGCGGGTAATACCCTGCGGGTAATACCCTGCGGGTAATACCCTGCGGGTAATACCCTGCGGGTAATACCCTGCGGGTAATACCCTGCGGGTAATACCCTGCGGGTAATACCCTGCGGGTAATACCCTGCGGGTAATACCCTGCGGGTAATACCCTGCGGGTAATACCCTGCGGGTAATACCCTGCGGGTAATACCCTGCGGGTAATACCCTGCGGGTAATACCCTGCGGGTAATACCCTGCGGGTAATACCCTGCGGGTAATACCCTGCGGGTAATACCCTGCGGGTAATACCCTGCGGGTAATACCCTGCGGGTAATACCCTGCGGGTAATACCCTGCGGGTAATACCCTGCGGGTAATACCCTGCGGGTAATACCCTGCGGGTAATACCCTGCGGGTAATACCCTGCGGGTAATACCCTGCGGGTAATACCCTGCGGGTAATACCCTGCGGGTAATACCCTGCGGGTAATACCCTGCGGGTAATACCCTGCGGGTAATACCCTGCGGGTAATACCCTGCGGGTAATACCCTGCGGGTAATACCCTGCGGGTAATACCCTGCGGGTAATACCCTGCGGGTAATACCCTGCGGGTAATACCCTGCGGGTAATACCCTGCGGGTAATACCCTGCGGGTAATACCCTGCGGGTAATACCCTGCGGGTAATACCCTGCGGGTAATACCCTGCGGGTAATACCCTGCGGGTAATACCCTGCGGGTAATACCCTGCGGGTAATACCCTGCGGGTAATACCCTGCGGGTAATACCCTGCGGGTAATACCCTGCGGGTAATACCCTGCGGGTAATACCCTGCGGGTAATACCCTGCGGGTAATACCCTGCGGGTAATACCCTGCGGGTAATACCCTGCGGGTAATACCCTGCGGGTAATACCCTGCGGGTAATACCCTGCGGGTAATACCCTGCGGGTAATACCCTGCGGGTAATACCCTGCGGGTAATACCCTGCGGGTAATACCCTGCGGGTAATACCCTGCGGGTAATACCCTGCGGGTAATACCCTGCGGGTAATACCCTGCGGGTAATACCCTGCGGGTAATACCCTGCGGGTAATACCCTGCGGGTAATACCCTGCGGGTAATACCCTGCGGGTAATACCCTGCGGGTAATACCCTGCGGGTAATACCCTGCGGGTAATACCCTGCGGGTAATACCCTGCGGGTAATACCCTGCGGGTAATACCCTGCGGGTAATACCCTGCGGGTAATACCCTGCGGGTAATACCCTGCGGGTAATACCCTGCGGGTAATACCCTGCGGGTAATACCCTGCGGGTAATACCCTGCGGGTAATACCCTGCGGGTAATACCCTGCGGGTAATACCCTGCGGGTAATACCCTGCGGGTAATACCCTGCGGGTAATACCCTGCGGGTAATACCCTGCGGGTAATACCCTGCGGGTAATACCCTGCGGGTAATACCCTGCGGGTAATACCCTGCGGGTAATACCCTGCGGGTAATACCCTGCGGGTAATACCCTGCGGGTAATACCCTGCGGGTAATACCCTGCGGGTAATACCCTGCGGGTAATACCCTGCGGGTAATACCCTGCGGGTAATACCCTGCGGGTAATACCCTGCGGGTAATACCCTGCGGGTAATACCCTGCGGGTAATACCCTGCGGGTAATACCCTGCGGGTAATACCCTGCGGGTAATACCCTGCGGGTAATACCCTGCGGGTAATACCCTGCGGGTAATACCCTGCGGGTAATACCCTGCGGGTAATACCCTGCGGGTAATACCCTGCGGGTAATACCCTGCGGGTAATACCCTGCGGGTAATACCCTGCGGGTAATACCCTGCGGGTAATACCCTGCGGGTAATACCCTGCGGGTAATACCCTGCGGGTAATACCCTGCGGGTAATACCCTGCGGGTAATACCCTGCGGGTAATACCCTGCGGGTAATACCCTGCGGGTAATACCCTGCGGGTAATACCCTGCGGGTAATACCCTGCGGGTAATACCCTGCGGGTAATACCCTGCGGGTAATACCCTGCGGGTAATACCCTGCGGGTAATACCCTGCGGGTAATACCCTGCGGGTAATACCCTGCGGGTAATACCCTGCGGGTAATACCCTGCGGGTAATACCCTGCGGGTAATACCCTGCGGGTAATACCCTGCGGGTAATACCCTGCGGGTAATACCCTGCGGGTAATACCCTGCGGGTAATACCCTGCGGGTAATACCCTGCGGGTAATACCCTGCGGGTAATACCCTGCGGGTAATACCCTGCGGGTAATACCCTGCGGGTAATACCCTGCGGGTAATACCCTGCGGGTAATACCCTGCGGGTAATACCCTGCGGGTAATACCCTGCGGGTAATACCCTGCGGGTAATACCCTGCGGGTAATACCCTGCGGGTAATACCCTGCGGGTAATACCCTGCGGGTAATACCCTGCGGGTAATACCCTGCGGGTAATACCCTGCGGGTAATACCCTGCGGGTAATACCCTGCGGGTAATACCCTGCGGGTAATACCCTGCGGGTAATACCCTGCGGGTAATACCCTGCGGGTAATACCCTGCGGGTAATACCCTGCGGGTAATACCCTGCGGGTAATACCCCTGCGGGTAATACCCCTGCTGTGGATAGCCCGGCGGGAGGTACTCTTGGGGCATGTAGCCCTGCGGATACCCGTGAGGTCTATACCCCTGATATACTTGCTGCGAATTGTCCTGCATTAAGAAGAGATACGTATTAGTCACGATAGCCGAATGGTTGGGTGAACGGAATGGATTTCGTATCATGAGACTCGCGTTTGATTGCTAGGTAGGCTCGTACCTAGCGGATTTTTTTTAAAAAAACTTGTGGACAAAGACTGCGACGGGCTCACCACCTGTCAAGTTAACCCAAAAAATATCTTCGATGAAAAGCGAGACGAAAGGACTAAATTTCTACCTTTATATTAAAACACAAACTGTAAAAAAACCTCTGTATACCTCAGTATGGGGTATGGCGTGAAGATATTTTTCATATTTTTACTTATTGTTTGACAGCACTAGTAAACTGATTTGAAAAGCATATAACAATTTTTTTTTAGTGAAATAACTTTTTACTCTTTGTTTTTGATATTCTCTTATACAATAACTGGACGAGTGGCGTACACACCGGTTTTCATGGTATTGCCAGCGCTCAGGGTTCGATTTCCGGTCGGAAAAAAAAGAACCCTCTTTAGACATTTTCTCGGGTCGGGGTGTTTGTGGTGCTTTTGTTGTTTCCGAGTACATAATACAAGTGCTTCAGATGCTTACTTTGAGATCAGAGTAATGTATGTGATGTTTTCCCTATCTATGTATGTATTTAGTTACATATGTATATGTTTTGGGCGGGGGGCTTTCAAATTTAGAGGCAAAATATAAAGCAAATCATATATTTATCGAAATAAGAATATAAATTTGTTTATCGATAGTCATTTTTAATAAGTCACGATAGCCGAGTTGTTGGGTGGTCGGAATTTCGAGTCGAGAGACCCGAGTTCGATCCCCAGGTGGCAGTACCAATGAGTTTTTCAAAAACTTATTTACGAATTTCATCGTTGGCTTGGACATAAAGGCGGCGACGGGCTCACCACCTGTCACGTTGTCCCGAAAATATCTTCGGTGGAAGGTGGGTCAAAGGGACTTAATTGTCTAGACTTGACCTCGGTCTACCCCTGTATTGGGAATTGCGGGAAGGTATATTTATTTATATATATATTTTATTTATTTTATTTTTAATATACCACCGTTAAATTGAAATTGATGACCCAACCAGTCGGCTATCTTCCGAATGGTTGGCTGATCGGAATTATTCGCGAATTGGGTGATCGGAATTCGAGTCCAATGAGTCTTTTATATACTAATATAATTGAAATTAATATATTACATAAATTACTATATTATATGAAAGCAATATAATCAGTTGGTAATTGAAAATTGTGTGCGTCAGACCACCGACGTACGACTGGAGTTTGCTCCTTGTCAAAGGATATAAAAAATGTAGATTAATAAATGAGTTTAAATGAACGCAATTTCATTTAAAAACCGCTGACAGCAGCACATTCCATAAAGTTTAAAGTAGTGGCCGAAAAAGGATGTGGTACGATGGTGAAATTCAGTAATAATTATGTTACTTAAATAATTATATTAGTATATTATTAAGTCACGATAGCCGAGTTGTTGGGTGGTCGGAATTTCGAGTCGAGAGACCCGAGTTCGATCCCCAGGTGGCAGTACCAATGAGTTTTTCAAAAACTTATGTACGAATTTCATCGTTGGCTTGGACATAAAGGCGGCGACGGGCTCACCTGTCACGTTGTCCTGAAAATATCTTCGGTGGAAGGTGGGTCAAAGGGACTCAATTGTCTAGACTTGACCTCTGTCTACCCCTGTATTGGGAATTGCGTGAATTTATTTATTTATTTTTTTTATTTTAAATAATTATATTACTTAAATTTATTACACCATCGTACCTTACGGCATAGTCAAAAATCCCATTAACATCATTTAGATGCTTGGCATTCCATCACAGTGCGTTTTTCGCGGATATTTTCTGCCACTGCTTTAAACTTTATGGAACGTGCTGCCGTCAGCGATTTTTCCGGATCGATACAACTTAGAGACCTTCAAGAAAAAGCCTATACCTTTCTCAAAGGCCGGCAAAGCATCTGCTATACAGGTGTTAGAGGACAGCGGTAATCACATACTATCACGTGAGCCACCAGCTCGTTTGCCTCCCGACTCTATAAAAAATAAAAGCATTATTACATTTGAATGCTTCCGTGGATATGTGGTGTGCACACCGAATTTTCATGGTGTCGCCAGCAAGTTCAACGTTCAAGTTCGTCGGGTCAATGTAGAATAACACCTTTTTGAAATTTTCTCATGTCTGGGTGTTTGGTACCTTCGGTATGTCTGATTCCATAATACAAGCGCTTAAGGTGCTAACAACATACATAGTTGCCATACAGCCGAAAGTACTCTGTGCCGAGGGCAGCGCAGGAGAAATTGCGCACCAACATAACACGTAACGTAACGGAGAAAGTTTGATTTTACACCCCAAACACCTTGGGCTTATTATATAATACGTGAAAATCGATTAGAAATCGAGTAGTAAACTTATATGAAAATCGATTCTTAAGGAATAAACTCCACAAAACAAAGCGCAGTTTACCGCAATGTTCTGTCCATAGGCCGGTGACGTATTTGCATACGGATAACCATCAGCAGGTGATGGCGGTCTTGGGACTCCTGGAGGTTGTGAATCTGCCGGATATCCGACTTGGGGTCCAAACGGACTCCCGCCGTACGGTCCGCCCCCGAACGGACTTGATCTTCCTGGCTGATGTATTCGGGAGCGTGCGTTATTAATTAAATAATTGATGTAGAGTCCCGAAAATATCGGTGGAAGGTGGGTTAGAGACTTAATTGTCTAGACTAGACCTCTGTCTACCCCTATATTCGGAATTGCGTGAAGATATTTACTTATTTGTTTATGTAGAGCCACGATAGCCGTAACTGAATTCGATCCCCAGGTGCTAAGCTCGTACCAATGGCGTACACACCGGTTTTTTATAGTGTCGCCAGCGAGTCAGTAGTGTCGTCCCGGGTTCGGTTCGGGTCAATTTAGAAAATACTTCATTTACATTTTCTGTTCCGTTCAGTACCGTTTTCGATTCCATGATTCCCGTGATTAAGCTGCTTACTTTGGGATCAGAGCAATATATGCGATGGTTTCCCTATTTATGTATGATTTTTTTTATATTAATAGTAATAATATAAGGAGGGGGTTATTCGAATCTAGAGACAAAAAAGTCACGATAGCTGACTAAGTGGGTGGTCGGAATTCGAGCCAAGAGACCCGAGTTCGACCCCTAGGCTCGTTTTTTCAAAAACTTATGTACGAATTATATCGTTGGCTTGGATATTACGATGGCCACGGGCTTACCATATGTCACGTTGTCCCTAAAATATCTTCGGCAGAAGGTGGGTCGAAATGACTTAATTGTCTAGACCTCTGTCTACCTCTGTATTGGTAATGTCGTGAAGATATTTTTGAAGACACAATAGAGCTTAAGTCGTACCTATCGTTCTTTCAACAACAGGTGTTGTCAACCATCTTCTCTGTAGCCTGAAATTGATAGACCTAGAAGAAACCCTCTACATCAACTTACAAAAAGCTGCAGTGTAAAATACATGCAGAATCGTTAGAAAGTTCATGCCGTTAGATGATAATACACCCTCGGCGTAAAAATCACCAAACGTTACACACGTATATGGTTTAACCCGTAAATGTAGCTGAAACCAGCCAAAGAGCTGAGAAAAGACTACATTACCGAATAGTAATAATAATTCTTTATTTGTACGACACAATAGTCACGATAGCCGTGTGGTTGGGTGATCGGAATTCGAGTCGAGAGACCTGAGTCAGATCCCCAGATGGAAGCCACGTACCAATGGGTTTTTTCACAACCTATGTACGATTCATATCGTTGGCTTGGACACAGAGACGGCCACGGCCTCAAGACCTGTCACGTTGTCCCAAAATATCTTCGGTGGAAGGTGGGTCGAAGGGACTTAATTGTCTAGACTAGACCTATGTCTACCCCTATATTGGGAATGAGGTGAAGATATAATTCATTATTTGTCTCAATAATTCGCATACGAAACACATAATAAAGCGTAAAGAAAATAAAAATACTCGTAACAAAATGGAGACATAAAATGGTCTGTGACTCAGCTGACATGCAATACTGAACCGCTGTTATTCTGTGACAGCCGACTGATAACTTAACAATTCTGGCTTTAATTAAATATAAAACTATTGTATATTGAAATTAAGTAGCGTTTATATTTCTTTCTGGTTAAACACCGTAGCCATACTTATTTGATTAAAATACCTGCCTCTACGGTTTCTTCTTTTAATAACAATATTATACTTGGCTCTAAATAACTTAATGTTTGTTGTGACACGGAGGTGGTAAGTTATTCCAGATCTTGGAGGCAGCATATTTAAAGCACCCCTCTTATGGGAGAATCTCAGTAAAAATGGTGAGATTAAGATTTTGACGACCTCCGTGTATGAGTACGTACGTGGGCGTACAGACCGATTTTCATGGTGTCGCCGGGTCTGAGGTCCCGAGTTCGATTCCCGGTCGGCTCAATGTGCAAAACATGTATGTGTATGTAAGCGCGTGTCCCGTTACAGACTGAGACGTACCTATGAGGGGATAAATGAAGAAATTTCCTCAATACTCACTTGCATATTACCCATGATTGAAACAGCTGGTCTAAAAGTTATTCTATCGTTTGTAATTTAATGTTATTACAATTGTCTACATGTTTTCAGTTTGTGTTTACTTTATAAATAATACTTCAAATTTTGTCCAATAAACAATCTGGCAGTGGCAGAATATCGTTCAGAAATCGACTGTCAGTGGTCGGTCAATGATTATGATAACAGATTAAATATAAAAGAATCAAAAGATATAATCTATATCTATATGCTATTACTTATGAATGTTTTAACGTGGTATAGCAAAGTATTTATGAGGCAGGCGCTTGCATATTTACATAGGTCAGCACGATCAGGTCCGGAGTACAGCTTTGCCGAGTCCTGGTGTGAAGTAGATCCCCTAAGTGTAGTCCTGTGACTCTTTATTAAAGACTAAACCATAGTCCCTTTCAGTCAAGAGAAAAGTACAGATGAGACGTACTCATGACGTGAAAGGTGAGTCGAAAGGACTTATTGGCTAGACCTCTGTCTACCCCAGTATTGGAAATATGTATATAATATTTATTTCTTCTTCTTCTTTACTGCGTATCAAACGTCCACTCCTGAACATAGGCCTCCACCAAAGCTTTCCACAATGAACGGTCCCCAGCCACCTGCATCCATCGACTTCCTGCAACATTTTGCAAGTCGTTACTCCATCTGGGGGGGTCATCCTTCACGAGGTTTTTTCATCTTGGGATGTTATATGGAAAGCTAGGGATCTTTTCTTTCAAACCTACCATATTGTTAATCTTTTCGTTTCGTTTTATGAATAATACGCCGCACATTTTACGAAGAGATCGCACTTCGATTGCATTCAGTTTGTTTTTATGCTTCTGATAAACCCAGGTTTCGCTGCCATATAGCAAAGTCGTTATTAGCACTGCGTTATGTATCGCAAAAGCGTGCACTTTTCACTACGTCTTGCGTATGTACGAATTATATCGTTGACTTGGACATAAAGACGGCGACGGGATCACCATTTGTCACGTTGTCCCGAGAGTATCTTCGGTGGGTCAAAGGGACTTTAATGTCTAGACTAGACCTCTGTCTACCCCTGTATTGGGAATTGCGTGAAGACATTATTTTATTTTATTTTTAACTATAAGGTAACGTTTTGGGTTCGGTGTTCCGAATTCGTACTTTTTCGGAATGTAGTTTATTTAACTTTTAACGATTCCATTAAAAGTTAAATAAACTACATATTAAAGGAAAATTTTTACCTAAGGGACGCATGATTTTCTTAAAATGACATGATTTTCTCAGTATATTCTTATTCATAAAAATTGACTTTTATAATAAGAACCGTGTGGCATCGGTGTAAGAACATGACCACTACCTTACTTCCAGAATATCGTAAGAGGCGACTAAGGGAAACAAACTTGAATATTGTTTGTCGATAGATGGTGGGATAACCACCAGGTCCTGTGCCACCTGCATCCATCCACTCCCCGCAACATTTTGCAGGTCGTTACTCCATCTCAGGGGGTCATCCTTCACGAGGTTTTTTCATCTTGGGATGTTATATGGAAAGCTAGGGATCTTTTCTTTCAAACCTACCATATTGTTAATCTTTTCGTTTCGTTTTATGAATAATACGCCGCACATTTTACGAAGAGATCGCACTTCGATTGCATTCAGTTTGTTTTTATGCTTCTGATAAACCCAGGTTTCGCTGCCATATAGCAAAGTCGTTATTAGCACTGCGTTATGTATCGCAAAAGCGTGCACTTTTCACTACGCCTTGCGTATGTACGAATTATATCGTTGGCTTGGACATAAAGACGGCGACGGGATCACCATTTGTCACGTTGTCCCGAGAGTATCTTCGGTGGGTCAAAGGGACTTTAATGTCTAGACTAGATCTCAGTCTACCCTGTAATGGGGATTACGTGAAGAGATTTATTTATTATTTATTTATTTGAATGAACGTATTCAAATAAATAAATAATAAATATCTTGACGCAATTGTAGATATTTATTATTTATTTATTTGAATGAACGTATTCAAATAAATAAATAATAAATATCTTGACGCAATTGTAGATATTTATTATTTATTTATTTGAATGAACGTATTCAAATAAATAAATAATAAATATCTTGACGCAATTGTAGATATTTATTATTTATTTACATCGGTACGAGCCTGTCACCTGGGGATCGAACTCGGGTCTTGACTCGAATTCTACTTTCGTCTTTTTGTCCAAGACGTCTTTTTATCCAAGCTAACGGTATAAATTGTACCCAACTTTTGAAAAAGTCGACCACCTAGAAATCGAACTGGGTTGTCTCGACTCGAATTCCTATCATCCAACCACTCGGCTGTCGTGACTATAATCCTCTTTAAGCCTATCAAAAAACACGACTGCTGAACATATTATTTATTTATTTGAATGAACGTATTCAAATAAATAAATAATATGTTCAGCAGTAAGAGTTCTTCCCGTAAGAGGCTAAGAGAAAAGCCTTGGAAATTTCAGTGGCTGCCGAAAGATGGCGGTATAACCATTACGAAAATACTACACCAAAATTCAAACTGTGACGAGCGTCTAAGGTGCGCGGTGTCTGGTACTACGATCGCCAATCTGCTTGGCACGCGTGGCGATTGTGGTAAGCCCTTCCGTACGTGACAGACCTGTACTGCTGTGAGCTATTACAGGCCGTTGTAATTGCCTATGTGCCAGTGCCTATGTAGTCACGATAGCTGAGTGGTTGGGTGGTCGGAATTTCGAGTCAGATCAGACCAGAGCTCGTTCACTCGTAAAGACGGCGACGGGCTCACCACCTGTCAAGTTGTCCCAAAAATATCTTCGATGGAAGGTGGGTTGAAGGGACTTAATTGTCTAGACTAGATCTCAGTCTACCCTGTAATGGGGATTACGTGAAGAGATTTATTTATTATTTATTTATTTGAATGAACGTATTCAAATAAATAAATAATAAATATCTTGACGCAATTGTAGATATTTATTATTTAAAACTAAATTAAAACGATTATCGGATTTTATCGGATTTCTTATTTAGTTTTTTAAAAACTATTTCTATTTCTTGACGTTTCGGATGCTTTACAACATCCGTGGTCGCGTGGTCAGCATCCGAAAAGTCGGCAAGGAAAAATAGTTTATAAAAAACTAAATAAGAAACAAACAAATAATAAGAATAAAAAATGCGATAGAATTCGAAAATCGTTTTATTTTAGACTTATAGTGTTTCCTAATAAACATTAGATTATTAACAATACACTATATTAAACATTACCTTTAAAACTAATTAAAAAAAAACCTGACATGGACATTTAGTCGCAGTTTTACATACATTGGTTGATAGTAAAGCTAAAAGATTCTTCGCATTTTTTAAGAATATTCACAACATTTTTTACTGTCGTTTATTTATATTTAACTTAAGTATGTAGGTACCATTTTGTGGTACGATAACTTTTTGCCATCTTGTAGATAGGGACATGATCCCTTTGCAATAGAAAGTTTGGGGCTTCTGATCAAAAAACCGCGACAATTGGTTTTAGCAGTCCTCTCGTGATGTTCACCTGACACTGCCTAAACAATTCTCAAGAGATCAAAACAGGTGGAAATGTGAAGGTGCAAGTTCAAACTATACGACGGATGGATTAATACCTCCGAGCCAAGCTCTCTTAATTTTTGCTGAGTGGCTAAAACTGTGTGAGGTCTAGCGTTATCATGATGAAAAACCACACCACTTCTGTTGATTAATTTCGGCCGCTTTCTCTCAACTTCTTGCCTTAATCTTATCAGTTGTTAAGAATCGATGGTCCTGCCTGGTGGTAACAGTTCATAATCAATAATGCCCTTTCAATCCCACCACACACACAGCATCACCTTTTTGCGAGTTAACCAGGGTTTTCTTACAGTCTGTGAAGCCAGACCGGCCTTTGACCACGACCTTTTTCGTACTTTCTTGTCGTACGTGATCCACTTTTAATCACCAGTTATCAGCTTCTTCAAATTTCATTCGTTCGGTTCGGTTTCATAACGTCGTAATAAAGAATCACAAATGGGTACAGGATTCATTAGGTTTCTTTCAATGAGCTAATGAGGTACCCAAATATCGAGCCTTTTCCCCAACCTATTAGCTAAATACTTTAAAATGCTCTTTCGGGGCCCATTAAGGGTAGGTATAGTCGCAGACTTTTATTTAGAACTGTTTAAGATATACAATCTCACGATATTATCTTCTTCTTCGAATGGTTCAAAGAGTACGAATTTGTCTGACTTACTTGATATTTATTGTAATGTTATAGCTAATTTAAAGGTTTTATTGTGTATTTGTTTATATAGATGTGTAAACCATATACCATACTGTAAAGTTTTATCAAAATCGTTCTGTAGTTTTTGTGAGAATGAGTAACGAACATCCATCCGTCTTCATAAACTTTCGCATTTATATTATTTAGTAATAGTATCCATAATCCCGATTTGAACGCAATTTTTGACGTGGTTTAGCCAATCAGGTGCTTTCGCTTCTTCATTATAGGTAGGCACGATTAGAGTATTCCATAAGATCAGGAGTATTGCTTAGTCAATTCCTAATGTAAAGTAAAGCACCAAGTTTAGTCCGCCTAGTCTTTTTTAAAAGTAGACTTAGTCTCATTCAGTCAAGAGATAAGTAGAGATGAGACGTACTCATGTCGAGAAAGGTGAGTCGAAAGAACTTCATTGTCTAGACCTCTGTCTACCCCAGTATTGGAAATATGTGTAAAGACATTTATTTATATTTTTAATCTACGGAGTTAGTTTCAAACATGGAAAGCTAGGGATCCTTTCTTTCAAACCTACTATAATGCGTACCATATTCTGTTTGTTTTTATGCTTCTTCTGAAATGCCTATATTTCGATGCACATGACAAAGTCGGCAACAGCACTGCGTTATGTATCGCAATGCGTGCACTTTTCACTACGCCTTGCCTTTTGACTAACGCAGTCGGGGCGCCGTTGAGTTTGCTCTCGGCAGCGACACGCCTGTCCACATCTATATCACATCTTCGATCCTGGCGAAAAGCGCTCCCCAAGCGCTTTCGTTCATTTGTAGACTTTCCTGATTTACGTATTTTCAAATTTTTTAATTTCCTTTCCATCGTCATACCTAGTGGAAAGGGGTTCAGCGCTGTTACCAATCTCCTAACGAAAAATTGAAACAGACTGGACATCATTAGCCGAGGAGATTTAAGATTAATCCTTACAAAATTGACGCCAAATGTTGATAATTTATTATGAAAGCATCAGGTTCATCCAGCTCACTAAAAATATTGACTTATAGCTTACATTATTTTATTTATTGTTTATTGTATGTTTGTTTAATGTTACGCATATTTTACATAACAGATATAAAATTTTATTTTGAGTAGTTTTAATTTAAATTCAATTAATAAATGTATAAATTAACATGTGTTTTTACTTTAAGTTTTCAATACTAAACTTCTCTACAGTTAGAAATTCACAGGAAATCAGTATCAGGTAAGTAGGGGGCCAACCCAACACGAAAAAACATGGCAGTCTACGACACAAAAAAGTTTGGGGAACTCTTGTCTAGACCTGCATGTCTACCCCTGTATTGGGAATGGTGTGAAGTTATATTTTTTATACATCATTTATACATTTTTTAAAGGCTAAAAAGAGTCAAAAACGATAAGTAAACGTGATTGACGATATTTATACAGGAAACCGTTGTGAATCTGTTTTCTGCATGACCGGAAAATTATGTAACAGACTCCTAATTGTGTTCTTCTAGCTAATTTCGGGCTGAGGCAGAATGTCAGCGATGCGCACTGTGTGTACAAAGCTGAACCCCAGATATTTTTATGACAAATAAAACTGTACTGAACCGATTTCAATAGTCATTGCACTTGTTTTAAGGTTGCGAAATGAGACATTGATCAATAAAAACATAAAATCCGTATTAAATAAAACGATTATCGGATTTTTTCGCGTTTCTTAATTAGTTTTTACAAACTATTTTTATTTCCCGACGTTTTGGATGCTTTACAGCATCCGTGGTCACGGGGGGACATAAGATCCGTAGTTTCCCATCCCCTAAAAAATAGACAGACAGCCAAGAATTCTGAAAATCGTTGTTTTGGGCTCAGACACGTCCTAATAAGATATTTCACTTGGTTTCACTCAAATATCTTCAATGTTCTGTACATTGAAGATATTTGAGTGAAATGACAACATGACCCCTTTACAATTTTATAATACACAGTCAGGTCATAAGTGTTGTCACACAGTAAAAACTTTTCTTTTAGAATACTGGCCACAAAAAAGTTTATTGAATTCGAATTTCGAATTTTTCATGAAGATAAAAATGTATTATTTTTATAATTTTACTCATTTTTAAATATGGAGTGGACGCTTAAAGAAGACCGTGTTGCAGTTATTGCATTGCATCGTTCGCCATCGACAATTCAATTTTTTTCACATACTGAAAAATTTTAATATAACCAAAAGATTCGTTTATCATACCATCAAAAGATACAATGAAGACTCAGTCAAGAAGTCAAGAAGTGGTCGCCCTCGGTCTGTTAGGACTCCAGCAGTGATAAAAGCTGTGAAGACGCGAATTCAAAGAAATCCCAAACGTAAGCAGAAACTGTTGGCCCTTGAGATGAGGTTAAGCAGAACAACAGTGAAAAGGGTGTTAAATGAAGACTTAGGGCTTCGGTCCTCACGAAACTTGTGGAATCTGTTTCTCATACCATGTTCAATAACAGGCACTGGGTATTCCAACAAGATTCGGCGCCAGCTCATAGAGCGAAGAGCACACAAGACTGGCCAGCGGCGCGTGAAATCAACTTCATCCGGCACAAAGACTGGCCCTCCTCCAGTCCAGACTTGAATCCGTTAGATTACGCCATTACCAGGCAACATGACAACGTGACAGGTGATGAGCCCGTTGCCGTCTTTATGCCCAAGCCAAGGATATGTTCGAACGTAAGTTTTTAGTAAAAACGCATTGTTAAAAGAGTAAATAAAAAATGGAATGGTTAATCAGTCGCGGTAGCTGAATGTTTGAGTGATCGGAATTATAATTTACGGCAAACATTATTGCTGCTGTATTTTTTGTTTTTATTAGCTTGTTATTTACATATATCAATTTAACGGAATCTTTAAAAGAGTAAATAAAAAATGGAATGGTTAATCAGTCGCGGTAGCCGAATGTTTGAGTGATCGGAATTATAATTTACGGCAAACATTATTGCCGCTGTATTTTTTGTTTTTATTAGCTTGTTATTTATATATATCAATTTAACGGAATCTTTAAAAGAGTAAATAAAAAATGGAATGGTTAATCAGTCGCGGTAGCCGAATGTTTGAGTGATCGGAATTATAATTTACGGCAAACATTATTGCCGCTGTATTTTTTGTTTTTATTAGCTTGTTATTTATATATATCAATTTAACGGAATCTTTAAAAGAGTAAATAAAAAATGGAATGGTTAATCAGTCGCGGTAGCTGAATGTTTGAGTGATCGGAATTCAAGTAATTTACGGCAAATAGTATGCTGTATTTTATTGTTTTTATTAGCTTGTTATTTATATATATCAATTTAACGGAATCTTTAAAAGAGTAAATAAAAAAATGGAATGGTTAATCAGTCGCGGTAGCCGAATGTTTGAGTGATCGGAATTCAAGTAATTTACGGCAAACATTATTGCCGCTGTATTTTTTTGTTTTTATTAGCTTGTTATTTACATATATCAATTTAACGGAATCTTTAAAAGAGTAAATAAAAAAATGGAATGGTTAATCAGTCGCGGTAGCCGAATGTTTGAGTGATCGGAATTAAGGTAATTTACGGCAAACATTATTGCCGCTGTATTTTTTTGTTTTTATTAGCTTGTTATTTACATATATAAATTTAACGGAATCTTTAAAAGAGTAAATAAAAAAATGGAATGGTTAATCAGTCGCGGTAGCCGAATGGTTGAGTGCTCGGAATTTTGAGTAAAGAGAGGATTCCTAACGATCGAACTCTGGTCCCTTGACTAAGGGGCAGGCACGTACCAATGGATTTTTCAAAACTTATATCCTCTCGTCGTCTGTCTACCCTTGCAGTGGGAATGGCATGATGTTTTTTTTTTATGAGACCTCTGTCTTACTCTGCAATGGGAATGGCGTGATGATTTTGTTTTAACTTATAGAAAATTTTATACCTTTTATTTCGAAGAGTGTATTATTTCTTTTTAATTCATAATTTATATTAATACATATATCATAAATGAACTTTTTATTTTTATTTACATATATTATTTTTTATTTTATATTTATATTACGAGTAGGTATATTAATTTTAGCTAATATTTAAGTAACGAGTTGGTCAAGTCATTCTACCGGCATTTTTTCTTATTTTTAAATGCACAGCTTCGGCATCCAGAATTGGAGACTGGCGAATTTTTTTTTTTATTTCATCAGTATAGATTAGTACAAAACGTAACGTGACGGTAGTAATTTGAAAAAAAAAGAACTTTTACACAGAATAAACAATCTCAGTAACTCGTGACATTGACTGTAACCATTTCAAATCAATAAAGTCTTCATATTTGCCAGTGTATAATTCCAAGGCATGATGAGGTTTCTAAAATGGTTAAATCGTTTTCCACCGTTGAGGAGCGTCGAAGGCCATTTTTTTCCATATTACCGGCCGGCAGATATGACACATGTCGGCCATTATGTGGCATTGAATAACGGTTAAGGTACAATTTTATCGAAGCCTTACAGCGAACATCTTATATTTTTTTTAACTTGATTGTGATGGATTAACCACCAAGTCATGTAGTTCCAAATAAGCTTGCGTGAAACGTGGGTCGAAAGGAATACAGAAGTATTTCATTTGTTAATTCAATTATTTATAACTTTCGGTAAAAACCTGCTTCTTTCGGACATTCACATTCATTATTTTATTCATGTTTAAAGTATATAAGTCATCCTGGACTCTTTGTTATAATTTAAATGCGAATATATAAAAAAATCTTCACGTTAGTCTAAACACAGATACTAGGCAGAGGATACTACCCAGACATTAAAACCTTTCGACACATCTTTCACTACAAACATTTTTGCGACACTGTTACATTCGCAAAAAAGCGCATTGGAGTGAGCCTATCGTATTTATTTACTGTGTGTGTATTTATTTATTTTATAATTCATTTGTTTTTATTTCAAATTTCTATTGAAGTTTGTGATCTACACCTATCACTAGATTCTCTGCACAAACCATAGACTGATAAATAATTGTATAAATAAAGTTTAAATAAATTAATAAATCGTACACAAGTTTAGAAGAAACTCATTAGAACGAGCTTACAATAGGGATCTAACTCAAATCTCTTGACGCGAATTCCGAACCCCCAACCCCTTGGCTATCATGACTGAAATGTATAATAAATATTTTAAAATATTCGCAACGAAGAAACCCAACCTTAAGACGCGTGTCAACGAATAAATATAGTTCAGTGTATCGAGTACTGCTCAGTCTGCTGCGAATATCCGCCGACGTCGAAGCGATATCAAATAGATAAATCAAAATGAGTGCCGTTCCTCTCGTGGTCTTTAACAATGGACACACCTGCCCGGTCATCGGTCTGGGCACGTGGAAAGTAAGTCTTACATTCAATAAATACACTTTTAGATTTCTTGTATTTACGCGAATTCTATACGTCTTAAATAAAACGATTTTCGGATTTCATCGCGTTTTTTTAATTAGTTTTAACAAACTATTTTTAGTTCCCGGAGGGAACTAAATATAGTTTGTTAAAACTAATTAAGGGTTTAGGGGAGGGTATAGTTTGTTAAAAACGCGATAAAATCCGAAAATCGTTTCATTTAATACACTTTATATTTATAAAGGTTTGACTGAAACCAGTTGGGTTACATGCCCAACTAAAATGCTTTTTTTTGGCGTATAGAACGTCGCATGCATTTTATTTTTCGTGGGTAGGATTACGGTCTAGAAAGATCAATGTTTCTTGATGGTAGTCTCAATTAATTATTAGAGATTGCTTATGTATTTTATTAATTCTTGTTTATTTTAAAAATTTTGATTATCAGAATTTTTTTCAACGCTAGCCACTGTTAAACCATAAAACAATTATGACGTAAAAAATTTTATTTTTAATTTTACTTTTGCTCATACTTTTCATCGTAAAAAAAGAAAAAATCGATTAACGTTTTCTGTATTTATTCTGGCTCCATGTATAAATAGCCGAGTTCAGCGCGACTATTTAATAAAAAAAAATATTACCTATAGGCAAAAATACTATTACATAATCTTTTATAAACTTGATATGGATTTTATTTAATTTTTTTTTCTATGTATTTTGACAAAATTGAGCAGATTGAGGAAAATGCTGGCTGATACGTGATTTAAATTGCTAAATGTTTAAAACAAGAAAATAAGAATATATCAATATTCTTGTTTTTTTATTCAGCTATATGGCTTCTCCTATTGGAATTTAGCCAAGTCAAGGTAGTAATTTAAAATTGAGTATAATTTTAAGTAAAGTAGATACACACATTATTATAACTACCTACATCTAATATTAAAATAATATAAATAATGTAAAATGTTTTATTAGAAATATACAAAAAAGTAAAAATGAGGATTAAATATTTCTGAGTAAACTTTGTAATTAGCAACAAAACACTATAATTTTTTTTAAATCTCCGACTTTTAAAGGGGATATTTAACTTCACGCATTTCCCAGTACTGGGGTAGCCAGAGCTCTGGATAATTTGGTCACAAATTTTACCGGAGCCGCCTAACAATGTTTATTGAAAAAGGCACAATGGCCGAGTGGTAGGTTAATCTGAATCCGGGTCAAGAGGTCCGAGTTCGATCTCCCGGTGGTAGGCTCGCGCCAATGAATTTCGTATGAACAGTTTTTATCGTTGCCTTGGACATAAAGACGTCCACAAGTCCACCACCTGTTATATTGTCCCTAAAAAGTCTTCCATGAAAGGTGGGTCGAAAAGAAGTAATTGTTTGGATCTCTGTCTGTACAGTAACAATATTCTTCTTCTCCTTTACAGCTTATCCAGAGTCCACTGCTAAACATATAAAAATATATTTATTTTTTTAATAAAAGGCACGAAAGAAGCCGGAGCGCTAGCTAGTGTCAATATTTATATAATTAATTTATTTATTGAAGTCGCGATAGCCGAGTGGTTGGGTGGTCGGAATTTCGAGTCAAGAGACTCGAGTTCGATCCCCAGGTGGCAGTAGCAAAGAGTTTTTCAAAAACTTATGTACGAATTACATCGTTGGCTTGGACATAAAGTCGGCGACGGGCTCTTCGATGGAAGGTGGGTCAAAGGGACTTAATTGTCTGGACTAGACCTCTGTCTACCACTGTATTGAGAATTGCGTGAAGATATATATATTTCATTAATAAATTATTACTATGATTTCCCGTACACCTTATCAATTATAGAATTAATTATGTACTTTATATAACTTTTTAATTGCTTATATTTTTATAAACAATTTTATATTTTTATAAACAATAAATTCTTGTTGACTGTTGAACAGAAATCTTCACCTTTGGAATTGATAAATTATTTCTATTTATGTGCTGTAACGGAAAATTTTATGAAATATCTTCACGCCATTCCCAATACAGGGATAGACAGAGATCTAGTCTAGACAATTAGGCCCCTTTGACCCACCTTCCACCGAAGACATCTTTCGGGACAATGTGACAGGTGGTGAGCCCGTCGCCGCCTTTATGTCCAAGCCATCGATATAATAGTACATACATCGTTTTGGAGGTAATGCGATCGCCAATCCGCTAGCCATGCGTGGCGATTATGGCAAATCCTCCCTATGGGAGAGGCCTATGTCCTGCAGTGGACTTTAACAGGCCGATGTTTATGTATGTATGTATACAAATAGCAGTACAAACTAACAATTTATTAAATTAGCAACAATTTCGTTGTAACATTGAATTACAATTAACACGATGTTACAACACGATAACTAACAACACTGTTATTTAATATATCGTGTGAAAAACGATTGTTTCAATACGTTCGAATGACTACTTTTCATTACGCCGTTCAAAATACTGTGGTAGACAGAGGTCTAGACAATTAAGTCCTTTGCACCCACACGACATTTTTTGCACAACGTGGCAGGTGGTGAGGCTGTCCCCGTCTTTACGTCCTACGATGTAAATCAATATTATAATTTAGTATACACATATAATTTACATATAGATGTAATTTTTACCCACACCAGATTACTTATCTGCTATGTCCTGTCCATATAATAAATGTAATTACTTATGTGTGTTAAAACTGTCTGGCATATTTTTTGTTGTACAATATATGTATGTAATGTCTCTGTCTCTCCATAAATCGTAAATAAGTTTTGAATAAACCCATTGGCATGAGACTTGGGATCGAACACGGATCACTTGACTGGAATTCCGATCACTTACGTCCGATTAATTTTCTTCGGAAACTAAAAATATATTCCAAACCATTTATATACGATACAAAGTTTACTCAAAAATATGTAATCCTCAGTTTAATTTTTTTTGTATATTTCTAATAAAACATTTTACATTATTTACATTATTTTAATATTAGATGTAGGTAGTTATAATAATGTGTGTATCTACTTTACTTAAAATTATACTCAATTTAAAATTACCTTGACTTGGCTAAATTCCAATAGGAAAAAAAGTCACGATAGCCGAGTTGATGGGTGATCGGAATTTCGAGTCGAGAGACCCGAGTTCGATCTCCAGGTGGCGGTACCAATGAGTTTTTCAAAAACTTATGTACGAATTTCATCGTTGGCTTGGACATAAAGACGGCGACTCACCATCTGTCACGTTGTCCCGAAAATATCTTCGGTGGAAGTTGGGTCAAAGAGACTTAATTGTCTAGACTTGACCTCTGTCCACCCCTGTATTGGGAATTATATATATATATATATATATATATATATATATATATATATATATATATATATATATATATATATATATATAGGCATAGTTTCTTTTATTTCATACTGGCTGACTTTCGCATCTTTTCTGCGTGAATGTAAAATTATGACCAAATAACACAAGATCATTATAAATTGTAGCCTATGCCATACTCCATTAAAAACTTCGTACCGCCATATTGATCCACCAATATTTGAGAACGATAATCCATCCTTTGACGTTTTTGATGCACTTAACTATTTGAAACACCTCATTGGTACGAAACTGCCACCTGATGATCGAATGCGGATTTTTTACTCGAATTCCGATCCAACCACTCGGTTATCGTGACTTACGTGCTACGCAAAGATCTTTGTGTTGGAGACACTGCTGATGGATAGCAGTGTCTCGAACATTCAGAGACCAGACACACATAATCGTATAGAGACCGGTCTGCTGAATTGTGGTCTGGTATTCAACGAGACGGTTGTCTCTAAATTAGTCGTTAACCAATTCGATTTCCAAGGCTTTTCGTTCAGTCGCCCCTTACGACATCCACGGGATGAGAGGGTGGTAGTATTCCTATACCGCTAGCATACGAAAAAGTGACTGCGCTCTAATTGCATTATAAATGTATGCATAGATAGGGACATCACACACATTGCTTTCATCCCAAAGTAAATAGCTAAAGCACGCTAAACTGGAATCGGAAACCACGAAGCTACTCAAAAATAGACCTGAGAAAATGTAGAAAAATTTCTTCATTCAGTTTTTCGGGAATCGAACCCGGGACCTGAGAGCTGGTGGCACCATGTTAAGCGAAGTACGCCACTCGCCAGATCGTCAAAAGAGGTGGTTTAAATGTAATGCCAGAAATATTGTATGAATTGCGACATACATATCAACGATGGACACATCAAAGTCTATTAAAAGGTGTTGAGGTAGGCCGGGACTAACTTTCGGAGACCATGTGAGCAAATTACTCGAAGAGGGGAGGGTCAAGAGTACTGGGATACCTAGACGTGCGAGTATGAAGAGAATGATGAATCTGAAAGAAGCGAAAGAGGTATGCATGTGAGGATCGCGATATTTGGCGATCTGTTCTCTCTGGTTACCTCGTCAGGGACTGTGCGTGAAGATAAGTAAGTAAAAAAATATGAAATGCGTCATTCCAAAATATCGTTCTCATCGTCTAGACTCCAGACAAAACAGGACGAAAAAGGTCAAGGCAATGCATTTTATGCATACCGAGTCAGTATACAAAAGAAAATTCATCAAGCTGACCTTTTTGTTTGTTTCTCGACCTGTAGAATTATAATTTACATTATCTAGGAATCAAAATTAAGAACTGTTTGTTATTACATTAAAGGATTATTTCTGCCACTAGTTCTATGCTTAGATTCGATAGCCGAGTGGTTGGTGGAGACTCGAGTTCGATCCTCAGGTGGCGGGCTCGTACCAAACTGGTTTTCAAAAAAACTTATGTACGAATTATATCGTTGGCTTGGACGTAAAGACCGCGAAGGGCTCACCACCTGTCACGTTGTCCCGAAAATATCTTCGGTGGAAGTTGGGTCAAAGAGACTTAATTGTCTAGACTTGACCTCTGTCCACCCTGTGATAGAATTATATATATATATATATATATATATATATATATATATATATATATATATATATATATATATATATATATATAAACATAGTTTTATTTCATACTGGCTGACTTTTTCGCATCTTTTTCTGCGTAGATAAATTATGACCAAATAACACAAGATCATTATAAATTGTAGCCTATGCCATACTCCATTAAAAAAAAACTTCGTACCGCCATATTGATCCACCAATATTTGAGAACGATAATCCTTCCTTTGACGTTTTTGATGCACTTAACTATTTGAAACACCTCATTGGTACGAAACTGCCACCTGATGATCGAATGCGGATTTTTTACTCGAATTCCGGTCCAACCACTCGGTTATCGTGACTTACGTGCTACGCAAAGATCTTTGTGTTGGAGACACTGCTGATGGATAGCAGTGTCTCGAACATTCAGAGACCAGACACACATAATCGTATAGAGACCGGTCTGCTGAATTGTGGTCTGGTATTCAACGAGACGGTTGTCTCTAAATTAGTCGTTAACCAATTCGATTTCCAAGGCTTTTCGTTCAGTCGCCCTTACGACATCCACGGGATGAGAGGGTGTTTGTATTGATCCATTTCTATTATATGCATACGAACATTTAGTAATTTGAGATATAATGTAGTCAGTAAACTTGTTTATCTTACTATATGTATGTAAATGATATCACTTGTGTTGTCTGTCCAAAAGCAGCTGTGGTCATAACATACATAGCAGTCGCTGGACTGATCATCTTTTCTTTATTTTCACGCATTTCTCAAAACATGGGTAGCCAGAGGTCTAGATAATTAAGTCCTTTCCACCCACATTTCACTGTGGCCTATTTTTGGAACAATGTGACTTATGATGAGCCTGTCGCCGTCTCTGTATCAAACCAACAATCATCATCATCAAGTCCACTGCTGACCATAGGCCTCCCCAAAAATTACCATATCCTGAGCATTATCCAGAGCGGTCCTGTGCCATCTGCATCTATCGACCTCGCAACACTATGCAGGTAGACGTACACTGCGTTTGACTGTCCGAGGTTGCCACTCGAGAACCTTTCTTCCTCAATTGTCAGTTCTTCGAGCTTTCTTCCTTCCTTTGCCACTTCAACGTGCTGATCCTCACGGCCATGTCGTTTACCCTGGTTCTATAGCAGTGAAAGACCACGTCTCGGATCCATATGTCTTCACTGGCAACACGCACTGGTTGTAATCTTTTATACTAAGACTTTGAAGTATACTCGAGAAGATGTGGCGTAGATGTAAAGTAAGCCAACAGTATAAATCGTAAATAAGTTTTAATTGAATCCATCATAAGAACAACATCGCATACATTGCTCCGATATCAAAGTAAGCAGCTTAAGCACTTGTATTATGGAATCAGAAATAACGAAGGTACCACAAACACTCTGACCCGAGAGAATGTAGAAAGTGTTTTCTGTATTGATTTGACCGGGAATCGAACCCGGGATCTCGGAGCTGACGATATCATGAAAACCGGTGTGTGCATCACTCATTTTCATTGTCTTCACCTGTATCCACCCCAGTATTGGGAATAGCACGAATTTAAGTCACGATAGCCGATTGGTTGGGTGGTCGGAATTTCAAGTCAAGAGGAGTTTGATCCCCAGGCAGGCTCGTCCCTAGGGGTTTTTCAAAAACCTCTGTACGAATTATATCCTTGGCTTGGACACAAAGTCGGCGACGGCCTCACCACCTGTCATTTTGTGCCGAAAATATCTTAGGTGAAAGGTGTGTCGAAGGGACTTAATTGTCTAGACTAGACCTCTGTCTACCCATTTGCGTCAAGATATTTATTTTATTTATTTTATAAATAACAAACTATTCGACCCAGAAGGGCCTAATTGTCTAGACTAGACCCTTTCTCCACCTGTATTGGGAATTATATATATATATATATATATATATATATATATATATATATATATATATATATATATATATATATATATATATAGGCATATTTTTTTTTATTTCATACTGGCTGACTTTCGCATCTTTTTCTGCGTGAATGTAAAATTATGACCAAATAACAATTGTAGCCTATGCCATACTCCATTAAAAAAAAACTTCGTACCGCCATATTGATCCACCAATATTTGAGAACGATAATCCTTCCTTTGACGTTTTTGATGCACTTAACTATTTGAAACACCTCATTGGTACGAAACTGCCACCTGATGATCGAATGCGGATTTTTTACTCGAATTCCGGTCCAACCACTCGGTTATCGTGACTTACGTGCTACGCAAAGATCTTTGTGTTGGAGACACTGCTGATGGATAGCAGTGTCTCGAACATTCAGAGACCAGACACACATAATCGTATAGAGACCGGTCTGCTGAATTGTGGTCTGGTATTCAACGAGACGGTTGTCTCTAAATTAGTCGTTAACCAATTCGATTTCCAAGGCTTTTCGTTCAGTCGCCCCTTACGACATCCACGGGATGAGAGGGTGGTAGTATTCCTATACCGCTAGCATACGAAAAAGTGACTGCGCTCTAATTGCATTATAAATGTATGCATAGATAGGGACAACATCACACACATTGCTTTCATCCCAAAGTAAACAGCTAAAGCACGCTAAGCTGGAATCGGAAACCACGAAGCTACTCAAAAACAGACCTGAGAAAATGTAGAAAAATTTCTTCATTCAGTTTTTCGGGAATCGAACCCGGGACCTGAGAGCTGGTGACACCATGTTAAGCGAAGTACGCCACTCGCCAGATCGTCAAAAGAGGTGGTTTAAATGTAATGCCAGAAATATTGTATGAATTGCGACATACATATCAACGATGGACACATCAAAGTCTATTAAAAGGTGTTGAGGTAGGCCGGGACTAACTTTCGGAGACCATGTGAGCAAATTACTCGAAGAGGGGAGGGTCAAGAGTACTGGGATACCTAGACGTGCGAGTATGAAGAGAATGATGAATCTGAAAGAAGCGAAAGAGGTATGCATGTGAGGATCGTGATATTTGGCGATCTGTTCTCTCTGGTTACCTCGTCAGGGACTGTGCGTGAAGATAAGTAAGTAATATATGAAATGCGTCATTCCAAAATATCGTTCTCATCGTCTAGACTCCAGACAAACAGGACGAAAAGGTCAAGGCAATGCATTTTATGCATACCGAGTCAGTATACAAAAGAAAATTCATCAAGCTGACCTTTTTGTTTGTTTCTCGACCTGTAGAATTATAATTTACATTATCTAGGAATCAAAATTAAGAACTGTTTGTTATTACATTAAAGGATTATTTCTGCCACTAGTTCTATGCTTAGATTCGATAGCCGAGTGGTTGGTGGAGACTCGAGTTCGATCCTCAGGTGGCGGGCTCGTACCAAACTGGTTTTCAAAAAAACTTATGTACGAATTATATCGTTGGCTTGGACGTAAAGACCGCGAAGGGCTCACCACCTGTCACGTTGTCCCAAAAATGTCTTCAATGAAAGATGGGTCGAAAGGTCTTGATAGTCGAGACCTCAATCTACTCTATGAGAAAGGCGTGAAGTTATTTCTGCCTTTAGTTGTTATATGTTTGTATTGATCCATTTCTATTATATGCATACGAACATTTAGTAATTTGAGATATAATGTAGTCAGTAAACTTGTTTATCTTACTATATGTATGTAAATGATATCACTTGTGTTGTCTGTCCAAAAGCAGCTGTGGTCATAACATACATACCAGTCGCTGGACTGATCATCTTTTCTTTTTTTTCACGCATTTCTCAAAACATGGGTAGCCAGAGGCTAGATAATTAAGTCCTTTCCACCCACATTTCACTGTGGCCTATTTTTGGAACAATGTGACTTATGATGAGCCTGTCGCCGTCGCTGTATCAAAACCAACAATCATCATCATCAAGTCCACTGCTGACCATAGGCCTCCCCCAAAAATTACCATATCCTGAGCATTATCCAGAGAGCGGTCCTATGCCATCTGCATCTATCGACTCCTCGCAACACTATGCAGGTAGACGTACACTGCGTTTGACTGTCCGAGGTTGCCACTCGAGAACCTTTCTTCCTCAATTGTCAGTTCTACGAGCTTTCTTCCTTCCTTTGCCACTTCAACGTGCTGATCCTCACGGCCATGTCGTTTACCCTGGTTCTATAGCAGTGAAAGACCACGTCTCGGATCCATATGTCTTCACTGGCAACACGCACTGGTTGTAATCTTTTATACTAAGACTTTGAAGTATACTCGAGAAGATGTGGCGTAGATGTAAAGTAAGCCAACAGTATAAATCGTAAATAAGTTTTAATTGAATCCATCATAAGAACAACATCGCATACATTGCTCCGATATCAAAGTAAGCAACTTAAGCACTTGTATTATGGAATCAGAAATAACCACCTGTCATTTTGTGCCGAAAATATCTTAGGTGAAAGGTGTGTCGAAGGGACTTAATTGTCTAGACTAGACCTCTGTCTACCCCTGTATTGAGAATTGCGTGAAGATATTTATTTTATAAATAACAAACTATTCGACCCAGAAGGGCCTAATTGTCTAGACTAGACCCTTTCTCCACCTGTATTGGGAATTGCGTGAAGATAATTATTTATCATAATTTCGTCATTATAGTCGAAACCCGGTGAGGTCACTCAAGCAGTGAAGGATGCCATAGACATCGGCTACCGTCACATAGACTGCGCTCACATCTACCTGAACGAGAAGGAAGTAGGTGAAGCACTGAAGGAGAAGTTCGCTGAAGGCGCCATAAAGCGGTAAGTTGCAAAATACTTACTTACTTATCTTCACACACAATCCCTGCCAGAGGGAACAGATCGCCAAGTGTCACGATCCCTATATACCTCTCTCGCTTCTTTCAGATTCATCATCTTCTTCATATATGCACGTCTAGGTAGTGCTAACAGATATGCATATTTTTTTATTTATCAGGAAGCCAACATGATATTGTACATACTTTGTTTTTAATACATAGTGAAGAAAACAAGTAAAAAAAGTTAAACAAAAAGTCGATAGCTCAGTGGTTGGAGTGGTCGGAATTCGAGTCAAGAGATTCCGGGTCCGATGATGGTGGCAGGCTCGCATGCTCAATGGGTTTTGTCAAATACTTATGTCAGAATTATATCGTTAGTTAGGAGATAAAAACGGCGACGGGCTCTCCCCCGTCACCTTGTCACAAAAAAGTCTTCGGTGGAAGATGGGTCGAAATGACTTAATTGTCTAGACCTCTGTTTACCCCTGTATTCGGAATGGCGTAAAGATATATATTTATAAGTGACAGAATGTTCACACGTTATGTTGACCAGGCTTGGCATGGATAGCAAAGCATAGACGTTTACTTTTTTCTGTCCGAGTATTTTTTTTCGAGGAGGAAAAAGTGCATCGGAAACCTAAATCATATAAGCATATACCATTCATTATTATATCAAAGTCTTTTTTGAGATTGCCTCTTTTTAAGCAATTTTAAGCACTTTTCCGTACTAGAGAAGGCAGAGGTCCAGACAACGAAGTCTTTTTGATCTAAAATAATTTTTATATAAATAAAAATAAAATATCTTCACGCAATTCCAATACGAAAGGTAGACGAAGTCAAGTCCTGAACAGTGCACTGAGTCCCTTTGACCACCTTCCACCGAAGATATTTTCGAATGGACGTGACGGTGGTGGGCCCGTCGCACCGCCAGCAACATGTCCAGGCCCGGCGATAGTGGTACGCCAGGTTTTGAAAACTCATTATTACTGCCACCTGGGGATCGAACTCCAGATCTCGACTCGAAAGTGGGCACTAACAACGACTTATCGTGACTCCGCTGTAAAAAAATAATTTTTGATGACCTAAGCTTATTTGTGGCCTTAATGATCCGGCCGGTGGAAGGGTGGTCGGAATCTGAGACCAAAGATCCGAGTTCGATCCCAGGTGGCAGTACCAATGGGTTTTATCTAAAACTTATGTACGAATTCCATCGTTGGCTTGGACATAAAGACGACGGCGACGGACTCACAACCTGTCACGTTGTCCCAAAAAAGTATTCGGTGGAAGATGGGTCGAAACGACTTTATTGTCTAGACCTCTGTCTACCCCTGTATTCGGAATGGCGTAAAGATATATATTTATAAGTGACAGAATGTTCACTTTCTTATTTTGACCAGGCTTGGCATGGATAGCAAAGCATACACGTCTCCTTTTTTTGTCCTAGTATGTTTTTTCGAGGAGGAAAAAGTGCATCGGAAACCTAAATCATATAAGCATATACCATTCATTATTATATCAAAGTCTTTTTTGAGATTGCCTCTTTTTAAGCAATTTTAAGCACTTTTCCGTACTAGAGAAGGCAGAGGTCCAGACAACGAAGTCTTTTTGATCTAAAATAATTTTTATATAAATAAAAATAAAAATATCTTCACGCAATTCCCAATACAGGGTACGGTGAGGTCAAGCCCGTATCACCTTGTCCCTTGACGCCCTTCCACCGAAGATATTTGCCAACGCAGGTGGTGAGTTCACGCCAGCCTGTTCAGTCAACGATGAATTGTTACAAGTTTGAGGGTCTGATACTGTTATTTGGGACTGAACCGAGTCTTCGACTGAAATTCGACTGTCAACTCGGCCATCGTGACCTTTGTAAAAATAATTTTTGACCTGCTCATTGGTATAATGAAGTCACGATAGCCGAGTTGTTGGGTGGTCGGAATCTGAGACCAAAGATCCGAGTTCGATCCCCAGGTGGCAGTACCACGGGCTTTATCTAAAACTTATGTACGAATTCCATCGTTGGCTTGGACATAAAGACGACGGCGACGGACTCACAACCTGTCACAAGCCAACCCAAAAAAAAAGCATTCGGTGGAAGATGGGTCGAAACGACTTTATTGTCTAGACCTCTGTCTACCCCTGTATTCGGAATGGCGTAAAGATATATATTTATAAGTGACAGAATGTTCACTTTCTTATTTTGACCAGGCTTGGCAATGCGCTATTACACGTCTCCTTTTTTGTCCTAGTATGTTTTTCGAGGAGGAAAAAGTACATCGAAACCTAAATCAAGTAATCATATATCATTCATTATTATATTAAAGTCTTCTTTGAGATTGCTTTTTGTAACAATTTTAAGCACTTTTCCGTACTAGAGAAGGCAGAGGTCCAGACAACGAAGTCTTTTGATCTAAAATAATTTTTGACCTAAGCTTATTTGTATAATGAAGTCACGATAGCCGAGTGGAAGGGTGGTCGGAATTCCGAGACCAAAGATCCGAGTTCGATCCCCAGGTGGCAGTACCAATGGGTTTTATCTAAAACTTATGTACGAATTCCATCGTTGGCTTGGACATAAAGACGACGGCGACGGACTCACAACCTGTCACGTTGTCCCAAAAAAGTATTCGGTGGAAGATGGGTCGAAACGACTTTATTGTCTAGACCTCTGTCTACCCCTGTATTCGGAATGGCGTAAAGATATATATTTATAAGTGACAGAATGTTCACTTTCTTATTTTGACCAGGCTTGGCATGGATAGCAAAGCATACACGTCTCCTTTTTTTGTCCTAGTATGTTTTTTCGAGGAGGAAAAAGTACATCGAAAACCTAAATCAAGTAATCATATATTATTCATTATTATATTAAAGTCTTCTTTGAGATTGCTTTTTTGTAGCAATTTTAAGCACTTTTCCGTACTA
The DNA here is from genome assembly GCA_029286605.1 of Sericinus montela. Classification (NCBI taxonomy): domain Eukaryota; kingdom Metazoa; phylum Arthropoda; class Insecta; order Lepidoptera; family Papilionidae; genus Sericinus; species Sericinus montela. The sequence continues at coordinate 416,609 of JAGSMR010000087.1, read as the reverse complement.
GAGAAGGCAGAGGTCCAGACAACGAAGTTTTTTTGATCTAAAATAATTTTTGACCTATGCTTATTTGTGCTAACTGGCGAGGTAGTGAGCCCATCGCGGCCTTAGCGGATAGTCTAAGCCAGTATTGCGGTATAATATACATAATACATACATTTCTAAATACATACATACATACATAACGGCCAATTAAAGACCACTGCAGAACATTGGCCTCTCCCATAAGGAGGATTTGCCATGATCGCCACGTTTGGCAAGTGGATTGGCGATCGCTCTTGCAGACTACTCGCACCTCAGACGCTTATGCGTGTGGTGACGGTGTAAGAATATTGTCACTCCCTTTCTTCCCGTGGGTGCCGTAAGAGGCGACTAAGGGGAACAGCCTTGAATATCCTTATGGAAACCGATAGATAGCGAGATAAACATCTCTAAAAATATCAGACCATTTCTATATAATAATAATAGAAACAAATTAGTGTTAATGTAAGGCAGGTCTAGTATTTACAATTATAAAATTATATTTTATTATTATTATTTTTCTACAATCTACAATTTAATGGAAATTTAAAAAAAAGCAAAGCCACTCAGTGTCTCATAGGCGTTCATTATGCGACTTTAAAGGTTGTAATTAAAACGACATAAAATCAAATACAACGCTATACATTTATTAAAATTTTAACGACAGCCATTGATTGCTTTTTCCTTGCCCCGATCAATTTCTAGCCGTTATTGTCTATTCGTGTTCGAGCGAAGGTTATTTTTAATTTCTAGAAGATTCACTGACAGATAATGTAGGTGAGCAAACTCTGCTTGTTGTCAAGAGATGGCGCAGTAACAAATTTTTAGTTAACAAATTATTGGTTTAGTGTTAGGTAGATTCTGCCTATTTCTGGTGTTAAAGCATACAGCGATCGCCAATCCGCTTGTCAAGTGAAAACATATTTATAAAAAAATTCCAACACTTTATTTAGAGAAACAAAATTATGTTAATATTTACAATACTTATTAACAAAAACACTACAATAATCGTAAAACCCTACTCATCGTGTCATAGAATTTTTTTAAATACTTATGAAGTAAAAACTACCATAATCGTACAGCCACACCTCGTGGTACGGTACCGAGAACGCTGGCGTTGTTTCCGCATTGAATGTCTATATTATATTAGTTATTGCATTATTTGTTATACAATCAAAGAATTTGCTGTAACAGCACTTCTATACTTGGAAACTAATCCTTAATTGATATGTTGGAATAAAACTGAATATGTAAAAACGATCACGGAATCACGTATGTTATTATTATACCAGTTTTTTTCCGCGACTTTGTCTGTATGGCTGTACAGCAGCATTATGGAAAAAAATCCTTTAACATTGTCATGTCAACAACCATTTGTCTAATAATATGCTTCACTCTCTCTTCCGTGGTTGTCGTAAGAGGCGACCAAAGCCTTAAAAATTCAACATTACTCGCTAGTGGCGGACGATTAGGGGAACACATCGACATCCTATCGAAGTTCTTACGATTATAACCATATATACGAGTAGTCACGATAGCCGAGTTGTTGGGTGGTCGGAATTTCGAGTCGAGAGACCCGAGTTCGATCCCCAGGTGGCAGTACCAATGAGTTAATCAAAAAACTTAAGTGCGAATTTCATCGTTGGCTTGGACATAAAGTCGGCGACAGGCTCACCACCTGTCACTTTGTCTCGAAAATATCTTGGGTGGAAGGTGGGTCAAAGGGATTTAATTGTCTAGACTTGACCTCTGTCTACCCCTGTATTGGGAATTGAGATATTTATTATTGTATATATTTATTTATACGAGTAGCAATAGCACACTGGTGGAGTATAAGATGCCCACCTAGGTCACGATTACTCCAACTGACGGAGAGTTATCCCTTACTTGCATAACATCATCCTCTATAAAGTGGAAATTTAACAAACTGTGGCTTGCAGGCGGCAGCAGCGTTAGAGATGCAAGCTAGTAAAACGATCGCCAATCCGCCTCTGGAATGGTAGCGATTAAGTTAAAAAAAAGGGATTATGTGAGAGAGACCTTTATTTATGTCCTACCATTTGACAGGAAAAACCAATCTCTAAATATTTTGTTTTTTCTTTGTTTTAACCCTTATATTTTGATGATATAGATCATCAGCACACATTGACGAGCGGTTAGCCTGGTTAATACTAATCCTGCCTACCTACGGGTTAAAGGGGCAAAGGGTTGCGGGTTCGTATCTCGCTAGGGGAAAATAATAGTGTGATAAAAATGCATGTTTGCACACGAGTCATGGATGTTTATATCTATATATTAATTATATTGTAACTTTGGAACACTAAGACGGCGATAGACTCTCCAACGTTTTGTCTCGGAGAAAAGTGATTCGGAAGGACTTTATGGCCTAGAATTCTGTCTGTCCCTGTACTGGAAATTTTGTGAAGATAAAATAAATTATATATATAGTTGGCTTGGACATAAAGGCGGCGACGGGCTCACCACCTGTCACGTTGTCCCGAAAATATCTTCGGTGGAAGGTGGGTCAAAGGGACTTAATTGTCTAGACTAGACCTCTGTCTACCCCTGTATTGGGAATTGCGTGAAGATATTTATTATTATATATATTTATTTATACGAGTAGCAATAGCACACTGGTGGAGTATAAGATGCCCACCTAGGTCACGATTACTCCAACTGACGGTTAGTTATCCCTTACTTGCATAACATCATCCTCTATAAAGTGGAAATTTAACAAACTGTGGCTTGCAGGCGGCAGCAGCGTTAGAGATGCAAGCTAGTAAACCGATCGCCAATCCGCCTCTGGAATGGTAGCGATTAAGTTAAAAAAAAGGGATTATGTGAGAGAGACCTTTATTTATGTCCTACCATTTGACAGGAAAAACCAATCTCTAAATATTTTGTTACTATTTGTTTTTAACCCTTATATTTTGATGATATACGAGCGGTTAGCCTGGTTAATACTAATCCTGCCTACGGGTTAAAGGGGGCAAAGGGTTGCGGGTTCGTATCTCGCTAGGGGAAAATAATAGTGTGATAAAAATGCATGTTTGCACACGAGTCATGGATGTTTATATCTATATATTAATTATATTGTAACTTTGGAACACTAAGACGGCGATAGACTCTCCAACGTTTTGTCTCACGCTTCGGAGAAAAGTGATTCGGAAGGACTTCATGGCCTAGAATTCTGTCTGTCCCTGTACTGGAAATTTTGTGAAGATAAAATAAATTATATATATCGTTGGCTTAGACATAAAGGCGGCGACGGGCTCACCACCTGTCACGTTGTCCCGAAAATATCTTCGGTGGAAGGTGGGTCAAAGGGACTTAATTGTCTAGACTTGACCTCTGTCTACCCCTGTATTGGGAATTGCGTGAAGATATTTTTTTTTTAAATAAATTATAAAAATATAAAACAATAGCTATAACTGATAACTAATTAATTCACTATCCATGGATGGCGTATGGACGCCATTTCTTAATTTCACGCAAAATAATTTCTCGTTTATCAATCTGTTTTATTTTTACGAAAATTTAAAACTTATCAGTTCGCTTCTACACCAATTCATTAATGAGGCATTTTAAAACATTATTATTAAGATAATAGAGAGATGACAGAGCACATTACGCGAAGGAAATATGTTGATAACGAAAATTCTTACGTGAATAAGCGAAGATTTACAAATTGTTTATAAATGAACCGCGACTTTTCTACGTGACCTACAGATACTGTGTATTTTTTAATCTTTGCTACTTAATCTTTGAACGGCAATGGATGCAAAGTCATGATGTTAAAACAATATTTTGTTAATTTTAATATTTGGAGATCTGCAATATTTAATGCTGGTGGGTGAGGAGCGTTCTTTGTAGCGAAATTTAGGGGAGGCCTATGTTACGCTTGGGAGTCTGCAAAAAATATTGCCAAATATTATGTACGTAACTACCGGTAAAAACTTTAAGATGGCCATCATCATATTAATCATAATCTTATACTGTTTACTTTTAGCCGTAAAGTTTTTACACCATACCGTTAAAAAACTTTATGGTACTATTGCGATATAAAGATATATTCAATATTTTTTTATTTAGTTAGTGCCTATCAAAATAAAATATCTTCACGCTTTTCCCAATAGGGGTAGACAGAGGTTTAGTCACAAGACAATTACGTACCTTCGATCCACCTTCCACCGATGATACTTTTAGGACAACGTGACAGGTGGTGAGTCCGTCGCCGTCTTTTATGTCCAAGCAAACGTACATAAGTTTTTTAAAAACCCATTAGTACGAGCCTGTCCTATTCTGGGATCGAACTCGGGTGTCTTGACTCGAAATTCCGACCACCCAACCACGCAACTCGATTATCGTGACATTTTACTCTCAGAAATAGAAATATGTTAATAAATCGGTCCAGCCGTTTCAGACATTAGCGGGAACAAACAGACAGACAGACAAAAATTGTAAAAAAAAATATTTGGTCTATGTACGGTCTATATTCATATACAAGAAGTAAAAAACGGTTCTTTCAACATTACAAACAGACACTCCAATTGTATTTAAATGTATAGATAACATCTTTTTTATGTTGAAATATTACGAAAAAAATTGTAAAAACATCATCCTCAGATAAGATTATCCTATTCATCGGCGGTCAATTTCCGGCGTTATCGAAACTTAAACAGTTGGCGATATGACAGTATCAAATTCTAAACAATGGAAGATAATGGATTCTGCTTACCTTAAGTGGCAACAGGCCTTGATTGTACGACGGTACATCGTAAAATAGATAACATCGGTGTTTTACGTTTGAAGGTCGTACTGAAAATAAAGATAATCGTCGTAAAAATAGTTATATATTTAATTTGAGTATCACGAAAGACACGATAATCGAGTGGTTGGGTTATCGGAATTCGAGTCAAGAGACCCGAGTTCGATACCCAAGCCTCACCTATGGGTTTTTTAACTTAAGCACGATTTATATCGTAGACTTGGATATAAACATGACGACAGGCTCTTCGGAGGTCTACCATTACGTCTACCATTACTGCGACACCGTTCGTTTTTTTTTTATATCCGCGGAGGAAAATGCTTTACGCACGCTGGTTTCTTTGCCGGGAAGCCACCGAAAAGAATCAGACTCAGATCACAGAAGGAGAAACATACCGACTAAAAACCATCCACGTGATGCTGTTGGCCCCGAGGCCTTTACAGCTTCATCTGGAAATCGATCATCTGCGAGAGTGCAGATGCAAAGAAGAAAGAAAACTACTTCGTGACGCACTCGACATAGTTTTATATACATATATATATATATATATATATATATATATATACATATATATATATACATATATATATATACATATATATATATACATATATATATATATATACATATATATATATACATATATATATATATATATATATATATATATACATATATATATATACATATATATATATACATATATATATATACATATATATATATACATATATATATATATATATACATATATATATATATATACATATATATATATACATATATATATATACATATATATATATACATATATATATATATATATATATATATATATACATATATATATATATATATATATACATATATATATATATATATACATATATATATATACATATATATATATATACATATATATATATACATATATATATATACATATATATATATATATACATATATATATATATACATATATATATATATATATACATATATATATATACATATATATATATATACATATATATATATACATATATATATATATACATATATATATATACATATATATATATATACATATATATATATACATATATATATATATACATATATATATATATATATATACATATATATATATATATATATATATATACATATATATATATACATATATATATATACATATATATATATATATATATATATATACATATATATATATACATATATATATATATATACATATATATATATATATATACATATATATATATATATACATATATATATATATATACATATATATATATATATACATATATATATATACATATATATATATACATATATATATATACATATATATATATACATATATATATATACATATATATATATACATATATATATATACATATATATATATACATATATATATATACATATATATATATACATATATATATATATACATATATATATATACATATATATATATATACATATATATATATACATATATATATATATACATATATATATATACATATATATATATATATATATATATATACATATATATATATATATACATATATATATATACATATATATATATATATATACATATATATATATATATATACATATATATATATATATATACATATATATATATACATATATATATATATATACATATATATATATACATATATATATATATATATATATATATACATATATATATATATATATATATATACATATATATATATACATATATATATATACATATATATATATACATATATATATATACATATATATATATATATATATATATATATATATACATATATATATATATATATATATATACATATATATATATACATATATATATATATATACATATATATATATATATATATACATATATATATATATACATATATATATATATACATATATATATATACATATATATATATATATATACATATATATATATATACATATATATATATACATATATATATATACATATATATATATATATATATATACATATATATATATATATATATATATATATATATATATATATATATATATATATATATATATATACATATATATATATATATATATATATATATATATATATATATATATATATATATATATATATATATATATATATATATATATATATATATATATATATGGCGATGGCGATACCCACCACTCTGTGTGGTTCCTAATAAGCTACGGTGAAAGGACAACAGGCTTCTCCTTTGTCTAGACTTTTTTCCCTTTGTCTAGACTTCTGTCTATCCCATTATTAGCAATGGCGCGAAGAAAAGTAGTCATTGGACGAAATGAAACAACTTTTCTCAGTTTTGGGAAAAGCGAATAAACTGACAAAATACAGAATTTATATAAAAAGAATATGTTCACGCCATTCCCAATACAGAGGTAGACAGAGGTCCAGACAATTAAGTCCTATCGGCCCACCATCCACCGAGGACATCTTTTAGAGAACGAGGCCGTCGTCTTGATGTTCAAGTCAGCGATATAAATAGTACATACGTACTAGCCTTGGAAATCGAACTCGGGTGTCTTGACTCGAATTCTGATTAATCAACCACTGGCTATTGTGAAACAAGATGAGGCTACAAACAAACTAATGAAATATAGATTTTTTTATATAGATGATTACACTGCAAAAATTTTATCTTCTACTATGTTTATTCTTTCTTATCATTTGTAATAATTTTGATTCACTTTATCAAATTGTTAATGTTTAGTAAATACTTGAGTTTGCTTATCAGAAACTCTGATAGCATTGCCTTATCTAACTATAGGCCTATAAATGCCGACTGCAGGACATAGGCCTCTTGTAAGAACGAAATTTATATCTCCACGCAGCGTTCCTATACTGGTGTAGATAGACGTCTGCACATCCTCGGGTCTTGAAGACTGGATGTTGATAGATTTATTAATACTAATAAATAAATACATAGAGACATCAGCTTAAGCACTTATAATATTGAATTTAACTAAAACAACGAAATTACCACATACACCCAGACACGAGAAAATGTAGAAAAGTGTTTTCTACATTGACCCGATCGGGAATCGAACCCGAGAACTCACACCTGGCGACACCTTGAAAACCTGTGTGTACGTTTCACCCACGGATACATATCTATATAAAATAAAATAAATACCTTCATGCATATGCCTAATACTGGGGTAGACAGAGTTCTAGATAATGAAGTCCTTTGACACAACTTTCACCGAAGCCTATTTTGGATAACGTGCCAGGTGGTGAGCCTATCGCCGTCTATTGTCCAAGCTAATAGATATAATAGCTAATACAATATATTTTCACAGTTATGCATTTACATAGATAAATATTCTATGTACATATAAACGTCCATAACTCGAATAATTGCGTTCATATGCATCACACAAATATTTCCCTAGCGGGATACCAACAAGATTATCGGATCTCCTTCTCCCGTTTCAAGTCAACATAATCGTCACGCTTGGCAACTGTTGCTGCCCGTCACCCGTCATTTTAAACGTTTTTTATCTTCTCATACAGTACCTGATGGAGTAGCCAGAGAGAACAGATCGCCAAGTTTCACGTTCCTTGCATAACTCTTTCGCTTCTCTCAGATTCATAATTCTCTTCATACATGTACTTCGTGGTATCCGAGTACTCATGACCCTCACCTCTTCGAGCAAATCGCTCACGTAGTCTCTCAAGTCCCTCGATTTAATTATTGTTATAAGCCGCTTGCCAAGCGAGACCATCGCCAAGAGAGATCTATGTCCTACAGTGGAATATTGTAGGACATGGAATAAGTAAATACATAGATTTTGACCTTAGTTTAGCCCTCGTCAAATAGTATCTAGGGTATAGGGAGTAGTAGGGAGTAGTAGGGACTAGTATATAGGGAGAGTTGCAACTTGCATCACTGACCTCTGGTGGGCTCTTGTAGTATCAGATGCCCTTGCGCCCTGTCTCTTTCTATTCTCGTCTCCTTGTCTTCTTCCAGCTTCTTGTGTATTGCATCCTCACTAAAAACTGGTATTAAAAGTCACGATAGCCGAGTGGTTGGGTGATTGGAATTTCGAGTCAACAGACCCGAGTTCGATCCCCAGATGGCAGGCTCGTACCAATGGGTTTTTTCAAAAACCTATGTACGAATTTATCGTTGGCTTGGACATAAAGACGGCGACGGGCTCACCACCTGTCACGTTGTCCCGAAAATGTCTTCGGTGGAAGGTGGGTCGAACGGGCTTAATTGTCTAGACTAGACCTCTGTCTACCCTGTATTGGGAATTGCGTGAAGATATTTATTTATTTATTACTTAAAACTGGAAGTATAATAATAAGTACTTTTATAGACTGCAACAGCATCACATACATAACTCCGATGCCAAAGTAAGCAGCTTAAGTTTAACAACACAAGTGGTTATGGAATCGGAAACAACGAAGGTATATAAAAAAAATCAATGGATAACGTAAATATCTTTAACAGGGAAGACATCTTCATCACATCAAAGCTCTGGTGCACCTTCCACCGGCCGGACCTCGTGGAGGGAGCGCTGAAGACCACCCTCGAGAACCTCGGCTTGGAGTATCTGGACCTATACCTGATCCACTGGCCACAAGCGTACAAGGTGAGGGTTACGACGAAGAATTCTTTGTTTTATAAATACATACATAGATGGACGACATCAAATACATGGCTCCGATCCCAAAGTAAGTAGCTATGTCATGGAATCGGAAACCACGAAGGTACCACAAATACCCAGACCCAAGAAAATTTAGAAAAACTGGTTTTTCTACATTGACCCGTCCGGAATACGAACCCGGGACCTCCAGATGGCGACACCTTGAAAAACAGTGTTAAGGCCACTTGTCCACGGAGGTCGTCATAGCGTGAAGATATTAACATATTGTCCTTGGCACGATTCCTGTTAATTTTTCATTGTAAATACTTAAGTATATTTTATAACTTTCTAAAAGAGATACAAGAAATTTGCGCTTGTTCGGCATAAATAGACAGATAGCAAATGGAATAAATAAGCCATAAAGTGGTAATAGATTAGATTAATTAGAATTAGGTATATTCTTACACGACAGCCGAGTGTTTGGGTGATCTGAATTCGAGTCAAAAGACACTAGTTCGATCCCCAGGAGGTAGGATAGTACCAATGAGTTTTTTCAAAAACTTGTGTACGATTTATATCGTTGGCTTGGTCATGTTGACGGCGACAGACTCACCACCTGTCTCGTTGTCTCAAATAAGCTTCGTTGGAAACTGTGCCGAAAGGACTTAATCGTCTCGACCTCTGTCTAACTTTTAATTTTTTATTTATGATTTATTCCAGGAAGGTGATGAGCTGTTCCCAACTGACGCCGATGGCAAGGCAGCGCCTTCGCCAGTTGACTACGTGGACACGTGGAAAGCTCTGGAAGCGCTGGTGGACAAGGGTCTTGTCAAGAGCATAGGCCTGTCGAACTTCAGCAAGAAACAGATCGACAGGGTCATGGAAGTAGCGAGGATCAAGCCAGCTGTTAATCAGGTGACCATTAACATTATGTTCTTCTTCTTCTTCTTCTTTTTTAAAGCCTTTCCAAGTCTTCAGCTGAACATAGGCCTCCTCCAAAGATTGCCACATAAAACAATTAAAAGAAATTAGACAACATCACGTACACTGATCCCAAAGTAAACAGCTTAAGCGCTTATATTATGGAATTGAAATAAATAAAATAAAATAAATATCTTCACGCAATTCCCAATACAGGCAATAGACAGAGGTCTAGTCTATTTAATTAAGTCCCTTTGACCCACCTGTCCCGAAAATATCTTCGGTGGAAGGTGGGTCAAAGACTATGTTTCTGAACTAGACCTCTGTCTACTATTAAATTGCGTGAAGAATATTTATTGTGTGTTGTTGACCCACCTATTTTAACCTAACCTATAGGTGACAACTTTTTGTGGCCAGTATTCATGCAAAGGTTACCTCTAACTTGTCGGACATTGTCTAGTGACATTAGTAGTAGAATTCTATGTAGACCAGAACGGTATACAAACCCTGGACCTCGGAACTGACAACATGAAAACCTATGATTATTTGGCGTTATCTTATTGAAATCAATTTTAAGTTAATTTTAAATCACGATAGCCGAGTGGTTGGGTGGTCGGAATTTCGAGTCAAGATACCCGAGTTCGATCCCCAGGTGGCAGGCTCGTACCAATGGACTTTCCAAAAAAAAAAAACTTACGTACGAATGATATCGTTGGTTCGGACATAAAGACGGCGACGGGCTCACCACCCGTCACGTTGTCCAGAAAATATCTTCGTGGACGGTGGGTCGAAGGGACTTAATTGTCTAGACTAGACCTCTGTCTACCCCTGTATTGGGAATTGCGTGAAGATATTTATTTATTGATTACCATCGCACCAGATCGAGGTACACCCCTACCTCAACCAGCAGAAGTTGTTCGACTACTGCAAGTCGTTGGGCATAGCGGTGACCGCCTACTCGCCGCTCGGCTCGCCCGACCGCCCCTGGGCGAAGCCCGGAGACCCGCAGCTAATGGAGGACCCGCGACTGAAGACCATCGCGGACAAATACAAGAAGACCGTCGCTCAAGTTCTCATCAGGTAAGCCAGAAACATAACAACGCAGGTTCAAACCCGCCTATTGTTTTTTTTTTTATAGAAAAGGGAGGTAAACGAGCAGGTGGCTCACGTGATGGTAAGTGATTACCGCCACCCAAGAACACCCGCAATACTCGAGGCATAGCAGATGCGTTGCCGGCCTTAGAGTGCACCCCCAGAATTGGGGGAGGGGGTATGTGGGCCTCCGGTTACCTGCACTCACCAGACGAAACGCAGAAGTTTGTTGCAAGAAGACTTCTACTTCACGCCGGTATTCTGTGAGGTCGCGGTACTTCCCCGGTCGAGCCGGCCCATTCATGCAACAGCAAAAGCTGATGCTTGGCTCGACCACTGTTAAAATTTAGTTATTGTCGTGAAGCACTCCAGACGCAAGCGGAATACTAGTTTTATCTTCACGCACAGCCTCGGACAAGGTAGCCAGAGAGGACAGACCGCCGAGTGTTCCGATCCTTACGTACCTCTTACGCTTCTTTCAGATTCATCATTTGCTCTATACATGCACGTCTGCCTTTTAACTAAAGCAGTCAGGGCACCGTTGACTTTGTTCCCGACAACATCTATATCACACCTTTCATTTCGGCTAAAACTTCTCCCCGAGTATACAATCTCATTCACCTATTTTAGAAATTCCTGATTTATCCATATTTCACACTTCGTTTTAATCTTGTCCCTTTCGTATACAGAACCTTAGTTTCATTAACAATTAATTGGAGAATATTCGTACACTTCTCTCTTCTCTTTGATACACGTGACTCATGTGAAGGACGCGTGACCTTCAGGTCTATCTTTGATGGCGTAATAAAACTGTATCATCAGCATACAGCAAACAATTTACTTTTATTGCACTCAATTTCACATCCATACGACGATCTTTCAGCTTCTGTAAACAGCTGTCGAGATACAGTATGAACAGCCAGGAACACATGACACAACCCTGTTTTACGCCCGTTTGGACGTTAAACATGGGTCAAAACAAACATGGGTCAAAACAAAACTGGTCATACCCTACCCGCACACAGACTTTGCAGTCGCAATAAAGTGACTGCACAGCCTTTAGCAGTGGGCCATCCACACCATAGCCCGCCAAACTTCGAATCAGTTATTCAATCTCAGTCTAATAACTTCAGCGTCATCGAAGTCCACCTCCAGTATCACCCCCGGATACTTCACCAAGACATCATACATTTCTCTTCAAAACTCACTCCAACGCTGCATAACGTCTGATTTTTTCGAAAGGACGCCATTGGTTCCCGAAAGCACTTTGTTCATTCTTAATGCTTTCGTGTGAACCTGCATCTTTTATCTTTCTTTCGTCGTCTCTCTCATATCCTTATCATTACTAGAGGCTAAGATGTCCAACCATGCTTTCTCCTTCTTATTTACTGCTTCTTTCACTTCGTCATTCTACCATGCATCACTCTTTTTACTACTACCTCTTGTCACAGTTCCACACACGTCTTCCGCTACACTAACCATTCCATCCTCAAGGTTCTGCCATATTCCACTTCCATACATTCTTTCAGAATGTCTATCAGAAATAGTCTCGTGCGTGGAGATATTTATTTATTTAAATTAAATTCCATCTATTCCATCATGAATTCCATCAACACCATCTTGACGCTTGGCATTCCGCATTTTTCATGGAATTTTCTGCCACGCACTTGTACTTTATGGAATGTGCTGCCGTCAGCGGTTGTTCCGGACCGATACGATTTAGGGACCTTCAAGAAAAGAGCTTTAACAGTGGTAGAGCCACGCATCAGCTTTTGTTGTTGCATGAATGGGCCGGCTCGACCGGGGAGTACCACGGCCTCACAGAATACCGGCGTGAAGTAGAAGTCTAACAAACTTCTGCGTTTCGTCTGGTGAGTGCAGGTAACGGGAGGCCCACACACCCCCCTCCCCCAATTCTAGGGGGGGGGGGCATTGCGGATGTTCACGGGCGGCGATCACTTACCATCACGTGAGCCACCTGCTCGTTCGGCTCCCTTCTTTATAAAAGAGAAATTTCTTTGTACATAAAACTTTGCACGTGCACACACCAGGTACGCAATAGACCGAGGCATGATCGTGATCCCGAAGTCTGTGACGCGCGCCCGCATCCAGCAGAACTTCGAGGTGCTCGACTTCCAGCTGTCGGCCGCAGACCTGCGGCAGGTCGCGGCGCTCGAGTGCGGCGGCCGGCTCTGCTCCATGGGAGAGTGAGTGTGCTCTCGCATCTAGGTCTTCCTTCAATCTAGTGAAGAATGAGCGGTTCGTCGTGAATGTTGTGTGCCTGATGTTTTTAGTAATCTGGAATATTCTCGACGAACCGATAGCTACCTTGGTGGTAATCCGGTCTTCGGGTTTGAGACCCGCTGGGAGCAAACATTGTGTGTAGATGCATATTTAATTTAATAAGTCACGATAGCCGATTGGCTGGGTGGTCTGAATTACGAGTCTAGAGGTGTGGTCAGAGCAATGTAAATATAAATACTGTTGGACAGCATATGGGAGAGTTTACATAAGAAAGGAAGAAAACTCTCCGGTCATTTTAATTAAGAGGGAGTCACAAATACAAGAACTAAATAGTGACAAGTGACTATATTTTGCAGTTTCTTTCTACGACAACACTTCATATCTATAATAAGTTATTTAATTCATTTTTATATATATTAGTTTTATGCAAGTTTAAAAATAATAACTATTTAAAAAAAACTTATGTAGCGATTTTATGGAGATTTAATTTTTCTTTTTTCCTTTTAGATAATTGTTTTAAAAATTTACTTATTCCCATTTTTTCAATAATGTTTTTTAAATTAGTCATTAAAATCTTTGTTACTAATTATAACAAAAACATATTTCACAAATATACACTTCCAATTACACACAAATTCTTACACATATCTACAAAGAATTTCGTAAAGGAAATTCACTATACAATTTATGTTATCAAAATAAAACCATTAGATATAAATAACTTAAGCGAATTTTCCTTAAGTTACGAGAATAGAATTACATTAAAAATATGTGTGTCAAATATCTCAAACATATACACACGTTATTATACTACCTTCACGCAATGTTTATACATCTATCATTATACCATAAAAGTTAATGAATATGAAATACACCGATTACTAATACGTAGACATTTTATATACATAATACATAAAATATTAAATTGCATCAATTTCATTTTGCATTAAAACATCTAATGGAACAGAAATAAAGGTGGCTCAAGCATCTTGTTTGCAAGTAAACATATTAGATAACATCATTCTTTGCATATACCGATCCCCTTCATATAAAAATTCAGAAAATTTTACTAATTCACTATGTTCCCATCTAGATAGACTCAATTCACAGAAAAATATTATACTAACGGGGGATATTAACATTAATATCAGGCCTAAATAATCTGAACATGCTTATGAATACACTAATCGGACATATTATTTAAACAAGTTGTCGTTGTATGGTATTCTCTCCGGTCATATACTACCTACCAGAAATAGAAATTGCCTGGATCATTTTATGTTAAAGATAAAAAAAAACTAAAACATCGGCCTTCATTGCCATTCTACAAACTTCCATTACTGACCACTTTTCAATATTTTTATCATTGTCTAACATAAAAAATCATAAGATCTCGCCTAAAACTACAACTACTATAAACTTTGAACAAGCATTAAAATATTAAAAACAAAAAAATCTAGCTGAACTACTCTTTCATAATGATCCTGATGTAATAACAAACTATCTGATCCAGCAGCTTACAGAATCAATTAGAATAAATACAATTATAACCAATATCCCTAAAAGTAAACGTAATATAAAGCCATGGATCACCAGTGGCTTGGTAAGATGTATCAAAAACCGTAATAAACTTCAGAAACAGTCTCGTGATGATCCTCATAATGAAATTAAAAAAATTACTTATATCCGATACAGGAATTATTGTAACAATCTGATAAAAAAAAATAAAATGAATTATGACAGAAAATTATTAACTAACTATAAAAAACAATAAATTGCTTTGGAATAACATAAAAAAATATTACATACACTAATAAATCTCACAAATTAAATACTGAATTGATTGACTTAAAATCGACACCCGTTGAATCGGCTAATTTTATAAATAAATATTTTTCTAATATTAGTACAGAACTTGCTTTTAACATTCAGTCAACTATAACAGACAGCGAAATAAATAAATATAAAAAAAAAATATCTTCACGCAATTCCCAATACAGGGGTAGACAGAGGTCAAGTCTAGACAATTAAGTCCCTTTGACCCACCTTCCACCGAAGATATTTTCGGGACAACGTGACAGGTGGTGAGCGCGTCGCCGCCTTTATGTCCAAGCCAACGATGAAATTCGTACATAAGTTTTTTGAAAAACTCATTGGTACTGCCACCTGGGGATCGAACTCGGGTCTCTCGACTCGAAATTCCGACCACCCAACAACTCGGCTATCGTGACTTACAGCGAAATAAATAATTACATTAAAAACTTACCTTCATTACCCCAATCATTTGTTTTATTGGAAACCGACCACGACGAAGTGGGCAATGTTATAATGAGTTTAAAATCTCACAGTGCTCCAGGATGGGATAACTTTTCAACAAGATACCTAAAATATGTAAAAGAGGAAGTTGTACCGATCATAACGCACTCAGCTAATCTTTGCTTTAAAACAGGAACTTTTCCAACACAGCTTAAAAATCTATTATTACTCCGATATATAAAGGTGGGGATCGAAGTGATATCAGTAATTATAGGCCAATTTCCATTTTACCAGTCATCTCAAAGGTTTTAGAAAAGTTATTAAACACAAGGTTGCTTAGTTATCTTACTAAATTCAAAATTTTGTCACCATCTCAATTTGGCTTTAGACAGGGATTATCTACAGAGGATGCAGTAACATCTTTGACTGCCCATGTAACAGACATTCTCGATAGTGGGAAAAAATGTCTAGGTGTCTTTATCGATATTAAAAAAGCCTTTGACACCGTTTCCCATCCCATTCTTGAACAAAACTGGAAAAAATAGGAATCAGAGGACAGGAACTTTCTTTGTTTAAAGATTATCTTAAAAATAGAAAACAGAAAGTAAAATTAGATCAATTCATCAGCGAAGATATAGGTGTATCGTCTGGTGTACTACAAGGAAGTGTCCTAGGGCCTACTTTATTTTTAATCTATATTAACGACCTCTGCAACATGAGTACAGAAAATACAAACATCTTTTCGTACGCCGATGATACAGCTATATTATTTACTGGATCAAATTGGGAGGACGTTAATTTAAAAGCTCAACAAACTATGGCCCACGTAGCTAAATGGCTAAAATATAATTTACTCACCTTAAACACCGAAAAAACAACCTACATCTGCTTTAGTATATATAACAACTCACAACCTAGTTCTAATTTTAATATTAAAATCCATACCTGTAATGGCTTAAATAATAATAATTGTAACTGTCCAAATATAAATAAGGTAAATTATACAAAATATTATATACACTAATAAATCTCACAAATTAAATACTGAATTGATTGACTTAAAATCGACACCCGTTGAATCGGCTAATTTTATAAATAAATATTTTTCTAATATTAGTACAGAACTTGCTTTTAACATTCAGTCAACTATAACAGACAGCGAAATAAATAAATATAAAAAATATTACATACACTAATAAATCTCACAAATTAAATACTGAATTGATTGACTTAAAATCGACACCCGTTGAATCGGCTAATTTTATAAATAAATATTTTTCTAATATTAGTACAGAACTTGCTTTTAACATTCAGTCAACTATAACAGACAGCGAAATAAATAAATATAAAAAATATTACATACACTAATAAATCTCACAAATTAAATACTGAATTGATTGACTTAAAATCGACACCCGTTGAATCGGCTAATTTTATAAATAAATATTTTTCTAATATTAGTACAGAACTTGCTTTTAACATTCAGTCAACTATAACAGACAGCGAAATAAATAAATATAAAAAATATTACATACACTAATAAATCTCACAAATTAAATACTGAATTGATTGACTTAAAATCGACACCCGTTGAATCGGCTAATTTTATAAATAAATATTTTTCTAATATTAGTACAGAACTTGCTTTTAACATTCAGTCAACTATAACAGACAGCGAAATAAATAAATATAAAAAATATTACATACACTAATAAATCTCACAAATTAAATACTGAATTGATTGACTTAAAATCGACACCCGTTGAATCGGCTAATTTTATAAATAAATATTTTTCTAATATTAGTACAGAACTTGCTTTTAACATTCAGTCAACTATAACAGACAGCGAAATAAATAAATATAAAAAATATTACATACACTAATAAATCTCACAAATTAAATACTGAATTGATTGACTTAAAATCGACACCCGTTGAATCGGCTAATTTTATAAATAAATATTTTTCTAATATTAGTACAGAACTTGCTTTTAACATTCAGTCAACTATAACAGACAGCGAAATAAATAAATATAAAAAATATTACATACACTAATAAATCTCACAAATTAAATACTGAATTGATTGACTTAAAATCGACACCCGTTGAATCGGCTAATTTTATAAATACATTTTTTTCTTTGTTTCCTATGAACTAAGTTTACTTAATTTTTAAGGTAAATATAGATAGTATACTTCACTATGATATGGAAGAGCGATGTCTCCTGGCACAGGCACTATTTTTGCTTAAAAGGAGACACCAGATAATTGTAACCATATGTATTCTCTGTGTTTACGTAAATAAAGATATTTTTATTTTATTTTTATTATGTATGTGATGCTGTCTCTGTCTATGTATGTATTTATTATTATTAAATATTTGTTATAATTAAAATAACTTATTTGTTTGTTCCAGTGTTCACCATCCGGACTACCCGTTCCACGACGAGTTCTAGATGTTTGTTTTTAAATCATTTTGTTTTATTGGAAACCGACCACGACGAAGTGGGCAATGTTATAATGAGTTTAAAATCTCACAGTGCTCCAGGATGGGATAACTTTTCAACAAGATACCTAAAATATGTAAAAGAGGAAGTTGTACCGATCATAACGCACTCAGCTAATCTTTGCTTTAAAACAGGAACTTTTCCAACACAGCTTAAAAAATCTATTATTACTCCGATATATAAAGGTGGGGATCGAAGTGATATCAGTAATTATAGGCCAATTTCCATTTTACCAGTCATCTCAAAGGTTTTAGAAAAGTTATTAAACACAAGGTTGCTTAGTTATCTTACTAAATTCAAAATTTTGTCACCATCTCAATTTGGCTTTAGACAGGGATTATCTACAGAGGATGCAGTAACATCTTTGACTGCCCATGTAACAGACATTATTTTTGCTTAAAAGGAGACACCAGATAATTGTAACCATATGTATTCTCTGTGTTTACGTAAATAAAGATATTTTTATTTTATTTTTATTATGTATGTGATGCTGTCTCTGTCTATGTATGTATTTATTATTATTAAATATTTGTTATAATTAAAATAACTTATTTGTTTGTTCCAGTGTTCACCATCCGGACTACCCGTTCCACGACGAGTTCTAGATGTTTGTTTTTAAATCATTTTGTTTTATTGGAAACCGACCACGACGAAGTGGGCAATGTTATAATGAGTTTAAAATCTCACAGTGCTCCAGGATGGGATAACTTTTCAACAAGATACCTAAAATATGTAAAAGAGGAAGTTGTACCGATCATAACGCACTCAGCTAATCTTTGCTTTAAAACAGGAACTTTTCCAACACAGCTTAAAAAATCTATTATTACTCCGATATATAAAGGTGGGGATCGAAGTGATATCAGTAATTATAGGCCAATTTCCATTTTACCAGTCATCTCAAAGGTTTTAGAAAAGTTATTAAACACAAGGTTGCTTAGTTATCTTACTAAATTCAAAATTTTGTCACCATCTCAATTTGGCTTTAGACAGGGATTATCTACAGAGGATGCAGTAACATCTTTGACTGCCCATGTAACAGACATTATTTTTGCTTAAAAGGAGACACCAGATAATTGTAACCATATGTATTCTCTGTGTTTACGTAAATAAAGATATTTTTATTTTATTTTATTTTTTTCTTGCGTGTTGTATGGCGTTGGCGTAAGAATTCGCCATCTCTTTATCTTCACTGTCATAATACGACGAAGCTAAGCCTTGAAATACAATTGCCTGCCGATACCGTCACGGAAAATATTCGAACAAAATAAAAAAGTGAATAGTCACGATAGCCGAGTTGTTGGGTGATCGGAATTCGAGTCAAGAGACCGGAGTTGGATCCCCATGTGGTAAGATCGTACCATTGGGGTTTTCAAAACTAGTGTACGATTTTTTATCATTGTCTTGGACATAAAGTCGTCGACCGGCTCGACACTTCGGTTGGGCACTTCGCACAAAAAGTTTTCGGCGAAAGGGCACAATTGTCTGAATACCTGAATACCCCAGTATCAGGAATTGCGTTGATAATCGAGATGCTTTAAAATCTATAAAAACGCATCAATAAGGTGTAGATGGCGTTAGCGTATTGATTTCATTTGATAATGTTTGACACTCTGCGTGGACGAGTGGCGTACACACCTATTTTCATGATGTCGCCAGATCAGAGGCCCCGGGTTCGATTTCCGGTCGGGTCACTTTTATGTATATAACACTTTTTCTACATCTCGGGTCTGGGTGTTTGTGTTACCTTCGTTGTTTCTGATTCCATAATAAAAGTGCTTAAGCTGCTTACTTTGGGATCAGAGCAATGTATGTGATGTTGTCCCTTAAATGTTGTGATGTTGTCCATGTAAAATTGTGGATATTGAGTTGGAAGTTAGCTTAGTTTCTAACATATGTCGCCAAACGCCCCTAAGAAGCGGTTACTCGGAGGTTAAAGCATCGCGACAGAACCGCGAAGGTCGCGTGTTCGTATCTCTCCGTCTCAGTAAAAAGTTAATTTTTACATTTCTCATTTATTTTATAAAAAAAAAATCTCAGCATGGGTGACGTGGATAGACATACAATAATCTTTATATAAAAAATTTTTGCTTGTGTATGTTTGACGCTACAACGCTTGAAAAGTCGTCGATTACAAAACACTTTAAATTTTTACACAACGTAAAATTTCTATAAAATAGTAATTTGTATAAATCTTATCGCAAAGTTTCCACAGAACTATAAATTTCTAACACATGCAGTATAATATACAAGAAATTATTTCCGTAATATAATTTTTATATCAGAAAGACAGACAGAGTTACCTTTAGCGCTAGTAGGTCGCCTGTTCATATGAAAGGTTGCTGATGAACAAGTTCAAGTATTAAGGTTTAGAACTTAATATAAAACTACTTCATAAACAATTTGACAACCTCCGCATTAACACCGATTTTCAAGGTGTCGCCACCTGTCACGTTGTCGAAAATATCTTCGGTGGAAGGTGGGTCGAAGGGACTTAATTGTCTAGACTAGACTTCGTCTACCCCTGTATTGGGAATTGCGTGAAGATATTTATTTATTTTATTTTTATTATGTATGTGATGCTGTCTCTGTCTATGTATGTATTTATTATTATTAAATATTTGTTATAATTAAAATAACTTATTTGTTTGTTCCAGTGTTCACCATCCGGACTACCCGTTCCACGACGAGTTCTAGATGTTTGTTTTTAAATCATTTTGTTTTTCTTTACGTTTAAGTAAATGGTAAGTTTACGGCCAGTGAGTGCTGTTCGAATGTTTTTAAAGCTATTAAAGATTGTTTGAATGAAGAACGTTTTTTTACTTTTTTTTCCTAGTTATTGTTCCTTGTTATTATAAGTCACGACAGCCGAGTGGTTGGGTGGTCGGAATTTCAAGCAGAGAGACCCGAGTTCGATCCCCTGGTGGCAGGCTCGTACCAATGGGTTTTTCAAAAACCTATGTACGAATTATGTCGGTGGCTTGGACATGAAGACGGCGTCGGGTTCGCCACCTGTCACGTTGTCGAAAATATCTTCGGTGGAAGGTGGGTCGAAGGGACTTAATTGTCTAGACTAGACTTCTGTCTACCCCTGTATTGGGAATTGCGTGAAGATATTTATTTATTTTTATTTTTTTTTCTTGCGTGTTGTATGGCGTTGGCGTAAGAATTCGCCATCTCTTTATCTTCACTGTCATAATACGACGAAGCTAAGCCTTGAAATACAATTGCCTGCCGATACCGTCACGGAAAATATCTTCGGTGGAAGGTGGGTCGAAGGGACTTAATTGTCTAGACTAGACTTCGTCTACCCCTGTATTGGGAATTGCGTGAAGATATTTATTTATTTTTATTTTTTTTCTTGCGTGTTGTATGGCGTTGGCGTAAGAATTCGCCATCTCTTTATCTTCACTGTCATAATACGACGAAGCTAAGCCTTGAAATACAATTGCCTGCCGATACCGTCACGGAAAATATTCGAACAAAATAAAAAAGTGTATAGTCACGATAGCCGAGTTGTTGGGTGATCGGAATTCGAGTCAAGAGACCGGAGTTGGATCCCCATGTGGTAAGATCGTACCATTGGGGTTTTCAAAACTAGTGTACGATTTTTTATCATTGTCTTGGACATAAAGTCGACGACAGGCTCGACACTTCGGTTGGGCACTTCGCACAAAGAGGTTTCGGCGAAAGGGCACAATTGTCTGAATACCTGAATACCCCAGTATCAGGAATTGCGTTGATAATCGAGATGCTTTAAAATCTATAAAAACGCATCAATAAGTTGTAGATGGCGTTAGCGTATTGATTTCATTTGATAATGTTTGACACTCTGCGTGGACGAGTGGCGTACACACCTATTTTCATGATGTCGCCAGATCAGAGGCCCCGGGTTCGATTTCCGGTCGGGTCACTTTTATGTATATAACACTTTTTCTACATCTCGGGTCTGGGTGTTTGTGTTACCTTCGTTGTTTCTGATTCCATAATAAAAGTGCTTAAGCTGCTTACTTTGGGATCAGAGCAATGTATGTGATGTTGTCCCTTAAATGTTGTGATGTTGTCCATGTAAAATTGTGGATATTGAGTTGGAAGTTAGCTTAGTTTCTAACATATGTCGCCAAACGCCCCTAAGAAGCGGTTACTCGGAGGTTAAAGCATCGCGACAGAACCGCGAAGGTCGCGTGTTCGTATCTCTCCGTCTCAGTAAAAAGTTAATTTTTACATTTCTCATTTATTTTATAAAAAAAAAATCTCAGCATGGGTGACGTGGATAGACATACAATAATCTTTATATAAAAAATTTTTGCTTGTGTATGTTTGACGCTACAACGCTTGAAAAGTCGTCGATTACAAAACACTTTAAATTTTTACACAACGTAGAATTTCTATAAAATAGTAATTTTGTATAAATCTTATCGCAAAGTTTCCACAGAACTATAAATTTCTAACACATGCAGTATAATATACAAGAAATTATTTCCGTAATATAATTTTTATATCAGAAAGACAGACAGAGTTACCTTTAGCGCTAGTAGGTCGCCTGTTCATATGAAAGGTTGCTGATGAACAAGTTCAAGTATTAAGGTTTAGAACTTAATATAAAACTACTTCATAAACAATTTGACAACCTCCGCATTAACACCGATTTTCAAGGTGTCGCCAGCTCTTGTCAAGTCTTGGTTTCGATTCCCGGACGGATCCTTGCAGTGAACCACTTTCTCTATATTGTCTCGTGTCTGGATGTTTGTGGTACATTCGTTGTTTCAGATTCCATGACACAAGTGCTTTATTTGTTTGGTTTATTATTCAGGAAACAATAAAATCCATTAATGTTTCAAATCAAATAATTTATTCACAGACATAAGAATGTACATTCGTTTATCCTCCTTCCTCTAACGGAGAAGAAATAGGCGAAAGAAACTCCGTAGGTATCCTTTTTTTTGGTCAATATAATGTAATGTATTTTTTTACAACAAATGTTATGTGCTATTTTATTTAATACATTTCTTAAACCTGTTAATAGACAGGCATTTACCGGGATTTTGTTGTAGAAGCGTATTCACCGCCCTATGAACAAGTTACTTACTCCATGGAGTTTGTAACAATAATGTAATAAGTAATGGTAGAAACTTAATGTCTTCTTACTTTGGGATCAAAGCAAAGTCAGTGATGTTGTCCATGTAAAATTGTGGATATTGAGTTGAAGTTAGCTTAGTTTCTAACATATGTCGCCAAACGCCCCTAAGAAGCGGTTACTCGGAGGTTAGAGCATCGCGACAGAACCGCGAAGGTCGCGTGTTCGTATCTCTCCGTCTCAGTAAAAAGTTAATTTTTACATTTCTCATTTATTTTATAAAAAAAAAATCTCAGCGTGGGTGACGTGGATAGACATACAATAATCTTTATATAAAAAATTTTTGCTTGTGTATGTTTGACGCTACAACGCTTGAAAAGTCGTCGATTACAAAACACTTTAAATTTTTACACAACGTAGAATTTCTATAAAATAGTAATTTTGTATAAATCTTATCGCAAAGTTTCCACAGAACTATAAATTTCTAACACATGCAGTATAATATACAAGAAATTATTTCCGTAATATAATTTTTATATCAGAAAGACAGACAGAGTTACCTTTAGCGCTAGTAGGTCGCCTGTTCATATGAAAGGTTGCTGATGAACAAGTTCAAGTATTAAGGTTTAGAACTTAATATAAAACTACTTCATAAACAATTTGACAACCTCCGCATTAACACCGATTTTCAAGGTGTCGCCAGCTCTTGTCAAGTCTTGGTTTCGATTCCCGGACGGATCCTTGCAGTGAACCACTTTCTCTATATTGTCCCGTGTCCCTTTGCCCAATGTCGCAGATCGGGGGCGGTGACGCCCATTGCGCTAAAAGTTGCCATATCACAAAAAAAATTCGCCCGTTAACGTCACGTGGTTGGTAGTAAACGGTTGTTTATACTGGCAACACATTTATCTTCGATTATTTAATTGATATCAATAACAAATATATTCTTAGTTTATTTATCAATTGCCAAAAAATAGGAGTATTTAGAAAAGAACAAAAATGTAGATCGACTTCTCATTTTTAATTACTTAACGTTTTTTTTACAATTTCAATTACTAATGATGTAAAAATTAAGGAGTCCATTTTTTTAAACAATCGTATACCTTTTGCTATCTCTTATTGCCTCATTCAGAGATATAAATATTTCTGCCTATAAAGTCTGCAGTATTAAATTGAAATATTGCAACAAATTTCAAATTTCTAACATTAATAATACCAGCGGGTTCCGCTTCCGACTACTATCTTCGAAGTTTAAATTTGATTTAAAAATATTATTCGAAAACTACCCACATTAGAAATTTAAAATATTTAACATTCAGTTTAAAAAAATAATTTTAAAGTCCCGCTTCAATCGATAACAGTACAAATTAAAACGGACCCCACTCGAAACTCGCTCTTAATCCCGACCACGGACAATCTAAAATCCCACGAAACCAACTCGGAGAAATCGCGACGTAACGGGCTCCATAGACTAGAATCGACTAAGAACAATCTAGTTCTTCGTCGATTAACGGGCTGCGAGGGCTGCGAGGGCTGCGAGGGCTGCGAGGGCTGCGAGGGCTGCGAGGGCTGCGAGGGCTGCGAGGGCTGCGAGGGCTGCGAGGGCTGCGAGGGCTGCGAGGGCTGCGAGGGCTGCGAGGGCTGCGAGGGCTGCGAGGGCTGCGAGGGCTGCGAGGGCTGCGAGGGCTGCGAGGGCTGCGAGGGCTGCGAGGGCTGCGAGGGCTGCGAGGGCTGCGAGGGCTGCGAGGGCTGCGAGGGCTGCGAGGGCTGCGAGGGCTGCGAGGGCTGCGAGGGCTGCGAGGGCTGCGAGGGCTGCGAGGGCTGCGAGGGCTGCGAGGGCTGCGAGGGCTGCGAGGGCTGCGAGGGCTGCGAGGGCTGCGAGGGCTGCGAGGGCTGCGAGGGCTGCGAGGGCTGCGAGGGCTGCGAGGGCTGCGAGGGCTGCGAGGGCTGCGAGGGCTGCGAGGGCTGCGAGGGCTGCGAGGGCTGCGAGGGCTGCGAGGGCTGCGAGGGCTGCGAGGGCTGCGAGGGCTGCGAGGGCTGCGAGGGCTGCGAGGGCTGCGAGGGCTGCGAGGGCTGCGAGGGCTGCGAGGGCTGCGAGGGCTGCGAGGGCTGCGAGGGCTGCGAGGGCTGCGAGGGCTGCGAGGGCTGCGAGGGCTGCGAGGGCTGCGAGGGCTGCGAGGGCTGCGAGGGCTGCGAGGGCTGCGAGGGCTGCGAGGGCTGCGAGGGCTGCGAGGGCTGCGAGGGCTGCGAGGGCTGCGAGGGCTGCGAGGGCTGCGAGGGCTGCGAGGGCTGCGAGGGCTGCGAGGGCTGCGAGGGCTGCGAGGGCTGCGAGGGCTGCGAGGGCTGCGAGGGCTGCGAGGGCTGCGAGGGCTGCGAGGGCTGCGAGGGCTGCGAGGGCTGCGAGGGCTGCGAGGGCTGCGAGGGCTGCGAGGGCTGCGAGGGCTGCGAGGGCTGCGAGGGCTGCGAGGGCTGCGAGGGCTGCGAGGGCTGCGAGGGCTGCGAGGGCTGCGAGGGCTGCGAGGGCTGCGAGGGCTGCGAGGGCTGCGAGGGCTGCGAGGGCTGCGAGGGCTGCGAGGGCTGCGAGGGCTGCGAGGGCTGCGAGGGCTGCGAGGGCTGCGAGGGCTGCGAGGGCTGCGAGGGCTGCGAGGGCTGCGAGGGCTGCGAGGGCTGCGAGGGCTGCGAGGGCTGCGAGGGCTGCGAGGGCTGCGAGGGCTGCGAGGGCTGCGAGGGCTGCGAGGGCTGCGAGGGCTGCGAGGGCTGCGAGGGCTGCGAGGGCTGCGAGGGCTGCGAGGGCTGCGAGGGCTGCGAGGGCTGCGAGGGCTGCGAGGGCTGCGAGGGCTGCGAGGGCTGCGAGGGCTGCGAGGGCTGCGAGGGCTGCGAGGGCTGCGAGGGCTGCGAGGGCTGCGAGGGCTGCGAGGGCTGCGAGGGCTGCGAGGGCTGCGAGGGCTGCGAGGGCTGCGAGGGCTGCGAGGGCTGCGAGGGCTGCGAGGGCTGCGAGGGCTGCGAGGGCTGCGAGGGCTGCGAGGGCTGCGAGGGCTGCGAGGGCTGCGAGGGCTGCGAGGGCTGCGAGGGCTGCGAGGGCTGCGAGGGCTGCGAGGGCTGCGAGGGCTGCGAGGGCTGCGAGGGCTGCGAGGGCTGCGAGGGCTGCGAGGGCTGCGAGGGCTGCGAGGGCTGCGAGGGCTGCGAGGGCTGCGAGGGCTGCGAGGGCTGCGAGGGCTGCGAGGGCTGCGAGGGCTGCGAGGGCTGCGAGGGCTGCGAGGGCTGCGAGGGCTGCGAGGGCTGCGAGGGCTGCGAGGGCTGCGAGGGCTGCGAGGGCTGCGAGGGCTGCGAGGGCTGCGAGGGCTGCGAGGGCTGCGAGGGCTGCGAGGGCTGCGAGGGCTGCGAGGGCTGCGAGGGCTGCGAGGGCTGCGAGGGCTGCGAGGGCTGCGAGGGCTGCGAGGGCTGCGAGGGCTGCGAGGGCTGCGAGGGCTGCGAGGGCTGCGAGGGCTGCGAGGGCTGCGAGGGCTGCGAGGGCTGCGAGGGCTGCGAGGGCTGCGAGGGCTGCGAGGGCTGCGAGGGCTGCGAGGGCTGCGAGGGCTGCGAGGGCTGCGAGGGCTGCGAGGGCTGCGAGGGCTGCGAGGGCTGCGAGGGCTGCGAGGGCTGCGAGGGCTGCGAGGGCTGCGAGGGCTGCGAGGGCTGCGAGGGCTGCGAGGGCTGCGAGGGCTGCGAGGGCTGCGAGGGCTGCGAGGGCTGCGAGGGCTGCGAGGGCTGCGAGGGCTGCGAGGGCTGCGAGGGCTGCGAGGGCTGCGAGGGCTGCGAGGGCTGCGAGGGCTGCGAGGGCTGCGAGGGCTGCGAGGGCTGCGAGGGCTGCGAGGGCTGCGAGGGCTGCGAGGGCTGCGAGGGCTGCGAGGGCTGCGAGGGCTGCGAGGGCTGCGAGGGCTGCGAGGGCTGCGAGGGCTGCGAGGGCTGCGAGGGCTGCGAGGGCTGCGAGTCTCTGGAGCCGGTGGGACTCGGCGAGGTCTCGTCCCCGGTCGAGTTGATCTGATAGTTGGGCACCACGATGGGGCTCTTCTTCTGCAGTCCCGAGGGCGATGGCGGCGGGTAGGGTTTGGTGTGGTCTTTTGGCGGCGTTGGCGTTTTGGCGGACATGAATTTGCCGTTCGAGGAGCGCTTCTGCGGCGGCCTCTTCGGTGGCGTTTGGGATTTGTTGACTAGAGTGATTTCCAGGTTCGAACCGACGACCGCTTTACCGTCCACGAGGGTGTAGTTTTTGGACAGGTTCTGTGCGGTCGGGGTTTTTGGTGGGGACGCCGGTATCCGGACAATTTCGACGGTGGGCTTCTGCGGTGGCGTTTGGGCTTTGCAGGTAAGGTCCAGTATGTCCTGGGGTGGGGTTGCCGGGGTCTGAATACTTCTCTGTGGTTTGACCGGCGTCCCGTGGAGGATATGTGGTGGGGGCATGAAGGGGTCTTTCGGATTCCCGTAGACAGTTTTCTCCGGTCCGGAAGACCCGAAGATGCTGGTCGCCTGTATCACCTTCGGAGGCTGGACGCCATTGGGGATGTTAGGTGGGATGATATTGTACATTTGGAAGAGTTGGGCTTGGGTCATTATTTGGTGCTGCATGGCCGGGTTTAGGATTATTGGCGCTGGGTTTATGAGGGGCGTGATGGGATTGGCGATGACTGGCTGGATGGGCCACGCCGGCGGGACGGCTGTCACTTCCAGCCCTCGCTCCTTGAGGATGTCGAGCTTCTTCTTCTTAAGCGCCTGCGGACTCTCTGGGTATTCGTCCAAGTCTATTATCTCCGGGGTTTTTGGTTTGTAGGGTACCTGTGAAAAATAGTTAATCGGGTTAGGCATTTTATATATCGCCATGGTGGTGTTTAGGTTATTGCCTGGCACCACTTTCTTCTCCTGAATATTGTACATTAAAGAAAAAATGTTGTAAATCTATTGACTGTCCGTGGCACATTTCGAAAGATACCATCTGATTCAGCTGAGTAATCATATTGGCTACGGTGGCCACTATGAAAAGACGGTCATATTGACATAAGTAGTCACCATGACCAGTAGAGTTACAATGACTAGCATGGACAGTAGAATCATATTGGCCACCGTGGCCACTATGAAAAGACGGTCATATTGACATAAGTAGTCACCATGACCAGTAGAGTTACAATGACTAGCATGGACAGTAGAATCATATTGGCCACCGTGGCCACTATGACAAAACGGTTATATTGGCTACCTGGTTTATAAAGACCAAATATGGCATCACAAAGATAACAATGCGGTATATATTTGTATTAAAGGTGTATTAGTTGAGTTTTGTAAATAATACAAATATAAAGGTAGATATATTTCAATACAAGATATGCAGACACTACTATTAATAGGCGTTTCCAGTATGTACAGTGTATATGTAAGAAATAAATGAATAAACAATGACAATTACGACCAATACAGTCGCAATGGCCACTATGACCAGTACAGCCACAGTGGCCACCATGATCAACTGTCACAGTGGCCACCACCACCAGTATAGCCACAGTGGTCACCACGACCAGTACAGTCACAGTGGCCACCACCACCAGTATAGCCACAGTGGTCACCACGACCAGTACAGTCACAGTGGCTACCATGTCCACCAGTCACACTGGCCACCGTGACCAGTACAGTCACACTGACCACCACGACCGGTACAGTCACAATGACGACCACGACCGGTACAGTCACACTGGCCACCGTGACCAGTACAGTCACACTGGCCACCGTGACCAGTAGTCACACCGGCCACTTCGATATTCATATCCCCACGGGGCGCTATGGCCACAAGCGCCACGTACCTCCACGATCTCGTCGTCGCTGTGCGCGGCGCGCGGCCGGTGGATGCCGAAGTTGTTGAGCGCCCCCGCCCCCACCCCTCCCCCCGCACCCCCCGCCACCACCGCACCCCCCGCCCCTCCCCCCGCAGCCCCCGCCGCACCACCGGCCCCCGCCCCCGCCCCCGCCGCCGCTGCACAGACACACACACAAGACTACACTGCAGCTGTCCCCTCACGTCTACACAGACACAGACGTGAACAGGCCACGCCCGTAAGGGACGATCGGACAAGGCGAGATCGCTCGCCGAGCTGATCGGCGCACCGCACGTCACTTTCGAGCCCCATCAAGGCTTTACACCCATGGTCGGGCTCACCACACCCACGAGAGGCGTGGGTGGTATATTCTTAGGCTATGCTTGCTTAGCCTGTGAGAGTTACATACGTTGGATGTATCCCCAGTCAGCACAATTTGACATAGTGTGTAGGAATCGAGCTGCTTCGGCTCATGCGTGAATGGTTAGAAGTCAGAATATCAGAATAAAGAAGATAAAGAAATGGGAGTTTCGTTCTTCTCTTCTCTTGGGATTCCGGTAGTCACTTACCGCAAGGTAAACCAATCCCATATTTGCTACAATTATCCCAATGAGAAAAAAACCATTTCTTAGTAATAAAATCTTGGAAACAATTCGACAAAGACAAGACAAGCGAACGAATAAAGCAGTTATTATAATATTCTATGCATCTATCGCCAGCTCCAGAATCCCGGGTTCGATTTCCGGACAGGTCAATATAGGAAACCACATCTTCCTAATCATCTCGGATGTTTTAGCTGCTTGCTTTGGGATCAGAGCAATGTATGTGATGTTGTCCCTATACATGTATATGTTTAATTTTCTTAATGCCATGAACAACCGACAGATGGCGGGACAACCATCTCTAAGAATATAAGACTGAAGATGAGCAGCTGCGTCTTAGGTGCGAGTGGTCTGGTACTGCGATCGCCAATTCGCTTGCCAGCGTGGCGATTATGTCAAATCCTCCCTATGGGAGAGGGCTATATCCTGCAGTGGACTTTAACAGGCCGTTCCCAATTTCCGCAATTTCCAAATACAGGGGTAGACAGAGGTCCCTTCCACCAAACCCCGACCCACCTTCCACCAAAGATATTATTGACAGGTGGTGAGCCCGTCGCCATTTTTACGTCCAAGCCAACAATATAGTTCGTACTCAAGTTTAAAAAAAAATAAACCCATTGATCTCTCGACTCGGAATCCCGACCGCCCGATCGGCCGTCGTGACTCTTAGACATATGTACGTATGCATGTCGTTAATTTTCAATTTAGCTTTTTTTTTTTTTTTTTTCATTTTCATCATTATGTTTCGCGCAATTCCCAATACAGGGGTAGACAGAGGTCTAGTCTAGACAATTAAGTCCCTTCGACCCACCTTCCACCGGAGATGTTTTCGTGACAACGTGACAGGTGGTGAGTCCGCCGCCGTCTTTATGTCCAAGCCAACGACACAGTTCGTACGTAAGTTTTCGAAAAACCCATTGGTACGAGCCTGCCACCTGGGGTACCGAACTCGGATCTCTCGACTCGAAATCCCGACCGCCCCAGCGTGACTTGGACTTATAGACTGTATGTATGTTGTCAATTTTCAGTTTGGAATTTATTTTCATTCTCATCATTCGGTACACGAATTTCTTTCTCTCCCTCCCTCTCTCTCTCTCCATCTCGGTCTCTCTCTCTCTCTCTCTCCCTCTCCGCTTATCGTCACTAGACTCACGTCGTGCGGGCGCGCGCGCCGGCTTCACGCGCACGGCGCGCAGCGAGCTGCGGCCCGCCGGCCGCGCGCCGCGCTGCAACAGATCACACATTGTATCTTCACGCCGCCACCCGCTACCGGGGCGGGCAGAGGGGTACACCCGTCTAGAGGGTCTAGACAGTCGAGTCGTTTCGACCCAAATTACAGCGATGATACTTTCGGGACCACGTGACGGGTGGTGAGCCCGTTGCCGTGTTTATGTCCAAGCCAACAATACAAATCGTACAAATTTTTTTAAAGTAAACTCATTAGTCCGAGCCTGTCACTTGGGGATCGAATTCGGGTCTCTTGACTCGTATTCCGATCACTCGACTATCGTGATAATGTATATATATATATAACACTGACCACTGGTCACATTCCAAAATTGCATATTTAATCATGTGTAGAATGAAAACGCGATTCCGAATACAGGGGTAGCCAGAGATCTAGTTAGAGAGACCCTATATACAATTTAAACCTCCCGACCCACTTATCACCACATCTTGTTTTGGGACAAAGTGAAAAGTGGTGAGCTCGACGCCGTCTTTACGTCCAAGCCAACGAATAAATCGTACATATGCTTTTTGAAAAGACTTATTGGTTCGAGCAGTATGTATGATAAGGATTAGTTTTTTTTTCGATTTTTTTTTTAATCTAAAGAATTGTGTTGGGCTTGAGACACAGAGATGACAATAGGCTTACCACTTGTCACTGTGTCCCAAATAGATTATGGGGTAATATACAACGAAAGGATTAATTTAAACCTTTGACTACCACAGACAATTTTCCATAATATTGAAATAGACAGGAGTATAGACAACGCAGTTCTTTCGCCCCACTTTCCACCGGAGCTTATTTAAGATGACGTGACAGGCGGCGAGCCTGTCGCCGTCCTCATGTCCAAGCTAACGGTACAATATATTTATAAATATATATAAACGTCCTAGACTCATTCATCACACAAATGTTTGGCTCCAGCAGAATTCAAACCTGCACCCCTCGGCTTCGAAGGCAGAGTCACTACAAACTCAGCCATCGAGTTGTAAGTCAGTCAGACCTGACGTCTAGACAGTAGATGAAGTCTCTCACGCCACACACGGGAAGAGAAAGGGTGGCAAGTTCTCACAGCGACCTCCTCAAGGCTGGTACCTGATCGTTCAGCGCGGGATGCGAAGCCGGGACCGGGTTGAGAGGCGGCAGGTGCCCGTTGATGGTCCTCCTCTCGCCCGCGGCCAGCTGCTGCAGCAAGGCCGCGTCGGATGTCGCTGAGGGGAGATAGAGATGGAGATGTCAACGGTTGGTTTTGTACGAGTCACGATAGCCGAGAATTTGGCCATCGTGAGTTGGAGTTGTTGGTCGTTGGGGTGGTTGGAACGTGACTGGCGGTGAGCCCGTCGCCGTCTTTATGTCCAAGCCAACGATATAAATCGTACATAAGTATTGAAAAAACCCATTGGTACGAGCCTCGGGGATCGAACTCGGGTCTCGTCACTCGAATTCCGACCACCCAATCACTCGGCTATCGTGACTTTGATATATGTATATATATATATATATATATATATATATATATATATATATATATATATATATATATATATATATATATATATATATATATATATATATATATATATACATATATCAAAGTCACGATAGCCGAGTGGTTGGGTGGTCGCAATTTCGAGTTAAGAGATCCGAGTTCGATGCCCAGGTGACAGGAACTCGAACTGGAGTATTGTTGGCTTGGACATAAAGACGACATAAAGACGGCGACGGGCTCACCACCTGTCACGTTGTCCCGAAAATATCTTCGGTGGAAGGTGGGTCGAGGGGACTTAATTGTCTAGACTAGACCTCCGTCTACCCCTGTATTGGGAATTGCGTGAAGATATTTATTTATTTTTTATTTAAAAGACTTAGAGGTATGTTCCACTCACCCAAGTTCAATTTCTGCGCCAGCTCATTCAGGTACGCGCCATCTTGTCCGTTACCTTCTTCCTTACCGGACACAGAGTTCTTCAAGTCCACCGCTTCTCCCGGTCTACTCTCCTCTCCACTCCCTTTCAACTTGGCGCTGTCTATCAGCTCCTCGACCGGTTTCAGCGTTATCTTCAACTGCTTCTCTTCCTCCTTCGGCAACGAATCCAGGAACTCTCTGTTCAGTTCCTCGGCTGGCTTCGAGGTCACCTCCAGGTCCTCCTTGATCAACTCTCCCGTCTCGTTGTCCAGGATCAGTTTCTCCGCTTTCACGCCGCTCTCGTCGGCCGGCCTCGGCGATGGGGTTCTCAGTCTCTTCTCCGGAAGGTCTTTGGGGCTTTCCACTTCGCGCAGCGGTGAATCGTGGACTTCTATTGTGTCTATCGTCTTCGGCTCCTCCGGACGGCCGTTCGCGATCCTCCGGAGTAGCTTGGAGCCGTTTCTCCGCTCGTGGTTCTCGAAGGGCAGCAGGAACCTGGCGGATGAAGAGGAGATATGATCCATGCATATGTAGATAGGAACGAAATCACATACATTGCTCCGATCCTAAAGTAAGCAGCTAAAGCGCTCGTGATGTATAGACTAGGAAACTTCGAAGACACACCCAGACCGGTGCCAATATAGAAGAAGCGGTTTCCTACATTAACCTTTTCCGGGAATCGAAGCCGGTACCTCGGATTCGGGGACACAATGAAAAGCGGACGCTACCGCACGTCTCCGAACTCCTGCTCTGTTCAACGTGATTGATATTACGATCGCCAATCCGCTTGCCAAGCGTTCCAGTTATGTCAGACCCTCCCGAACGGGAGAGGACTATGTCCATCAATGGACTTTATGATCTGATCGGAATTCGAATCGGGTGTCTCGAGTTGGATGCCCATGAGGAAGACTCGTATAGCAGACTGGCTTGGATACTATAACGACATCCAGGTCACGTTGTCCTAAACGAGCTCCGGTGTCATGTGAGTCAAGGGCACTAAATTGCCTTCGAAGCTAAGGGTTGCGGGTTCGAACTCGGATTTGTGAAAATATTTGTGAGATGGATATGAATGTTCGAACTGGAGTCATGTATGTACATATGTGTATTTATCTATGAAAAATATGTATTTATATAAGTTAGGACACAAAGATGGCGACAGGCCTCCATGTTACATTGTCTCAAATCAGCTCTGGAATGTGGGTCACTGGGACTACATGGTTTTAACCTCTGCCTACCATAGTATTGGTGATATATAATAATAACAAAATAAATGCAGTGGAGATGCGATCTCTTCGTGAAATGTACAGCGTTACTTTGGCCGAGCGAAATGGAAACGAAGAGATCCAGAATATGACAGATTTGAAAGATGATCTTATCACTAAAATCTATAAGGCCGTGCTGCGATGGTTTGGGTACATTGAGCGATTGAGTGAAGACCGAACGGTGATGAGAATATATAGCGCGAAAGTAAAAAAATTGTATCCGCGACTGCTCGTAACCGCTGGTGACAAGAGGGCTGGTTCTTTTCTCGCTCAACGGTCAAGTCTAGCCATTCAACGTGGAAATGCAGCCGGCGTTCTTCGTACCATGCCATGAGGAGAAGGGCTCTACGCTTGTAGTTTTTAGTGACTAAGTATCGTAAATATTAATATAATCGCGAAAGTTAACAATAAAAGATGTCGAGGTAGGCCGAGACTTTTGAGGACCATTCTTGACCAAGGTCAAGAGCACTCGGACACCTGTATGAGGAGAATGGTGAATCTGAAAGGAGCGAAAGAGTTTAAGTTTAAGTCTCGTGTGCACTTGGCTTACTCTTCCCCCTGGCCACCCCGCCAGGGACAAAGCGTGAAGGGCTCACCTCTCGTACTGGCGGCGCGCCCTCGCGGGCTGGTCCGGGCTGAGCGCGCGCCACAGCCGCGCGCGACACACCGCCTCGTAGCCGCCGCGAGAGGCGACTCCCACGTACAGCGCCCGCAGGGACACTGCTGGACGGTTACAGACTTGTCTATGGTCTATTGTGGACGCACTGGTTGAGCACGCAACGGTCCTCTACGGGTGGTAGTGCCACTTCTTTCGGTACAAATAAATACGTATATAGATGGGGACAACATCACATAAGTCGCTCTGATCCCAGCAATGTAGGTGCTGTTTACGGCTTAAGCAATTGTTTAATGGAAACAACGAAGTTACCACATACGTTCAGACTCAAGAAAATGCAGAAAAATTGGTTTTTCAACATTGACCCGTCCGGGAATCGAGCCCGGGTCCTCGAGATGGCGACACCGCGGAAACCGGTGCTTACGCCACTCGTCCAGGGAGGTCGCCATCTATCAACTCCCGTAGTGCAACACTCTTAATCACTTGTGTTACTAAATTCTTAAAATAATTTTGTTTCAGTAGACATGGCAGTTCATGAGTACTAACTAACTACATTATTTTAAGTGAGACTAGAAGTCTCTGGGGTGACAAATCCCCGAGCACTAATGGTTAGTGATTGGAATTCAAATCAAGAGACTCGAGAAGTCACGATAGCCGAGTTGTTGGGTGGTCGGAATATCGAGTCGAGAGACCCGAGTTCGATCCCCAGGTGGCAGTAGCAATGAGTTTTTCAAAAACTTATGTACGAATTTCATCGTTGGCTTGGACATAAAGGCGGCGACGGGCTCACATGTCATGTTGTCCCGAAAATATCTTCGGTGGAAGGTGGGTCAAAGGGACTTAATTGTCTAGACTTGACCTCTGTCTACCCCTGTATTGGGAATGGCGTGAAGACTCGAGATCGATCCCCAAGGTGGTAGGCTCGTAGGCGATGATCTTTTTCGAAACTTATGTACCATTTATATCGTTGGCTTAGACATAAAGACGGCGACAGGCTCACCACCTCACGTTATCCCAAAGTCTTCGGTGAAAGGCGAGTCGAAAAGACTTAATTGTCTCGACATCTGTCTACGCCAGTATTGGGAATAGCGCGAGGGTATTCATCATACTTCACAAGGCAGTTCCACTTACGGTGCTTCAACGTGGGCGCCATTTTGAAGCTCTCATTCCTCCCCTTGAAGAACTGCCTCAACTGCTGCAGGAAATCTTTGTCGTCCTTGCTATCGCCTTCCATCTTCTTGTTATCTTCTTCCTCTTCCTCGCTCTGCTTCTCGGGAGCGCCGTTGCGAAGCGACAGTCGACGGGGCGTCTGTAAATATCCAGATCCCGAAATTAGAATAATATTATAAATAAATACTCCGATCCCAAAATATGAGTTTTTCAAGACCTAAGTGTCAATTACATTCTCTTGGACACTAAGACGGCGACGGGCTGACCACGTCAATTTATCCCGTTATAAGCGCTGGTGAAATGTGGGTGGTGAGGGAATGGTTTGGAGCTCACACCACCCCAAATATTGATGCGGCGGACGTGGCGCTGTAGACAAAGGGAAGCTACCAGATCGTGTGTAGAGAGCCACGTCCACCGATGTGCTACAGTACTCATATATGCTTGTAGTCGCGAGAACTTCGATAGCGTGATGCAGGATGTCTACGTATTTCCCGAATCGTCCGCCACTAGCGAGCGTATTGGAAGACGTACATGTGGCCACAATGAGGCAGCGATGGCGAGACACCAAGAGCAGACGCATATGAGCCAGGGTTCCAATCTATGACTAGAACCGTAAGTCGAACGTCGACGTATATGTGAAGTATGCAGAGTCTCACCAACAGCGGGCCGGGCTTGCTGCCGCAGCCCGAAGGGGCGGAGCTCCTTTGGAGACCTAGATGTAGACTGTGATTGTGGGCAGTCACTCAAGGGTAGGCCGCAGAGCCTGTGCTCCTACAGGTCTTATAGATCCTACTGTAAGAACTTCTACAGGGCGTTGCAGGATGTGGACGTGTACATGAAGGGTGCGGTGGCTTCTCGAACTTCTCGAAGGGTTTCTCGAACCGTCACTAGATCTCGTAGACCTAGCTTTGGGTTGCGGTCACTGGCAGTGGCTCACGGTTGGGCCGCAGAGTCTGGGCGCGTATATGTATCCTTCCGAAATTACTTCGATAGCGCGATGCAGCATATGGGAGTGTGCAGTTTGTCACTGGCGGATCTGGGCTCGCTGTCGCTGCCGATGGAGCTCGAGGCGGAGCTCATTTTGGAGAACTAGATGCAGACTGTGGTTACGGGCAGTCAGTCACGTGTGGGCCGCAGAGCTTGAGCTCCTATACCTATCCCTACGCATATGCCTTCTACCGTGAGAACCTCTTCAGCAGCAGCAATCTAGCAGTAGATTGTGGTTAAGGGCAGTGGCTCACGAGTGGACCGAAGAGCCTGGGCGCGTATGTGTATCCTTCCGAAAGAACTTCGACAGCGCGATGCAGGTGAAGGTGCATACGTGAAGGATGCGGTGGCTCACCGGCGGGCCGGCGGGCGCGGGCTCGCTGTCGCTGCCGGTGGAGCGCGAGGCGGAGCGCGAGCGCGCGGCGCGGCGCCGGCGCCCGCGCGGCCGCCCCTTCAGCCGCGGCGCCAGGTGGTTGCACACGAACTCGTGCCCCTCCAGCTCCGGGTACTCGAACGTCTCCTGGTGGGGGGAAAGGAGGAGGGGGCGTGGATACAACCCAGTACGGTGTACATCGATTATACAGGGCTGGAGGTTTCCACGCTCAGCGGTTAAGTCTAACCATTTAATGTGGAAATGCAACCGGCATTCTAAATGCCACACCACGAGGAGTAGTGCTGCGATTATTGTAGTTTTTAGTACATAAATATGAAAAAGTAGTTGAATTGGAATAGAAAGTGATTGGGTGATCAGAACTCGGGTTAAGAGACTAAAGTTCGATGCACAGGTTCGTACCAATGGGGTTTTTCAAAAACTTATAAACGATTTAAATCATTGGCTTGGATATGACGGTGACGGGCTCACCACCTATCAGGTTGTCGCAAAAAACGTTTTCGGTGGAAAGTGGGACGAAAGGATTTAATGTCCAGACGTCTGTCTACCTTAGTATTGGGAATCACGTGATTTTTTTTACATACCAAATCTAACTAATATGTGAATATCGTCCGTGCCGTTGTTGCATATGACAGTTTTGATTCATCATCCTCTTTACAGCCTATTAAAAGTCCACCGCTGAACATAGACCTCCCTCAAAGATTACCACCAAGAACGGTCCCCAGTCACCTGCATCAATCGACTCCCCGCAATTTTGTGCAGGTAGTCGTACCATCTTGCAGGAGGCTGTCTTACGAAGGCTGCCACTCGGGAACCTTTTCTCCCTTACTTATTTTTAAACCAATACCACGCATGACAAAAGACTTTAACGATTCGCACCTACTTCGCGACGTTCCAACCCCACCAGGAAATTGTCCAATGGACATGTTCGACAGGCAGTAAGCAAACATAGTGCTGGACACCGAACCCTTTATACAGATAGACACACAACTTTACTTCTCTACATAACATCAGCTATCTGCCCGTGAAAGCCCTTTTGATATCAGTTCAGCATTTTCAGAGATTAGACGGAACACACAGACAAACGACTAAGTACCGTATTCACTTTCATATGCATTGAGTCAAAATCTGCTAATTTGTAATTTCAAACAGACCCTTCAATTTGACTTATATGTATATAGATATAGTATTATTTTTCTCTCACTCTCTTTATTGACACTCGCTTATTCTCTACCAGTTAACCCTGGGCTAAATAGAGAATAGGCAGGTGTATTAAACAAAGGAAATGAACATGCCACTCATTCCACCCACCTTACAATACAATATCCTGGTGTTCTTTGTGGGAGCCGCGTAGCCCCCCAGCGCCGCGACCAGCGAGTCCCGCAGCCAGTCCGCCTGGATGCCCTCCAGCCTGGCCAGCAGGGCCCTGTACCGGCAATAGCGGGGGTACGAGAACACCATCACGCCAGGACTGTCCACGTCCACGGCTGCAAGTTAAGTGGAGACGCTGGATGATGGTATTTTAACAGAGTGACGAACTAGAACAGTAGAAATGTAGTAGATGGTGGAAACACGATGAAAGGTCTTATTGACATGATGGATAGATAGATAGATATGGACAACATAACAAACATTACTCTGGTCCCAAAGTAAGCAGCATAAGCAGTATTATAGAATGAGAAATAACGAGGGTTCCACAAACACATTTTCTTTTCTTACATTTTCTCGGGTTCCAGACCCGAGATAATGGTTAGGAAAAGTGGTTTTCTACATTGACCCGACTAGAAATTGAGCCCGGGACCTGATAGCTGACGACACTAAACCGGTGTGTATATACGCCACTCATCCACGAAGGTCGACAATGTGACAATGACATGAAGATGCAAGAGCTGATGGAGACAAAATAGGGATACAACCCTTTATTATCCCCAACGGCATGCCTGTGACGAGGACATCTCACTGCTAGCATCCTTCTTCCTGTCCACGTCGACGTCATTAACCCTCAACGGCATGCCTGTCACGAGGACAAACTCACTGCTAGCATCCTTCTCCCTCGCCTCGTCTACGTCATTAACCCTCAACTGCACGACTGTGACGAGGACACACTCAATGCTAGCATCCTTCTCCCTCGCCTCGTCTACGTCATTAACCCTCAACTGCACGACTGTGACGAGGACACACTCACTGCTAGCATCCTTCTCCCTCGCCTCGTCTACGTCATTAACCCTCAACTGCACGACTGTGACGAGGACACACTCACTGCTAGCATCCTTCTCCCTCTCCACGTCCACCTCGTCAATCCTCAACTGCACGCCTGTGACGAGGACACACTCACTGATGGCACTCTTCTCCCTCTCCACGTCGCTGAAGTCCAGCTTGGTGTGGTGCAGCGGCGCCGTGGGGCGCGGGTCCGCGGGCGGGGCGCAGGCCCCCCGCCACACGGCGCGCAGCCCCCACCGCCAGCCGGCGCCCCCGCACACCCAGCTGAGCAGGTCCTCGGCGCGCACCACCACCTTGTCGTTGATCGCGAGCACTTCGTCCTGGAATGGACGACAGTTGAGATATATAGCATTGCGACTTTCATCGGTATATTAATAAAAAATATATATATCTTCACGCAATTCCCAATACAGGGGTAGACAGAGGTCTAATCTAGACATTTAAGTCCCATCGACCCACTTTACACGGAAGATATTCTCGGGACAACGTGACAGGTGGTGAGCACGTCGCCGTATTTATGTCCACGCCAAATTCGTACAGTTTTTTGAAAAACCCATTGGAACGAGCAACTGCCACCAGGGAATCGAACTCGGGTCTCATGACTCGAAATTCCGACCACCCAACCACTCGGCTATCGTGACTTATATATTAATAATAATTATAAACACATAATTTTTTTTAGTAATTATAGATAATAAATAATACATATATAAATAGGGACAACATCACATACATTGCTCCGATCCCAATGTAAGATGCTAAAGCACTTGAGTGCTTTCGGAATCGGAAACAACGAAGGCACCACACACACCCAGACCCGAGAAAATGTAGAAAAAGTGCCTTCTCTACATTGATCCAATCAGGAATCGAACATGGGACCTCCAGATGGCGACACCTTGAAAACCGGTGTTTACAACACTCGTCCACGGACGTCGTCAAATAAACACATATAATAATCATAAAATTGGAGTGTCTGTTTGTAATATTGAAATAACAGTTTTTTTTTTTACTACATTTATATGAATATATACGGTACATACACCAAAATACCATTTTATTACAATATTTGTCTGTCTGTTTATTCCGGCTAATCTCTGAAACGGCTGGACCGATTTTAACAGAACTTTCACCGACAGATAGCTATTTAGCGTTTATTTTAGAAACATAATTACGTTTCCGCGTTAAGTGTTAAACTGCGAGCAAAGCCGCGGGGGACAGCTAGTAAAAAAATGTATCTTCTTTATTTCTTCTCCAACAAAAACATTGAATAAACGCTGTGCAAATATTTCATTCAAAGTAATGTATATTTTTGTAGTGTTGCTACTTTTTTGTACTACATTTTAAATTAATTAACGACTTATTTAGTAAATTAACTAAAGGAATGATTCACAAGTAAATCAGTTCGCGAGTGCGGCCGGGTATTAGAGGGGGTAGCGGGCGGGCGGTGGGCGAGGACACAGAGTCCTATTCCGTAGTACCATTATTAATTATTTAAATGAATAAATAAAATAAATAAATAAATATATATATATATATATCTTCGCGCCATTCCCATTACAGGGGTAGACAGAGGTCTAGTCTAGACAATTAAGTCCCTTCGACCCACCTTCCACCGAATATATTTTCGGGACAACGTGACAGGTGGTGAGCAGTTGCCGTAGGAAGAAAGGAAAAAAGGAAAGAAGGAAAAGGAAGAAAGAAAGAAACATTTATTGCTGAAACATAAAGATCAAGTGCTGGGTACATTTTAAATTCCAAAAAACTGCATATTTATTATTCTTTCTTCCTATCATGTCCAGCAATGCGACTCTGTCGCCGGCCCCCCGGGTGTCTCCCCCCCGGCCCACAATATCAAGGGATATCTATCCAATATCAATAAATACATTAACAACTAATATTACGATCAACACTGAACATTATTTTCTATAATTGCAGGTTCGTACCAATGGGTGTTTCAAAAAACGTATGTATTAATTATATCAACTTGCGAGCCTAAAAAAGTCACGATAGCCGAGTCGTTGGGTGGTCGGAATTTCGAGTCGAGAGACCCGAGTTCGATCCCCAGGTGGCCGTACCAATGAGTGTTTCAAAAACTTATGTACGAATTTCATCGTTGGCTTGGACATTAAGGCGGCGACGGGCTCACCACCTGTCACGTTGTCCCGAAAATATCTTCGGTGGAAAGTGGGTCAAAGAGACTTAATTGCATAGACTTCACCTCTGTCTACCCCTGTATTGAGAATTGCGTGAAGATATTTTAATTTTTTTTTAACTTGCGAGCCTCTGTCTTCGCAAGTCTCTATAGACGAAGCTGCAAAGGCCTCCGGGCCAACAGCATCCCGTGGATGGTTTTAGTCGGTATGCTTCTCCTTCTGAGATTCGAGTCCGACACTGTACGTTTCGGTGGCCTCCCGGTCAGGAAACAATCGTGTATAAAGCATTTTCCTCCACGGATATAAAAACGGACTCACCACCTGTCACGTTGTCCCGAAAATATCTCCGGTGGAAGGTGGGGTCGAAGGGAATTAATTCATCTGACTACCTACTGGGAATTGCGTGAAGATATTTATTTATGATTCCACGACAAAATCCCAGTGCATTTGCGAAGCTGGCCCATTAACAGGTTTAAGAAATTAATTAATGAAAAACTTTTCAAGAAGGGTTATTATAATATAAATGAATACGTTAATGACCCCTAGAAATGAGTTGATCGCTCCCATGTTATTTCCAATTTTTTTATGTTCAATATTTAATATATTTATAACTTTGTATTTCATTTGTCATCAACCAAAAAAAGATGATACCTATGGAGTTTCTTTCTCCCGTTAGAGGAACCTCATTACGAAGCGGTGGTAGATTAAAAAAATGACGAATAAATTCTGTGATTGGATGAACACACTTAAGTCGTTGCGTTCCACAGAAGATATTTCGGGACAACGTGACAGGTGGTGAGCCCGTCGCAGTCTTAATGTCCATGCCGACGATTTAATTCGTAAGTTTTTGAAAAAACAAACCCATTGGTGCGCGCATATCACCTGCGTATCGAACTTGGGTATGGAATATGGGTAAAATCGAGCGTGAATCTCTTGACTCGAATTCCGACCACGCAACCACTCGGCTATCGTGACTTGTCATGTGTGTTATATACGTTTTAGACATCACTCATATGTACACATTAATAAATGGGGGAAAACTTAGCTTTTAATAGAGGGCACATGGCGCCCCGAGTCCGTGCCTGTTTAATTCTAAATGAAAGGAGGGAGGGGGTGGGGGGGGGGGACTAAAATTGCTTTCGAATAAGTAACCAGCGGCAGGGTATTCCGCGAATGTTTTGCTACATCGTTACCGCATCGTTTCTATATCGTCTCGTGAATATTTACATTGTTATATCTTCACGCATTTTCCTAATACTAGGTCTAGGTCTTTAAGTCCATTTGACACAAAGTTTCAACAACGCCTATTTGAACGTGACAGGTGGTAACCCTGTCGCTGCCACAACTTTCAAGTTAACTACCATATACTTCCATACATACATATTTAAAATAGATAAATATTCATTTATGCATAAGAGAGGCGCCTAAATGAAATGCCTCGAAAATTCTTGTCCAGGGTGGCG
Organism: Sericinus montela; assembly: GCA_029286605.1. NCBI lineage: Eukaryota > Metazoa > Arthropoda > Insecta > Lepidoptera > Papilionidae > Sericinus > Sericinus montela. The sequence continues at coordinate 373,187 of JAGSMR010000087.1, read as the reverse complement.
GTAACGGCAAATATTCAATCGATGATTGGCGATTCAAGTAACAAGTACCTCGCACCACCACCACAGACGCTTAGATATTTTCCGAGATGTTTCTCCCGCCATCCACCGGTAGCTACGGTTAAAAAAAATCACGGCAGCCTAGTGGTTGGGTGATCATAAATCGAATCGAGATACTCAAGTTCGATCTCCACGAGGTAGGCTCGTACTAATGACTTTATTTAATAACTTATGTACGATTTACATCGATGGCTTGGACATAAAGACGGCGACAGGCTTAACGACTAACATTTAATATAATATAAAAATAAATACATAGGGACACTATCACATACATTGGTCCGATCCCAATTTAAGAAGCTAAAGCACTTGTGGCATGGGAAATGGAAACAACGAAGACACCACAAACATCCAGACCCGAGACTGTGTAGAAAAAGTGGTTTCGAACCCAGGACCTCGAGATGGCTACACCTTGTAAACCGGTGTTTACGCCACTAGTCCACGAAGGTCGTCATTTGTCCAAAGAACTGTCTTCGCGAAGATATCGCAAACAATCCACGAACAACCAGGTTTTTCGCAAAACCCTAATCCACAGCAAAGACATCTCAATAGCCGACTTGGTAGCCCTGCCTTCGAAGCGAAGGGTTGCAGGTTCGAATTGTGCTAGGGGCAAACATTTTACACTCGTGTCATGGATTAAATAATTAAAAAGACTAGAGCCGAGCGACACGATAGCCGAGTTGTTGGGTGGTCGGAATTTCGAGTCGAGAGACCCGAGTTCGATCCCCAGGTGGCAGTACCAATGAGTTTTTCAAAAACTTATGTACGAATTTCATCGTTGGCTTGGACATAAAGGCGGCGACGGGCTCACCACCTGTCACGTTGTCCCGAAAATATCTTCGGTGGAAGGTGGGTCAAAGGGACTTAATTGTCTAGACTCGACCTCTGTCTACCCCTGTATTGGGAATTGAGTGAAGATATTTTTTTTTAAAAAGACTAACGGCTTTTGAATTATTTGATTAATAAAGTGTAACAAAAGTTTTAACAATTTAAATGAATCATGAATGTTTATATGTATATATTAATATGTGTATACGTAAACACATATATATGTAATAATATTACACCGTCAGCTTGGACATTAAAACAGCGATAGGCTCGCCACCTGTCTGCCAAAATCCCGACAAAAGTGCAAAGTTTACCTTAAGTTTAAAGGTTTAAATCATTTATCAAAGCTAAACTGTACAAAAAGGGTTATTATAAAATAAAAAGCTAAAAAAGAGGATGCCTACGGAGTTCGCCAGTTTTTTCTCCGTCACAGGAACGTGTAGGGAAAATACGAAACGGTGGTAGTTTAAAAAATGACTATCGATGCATGGCATGTTATCTCTGTTACTTAAATCGTTAAATAAATGATTTGATTTGTCACGATATCTCAAATAATCTTCGCTGGAAGGTGGTTCGAAAGTACTCCATCGTCTAGACCTCTGCCTACCCCAATGTAGGATAATGCCTAACCCTACGTCGCTACGTCAATCGATAAACATAATGCGTCCTTAAACGGAATAGGGCGTTCAGTTTCTGCCGGCATTTCGTGAGAATGTTTCAAAAGTAATTTAACCTAAGCCTCGATACGTATACACATTAAATTGTCGGTTCACTTGTGCGTCTGTTACACTTGGCATCTTTTTATTTATATATTTATCTTCAAAAATGGTCACGATAGCCGTGTGGTTGAGTGGTCGGAATTTCGAGTCGAGAGACCGGAGTCCGATCCCCAGGTAGCAAGCTCGTACCAATGAGTTTTTCAAAAATAAAAAAACCTATGTACGAATTATATCGTTGGCTTGGACATAAAAGACGGCGACGGGCTCACCACCTGTCTCTTTGTCCCGAAAATATCCTCGGTGGAAGGTGGGTCGGACTGTCTTAACTGTCTAGACTAGACCTCTGTCTACCCCTGTATTAGGAATTGTGTGAATATATTTATTTATTTATTCAAGCACAATCCCTGACGGGGTAGCGAGAGAGAACAGATCGCCAAATATCACGATCCTCACATGCATACCTCTTTCGCTTCTTTCAGATTCATCATTCTCTTCACACGCACGTCTAGGTATCCCAATACTCTTGACCCTCCCCTCTTCGAGCAATTTGCTCACATGGTCTACGAAAGTTATTTCGACCCCTTTTATCGAGTATTTTATAAATAAATAATATATATAAGTATCTTCTCGCAATTCCCAATACAGGGGTAGACAGAGGTCTAGCCTAGACACTGGCTATATGAGCTCTGTGTATCAAACACTTGGCCTAAAAAAGGGTTTTAGTTTCCTTCCCCGAGTTTTCTTCTAGTACTTAATTTTCGGGACATATGTCAAACTTTGTATTGATAACAGCGTGAAGACATATATTCATGACGATGTCCGAGTGGATGGGTGATCGGAATTCGAGTCAAGCGACACAGGTTCGATTGCCAAGGCTTTTTTTCACATAAAGACAGCGACGGCCTCTCCACCTGTCACTTTATCCCTAAAAAAAAATATGTCTTCGGTGGAAGGTGGGGTCAGAAGGACTGTATTGTCTAGGCCTCTGCCCACCTTCGTATTGGTAAATAAATGATTTGATTTGATTTGGTTAAAAATTAACCGCACTGGAGCGATTTCTGTTAACAATTAACTTTAACACACACAAACCCGTCCGTTGACGCGCGTGTGCGTGAGGAGCGCGCGCGTGTGCGTGTGTATACAGACGCGCGCGGACATCGCGTGTTGTAGTGAGTCGCGTCTGTGTGCGTTCACTTCGGAATAAGGCGCCTGTGTACAGCATGCTCGGAATATTAATGTTAATTTATTTTTTGGAAATATTAAATTGATATTTATTTGTTTAGTCTTTATTCGAACAAAATATACTGTTAAAGGCGGATTTAATGCTTAGCGGCAATCTTTACCGGTCATGATCTAGTCGGTTGTGCAGAGTGTGAAGTAGATAGATAAACTTCTAACGCTGAGTTAATATTTTGTTATGTTTGCTTTAACTAACAAATTTTTTTCTTCATTATTCGCACATTTTGTATAATTTCCTTTTCTTATTTTTTTTAAATTGAACGATTTTCGGATTTTATTTAGTTTTTAATAAACTAATTTTTCCTTCCCGACGTTTCGGAATCTTTACAGCATCCGTAGTCACGGGGAGACTCCGTAAAATGCGAAAATCGTTTTATTTAAGATGTGTAGCATTCGCGTATTTACAAGAAATCATTATTGAAATAGTTGAAAAAATGTGATGTGATGCAATTTTTTTTGTTTATAGTTCTGTTTCCAATGATTTGGGAAAATGCACAACAGACATCAATAGAGTTAATTACAAACCCATTCCAATCACTTCAGAAAACCTAATCTTTGCATATAGAGTTTACTTTTGAGTTAAAGATATGACGACATGTAATTAATTGACATTTATTTTAAGACATATATTGCTTTAATTATAACTAAATTATTATTAATAAGTAATTTAAGGAATATTTAAATTGTTGTTTCTATACCCTTCGGGTTAAATACAGAGAATCTTAATAGTTATTTTATAACACATATGTTAACATGACATACAATATTTACAAATAAAATTTGATTAATTACTGTCGTTAATGATGTGGTCGGTTAATGAACGTTCTCTTTATCGTGTCCAAAAATTTTTACCTTTCAAAACAGAGCTTAGTTCATACCCTTTTATTTCCCATTATTATCTATGCAGATGTGGTGCTATTCCGATCTATCTCTAAACTGTATATTATGGTAATTATATATTATATGTAATTGTATAACTATGTAATAGATAAATATTTGCGTATATATATTAAAAAAATATTTTATTGAGATTATTACACCCCTTTAATACACCAGCCGTTTATTTTCCATTTCGCCCAGGGTCGACTGATATATAATGCTATAAGGCATTAAATCCGCCCATTGTTACCTTTTATTTGATGTCAATAAAAAACAATAAATAAATGTGATATAAATAGATATGATACAGTCATAAACAGATATTTTTAAAACGAAATAGAATAATAAACATTTCGCGAGCACTCCGTATCGTGTCACCCGCGGCACACAGGAGCCCGGGCACGCACACGCGCGCGCGTCACGGAATTGATAGCGCGCGTCGGATCTATTCGGTGCAACGCCCCCGAGCTAATGCTGCGTGCACAAGAGCTTTATGAATGTACAAGTAATTTTAAAGATCATGTTAATTATAATAATAATAATAATAGTTTATTTAAATCAGACAGCAAATTATCCATATCATAATGATTACGATTTAGTGCAATTCACACACGATAAAAGTGAAACTATATATATATATATATATATATACATATATATATATATATATATATATATATATATATATATATATATATATATATATATATATGTATATATATATATATATATATATATATATATATATAAATATATATATATATATATATATATATATATATATATATATATATATATATATATATATATATATATATATATATATATATATATATATATATATATATATATATATATATATATATATATATATATATATATATATATATATATATATATATATATATATATATATATATATATAACAAGGGTAAGATAATTACAGAGTTTATTTATAAATGTAAGTATGTATATTTCTCAATACTCATTGGTATTAAAAAATTAGTATAAAAAACTCATAGGTATTATACCATAAAAGGCGAAGGTTGCATAAACACTTCAGTGAGATATTAGGAATGAGTAGTTTCTAGAAATAATCCTAACAACAACGGATAAAATAAATATAATTAATAATAAAAAAACGTATTTTTTTTAATTACATAAAAGAGGATATGCCTACGGAGTTTCTTTCGACTGTTTCTTCTCCGTTAGAGGCATCTCATCGAAACCGTGGTAGATTAACAAAAGTCCATCGATAAATGTACATAACTTACGTCGATTAATAAATGATTTCATTCGATGAATAATCGACTAAGCAGTGTATAAATCGCACACACAAATCGATTAAACACATCCAAACAATGTATATACATATCATTTTTATTTTTTGACTATTCAATTATTTTTTTATATTTATTTCACTGTTTAATTTAAAATTTAAATACGGTAACGTGTGCACGTCGCCTTACCGACATAAATTCTCAATAACACGAAACGGCGGCACAGAGCGAGCGGGGAGAGCCGCAGGGGCGGATTAGGAAACTTGCTAAATTATTATTATTATTAATGTAAATTAATTAAATATTCTCCGCCACTTAAATGTTATAACAATGTAAATAATATATTTGATTACGTTTTTTTATTCATTCACGTATGAGACTATTTTCCGAGATTAGTTTTTACATATTTATCATTCTGCGTATCTATTGCCGTGTTAGTCGAGTGGATTGGGTCATCGGAATTCACTGCGACCCTATCACAAAAAGCTCCGATGAAATATTGATTGAAATGTATGTATATATATATATATATATATTATATATATATATATATATATTTTATATATATATATATATATATATATATATATATATATATATATATATATATATATATATAAAATATTATAGTCACGATAGCCGAATGGTTGGGTGGTCGGAATTTCGAGTCACTAGACCCGAGTTCGATCCCCAGTTGGTAGGCTCGTACCAATGGGTTTTTCAAAAACTTATGTACGAATATCGTTGGCTTGGACATAAAGGCGGCGACGGGCTCACCACCAGTCACGTTGTCCCGAAAATATCTTCGGTGAAAGGTGGGTCGAAGGGACTTAATTGTCTAGACTCGACCTCTGTCTACCCCTGTCTTGGGAATTGCGTGAAGAAATTTATATTTATTATATATTTTATATATATATATATATATATATATATATATATATATATATATATATATATATATATATATATATATATATATATATATATATATATATATAAAATATATATATATATATATAAATCAATCTAGAACTCTGACAAAACCTGTATCGGGGAAATATGTCAGGATCATTTCATATTTCTGAAGCTTGAATGAACAAATTTTAGTACATATATAAGAGATATATAAGTAAATTAAAAAAGGTACTTGAAAAAAATATCGCATTATAAAATTTTTTTGTACGCAATTCTCCAGTAGAGAGGAAGAGCAACATTGTTAGAATTAAGAAATACCACGTTGGATGAACACGACACTTGAATAGATTATAAACTGCGTTGATAATTAATCATCACGAACTTTCAGACGGTACATAAATTCTTTTAATTATATAAATTATAATTTTAAGTACAAATTTAATAAAACACAAGACACTAAACACTAAAACTGTAACAATGATCATGTTGATTAGAAAGGGCTAAATTGTTGTAAAAATTAGTAATGAAGTTAAGGAAAAAATATACATAAAATGCATATTCGTACTCTTTTAATTAGTAATACATTAAAATAGTTTTAAAACAAATATACAAAGAACATTACATATATTAACGTTTGACTTTACAAAGCAAACAATTGGTATAAAGATTACGTTATCTATTGTGTCACAAAAAAAAACATAATAATTAAAAACTATTGTTCCGAAGATAAATATTATCATAAAAGCGACGACAGATGACGGAACTATTACTTGAGTTAAAAATTTAAAATATTTTATATAGACTTCGAGTTAACGATGTTAAGTTTTAATGTTATAAAAAAATGTTAATAATGAAAAAAGTGATTATTATTCGTATACGCTTTATAGCTATGTAGTTAGTGAGTGTTAGTAGATCTGTGACGAAAACAATTATTTCGAACGCCATCTTACAGTAAAAAACAAAATCTGACAACGCTGGATTCGAATTTACTACGGCGAATGTATAAGCAAATAATTGGTCTGTAAATATCTTCACTCTATTACCAATACAGGGGTAGAAAGAGGTCTAGACAATTAGGTCGTTTTGAAGACATTTTTTGGGACAACGTGACAGGGACGAGCCCATCACCTTAGTTTTTGATAAAAGCCATTGGCACGAGCCTTGGGGATCGAACTCGGGTCTCTTGACTCGAATTCCGAGCACCCAACCACTCGCCTATCATGACTTTTTTTTATAAAATTCTAGAATTATTATAAAATAAATTAATAGAAAAATACTACGGCTATTACTGGCTATTCCAAGCGTGCGAACCAGCCGTAATTAACAATACGCCTCTGAATAATAAACGTATCAGCTTAGTTCCAACTAGAGACTTCCAGCGGCTAAATATTATTAATTACCAGCTCAACCTCCGCAATGCCCCAGTCAGTTGTTACAATTTGTAAACATAGAAATCTTAGATAGCGACAGAAAGACTATAACTTGTTATATAACAGCGGTTACCATGCATGGCAATCTTTAAAACAAATTATAAATTTTTAAAGAGTTTTCTTTTTTTATTCTTCTTGTGAGAAATTCGAAATTCGGGTCAAAAATGAATGTCCATCAATGCACTACGTGTCGAGTTTTGCGACCACGAACATATAAACCAAATTTGTTTACACTATGTATATTGTCTGGTATGAACGGCTCAAAAGATGGTAAGGCATCACCGATGACATCAGAATCAGAATTGTTTCACGGGATTGGTAATACAATTCTGTTTGCAGTTTGTCTAAGTCTAAGTCTGTTTGCAAAAGTCACGATAGCCGAGTTGCTGGGTGGTCGGAATTTCGAGTCGAGAGACCTGAGTTCGATCCCCAGGTGGCAGTACCAATGAGTTTTCAAAACTTATGTACGAATTTCATCGTTGGCTTGGACATAAAGGCGGCGACGGGCTCACCACCTGTCACGTTGTCCCGAAAATATCTTCGGTGGAAGGTGGGTCAAAGGGACTTAATTGTCTAGACTAGACCTCTGTCTACCCCTGTATTGGGAATTGCGTGAAGATATTTTTTTTCCTCTTCCAACACCAATGGTACAAAACACGTACGCCAATCCACGAAAAAGAAATAATATTGTCAATTTTCTTAAAAAATTATTTTATGTCATAATAAAAATTTATATTTTTTACCGCAACCATGATCAAAAAGAGATGATCGATGAATTTCCCATGGACAAGACTGGAGTTCCGGGTCGGGTCAATGTAGAATGTACGTTTTCAGGTGCTGAGTGCATGTGTTACCTTCGTTATTTCTGATAACATAAGTGCTTTAGCTGTTTGTTTTAAGATTAGGGCAATGTATGTGATGTTACCATCTATGCATGTATACATTTATTGTAATATCATCGATTTTAAACGGTTAGTTAACTGAAACTTCATCATAAACTTTGTGAGTCCTTCTACAGGAAAGAGCTAATGATAATTTTGCATATTGAAGCAGTTACATTAACATAATGTTATTTGTTACTGTAAAACAACTGTTTTGTGGTCCTCAATTCACGTTCTTATGCAGCCATTAGAACAGCAAAAAGGTTGTTTAACTATAATTATTTTAAAATACTAACAGTACTAATATTCTAAATTCAAAAATTTTATTGAGATTTTTATTAATTTATTATATTATACATTCATTTTGAAGAACCTTGAATATGTAATTCTCGCTTGAAACCTGTTTCTATAATTTAATTTAACGAATGATTTTGAATTATAATAGATGTATTGATTAAAAATAAATACCGGAAATATTGACACAGTGTTTAATACGTATTTTTATATATAAAATAGAACATCTTCGCTTAGTCTGCTGAGTTCATAAGACCTCGACAAACGAACAGCCGAGAATTTTATACATTAATATACATTAATTATTCTTTACGTTATCACTCGGCTCCATGTAAAGTTTGTAAATGTAAATTTATTAATTAACAATGCGCGACTGTTTTATATAATATTTAGTTGTTGCTGTATTTATTTAGTTTAAATAATGCGTTAAAAAAGTTATCCCGAATGCGTCCCTGTCGACGATGGGAGTCGGTCGGGTCGAATAGTACGATGTGATGATTTTGATAATTTTATTATGTAATGTTTTTTTTTTTAATAATTGTGCGAATTTATGGTTATGGAATCAATGTCCATAACACTTTTACATTTGGAGGATATGTATGTATGCTACAATGTGTATATATATAAATTTATGAATATTACTCTATATATAATATTTAGAGGATATATACTCATTTATATATAAAAAATTGATTTACCTGAACTTTTTTACTTTTACCTATGTTTGTTTGTAAAGATATTGTGTCCCTTAGTTCCCATGGTACATAATGACAATACTTGAAATATACTTTCTTAAAGACATGTTAGTTTTTATTTTTAATATATATTGCTATCGTGACTGTTGCTATGGTCTAATAAACACCAATGACATACATTCCATTCCTATCAAAGAATGTGGTAAAATGTCGTGTAATACAGAAATATGATCAAAAAGGATGATCGATGAATTTCCCATGGACAAGACTGGAGTTCCGGGTCGGGTCAATGTAGAATGTACGTTTTCAGGTGCTGAGTGCATGTGTTACCTTCGTTATTTCTGATAACATAAGTGCTTTAGCTGTTTGTTTTAAGATTAGGGCAATGTATGTGATGTTACCATCTATGCATGTATACATTTATTGTAATATCATCGATTTTAAACGGTTAGTTAACTGAAACTTCATCATAACCTTTGTGAGTCCTTCTACAGGAAAGAGCTAATGATAATTTTGCATATTGAAGCAGTTACATTAACATAATGTTATTTGTTACTGTAAAACAACTGTTTTGTGGTCCTCAATTCACGTTCTTATGCAGCCATTAGAACAGCAAATAGGTTGTTTTACTATAATTATTTTAAAATACTAACTACAGCACTAATATTCTAAATTCAAAAATTTTATTGAGATTTTTATTAATTTATTATATTATACATTCATTTTGAAGAACCTTGAATATGTAATTCTCGCTTGAAACCTGTTTCTATAATTTAATTTAACGAATGATTTTGAATTATAATAGATGTATTGATTAAAAATAAATACCGGAAATATTGACACAGTGTTTAATACGTATTTTTATATATAAAAATTGATTTACCTGAACTTTTTACTTTTACCTATGTTTGTTTGTAAAGATATTGTGTCCCTTAGTTCCCATGGTACATAATGACAATACTTGAAATATACTTTCTTAAAGACATGTTAGTTTTATTTTAATATATATTGCTATCGTGACTGTTGCTATGGTCTAATAAATGACATACATTCCATTCCTATCAAAGTTTGTTTTAAAAGTCACGATAGCCGAGTGGTTGGGTGGTCGGAATTTCGAGTCAAGAGACCCGAGTTCGATACCCAGGTGGCCGGCTCGTACCAATGTGTTATTCAAGAACTTATGTACGAATTGTATCGTACCTTGGACATAAAGACGGCGACGGGCTCACCACCTGTCACGTTGTCCCGGAAATATCTTCGGTGGAAGGTGGGTCAAAGTGACTTAATGTCTAGACTAGACCTCTATCTATCCCTTTATTGGGAATTGCGTGATGAAATTTATTTATTAATTCAATGTAGGTTGTCAAGCGTATTCTTCTGTGGCTTATATTTAATGATTTCGTATGTTACATTGAAGTTTTTTTAATACGCAGCATAATTATAGGACAAAGGATATAGGATGAAAAAAAGTGTGCATAATAGTAAAAGCCTTCCCTATCTGTCAACCTAAGGAGATGACAAAATAAGCGGTTATAGAAAACTATGGTAATAATATTAACAAGTTCAAATACGAAGAATTACCTACACATACAATAAATATATTTACTAACACGGAACATGTTATTTAATAAAAATACTATATAAAAATTGATTTACCTGAACTTTTTTACTTTTACCTATGTTTGTTTGTAAAGATATTGTGTCCCTTAGTTCCCATGGTACATAATGACAATACTTGAAATATACTTTCTTAAAGACATGTTAGTTTTTATTTTTAATATATATTGCTATCGTGACTGTTGCTATGGTCTAATAAATGACATACATTCCATTCCTATCAAAGAATGTGGTAAAATGTCGTGTAATACAGAAATATGATCAAAAGCTATCTTGTTTTATTTTTTCCATTGGCAACATTTCAGTATCGTAACTTCCGATAGACACAGAAAGAATGAGGGTTCGAGATTCTTGTGACTATATATCACAGAGCAAATTGCACAAACACAATAGTTAAATGTTAATTGCAATTTTAAATATAGAAAGATGATACATCAAATTACCACGTGTTCGGCCAACCGAAACAAGATTAAACATTGTGACGTCATCATACATTATCTCTCATTTGACATTGCCTTCGACGTGGAGATCGCAATGATTGATCATCAAAATATAATACCACCATCACACATTACAGTCATTTATTTTACCTATGTTTGTTTGTAAAGATATTGTGTCCCTTAGTTCCCATGGTACATAATGACAATACTTGAAATATACTTTCTTAAAGACATGTTAGTTTTATTTTAATATATATTGCTATCGTGACTGTTGCTATGGTCTAATAAATGACATACATTCCATTCCTATCAAAGAATGTGGTAAAATGTCGTGTAATACAGAAATATGATCAAAAGCTATCTTGTTTTATTTTTTCCATTGGCAACATTTCAGTATCGTAATTTTCGATAGACACAGAAAGAATGAGGGTTCGAGATTCTTGTGACTATATATCACAGAGCAAATTGCACAAACACAATAGTTAAATGTTAATTGCAATTTTAAATATAGAACGATGATACATCAAATTACCACGTGTTCGGCCAACCGAAACAAGATTAAACATTGTGACGTCATCATACATTATCTCTCATTTGACATTGCCTTCGACGTGGAGATCGCAATGATTGATCATCAAAATATAATACCACCATCACACATTACAGTCACTGATTTACCTAATTAATTTAGTTTGTTTTAAAAAGTCACGATAGCCGAGTGGTTGGGTGGTCGGAATTTCGAGTCAAGAGACCCGAGTTCGATACCCAGGTGGCCGGCTCGTACCAATGTGTTATTCAAGAACTTATGTACGAATTGTATCGTAGCTTGGACATAAAGACGGCGAAGGGCTCACCACCTGTCACGTTGTCCCGGAAATATCTTCGGTGGAAGGTGGGTCAAAGTGACTTAATGTCTAGACTAGACCTCTATCTATCCCTGTATTGGGAATTGCGTGATGAAATTTATTTATTTATTCAATGTAGGTTGTCAAGCGTATTCTTCTGTGGCTTATATTTAATGATTTCATATGTTACATTGAAGTTTTTTTTAATACGCAGCATAATTATAGGACAAAGGATATAGGATGAAAAAAAAGTGTGCATAATAGTAAAAGCCTTCCCTATCTGTCAACCTAAGGAGATGACAAAATAAGCGGTTATAGAAAACCATGGTAATAATATTAACAAGTTCAAATACGAAGAATTACCTACACATACAATAAATATATTTACTAACACGGAACATGTTATTTAATAAAAATACTATATAAAAATTAAGTTCAATATCAAATTCTAGTCATTTAATAGTGTACTACGTCTCTAAATAATTTACTACTTTTTAACCCTGCCTTTTACACCTTTTTAGTGTTTCAGAACCAATTTTCACCGATGTTCGGTTACTTTAAGATTACCACAAACAAAATTATGTAGGATTTCCTACGTATGGCATTATGCATAACGTATGTACATGTGTACTTTTTCTTCTTCATTCATGTCGTATTTCATAACAGGGAAACTACATAGAGGTTCCTTTAGAGTATCGGAATAGAATCTGTTTATGAGGTTAGCGTTTCATAACAGACACGATCGAATGGTAAGTAGCTGCAGTAGCCGAAGAACTAAAAACGATGATTGCGACGTGTTTCCATCCATTAAGTTTAAAACTTCACGATACAGAACGAAATTACACAACAGTTGTAATAATGAGGGACCGACTCAGGAGGAGGATATATACAATATTTATACATTAACACAAAAAATATAAAAAAAAATATCTTCACGCAATTCCCAATACAGGGGTAGACAGAGGTCAAGTCTAGACAATTAAGTCCCTTTGACCCACCTTCCACCGAAGATATTTTCGGGACAACGTGACAGGTGGTGAGCCTGTCGCCGCCTTTATGTCCAAGCCAACGATATAGTTCGTACATTTAGTTAAGTTTCTTTGAAAAATCCATTGGTACGAGCCTGCCACGTGGATTTCGAAGTCGGGTTTCTTGACTCGAAATTCCGACCACCCAACAACTCGGCTATCGTGACTTTATATACATTAACACGATAGAAATAATTAGAATTGCAATTTGAATTAAAAGACATCGCATTTATATGTATCGCTCCTCATACTTTATTACGCTAATTAGTAGCTTACTACACATTAGCAGCATAATTTCGGATGACTACCAGTTTCTTATTATCTTATTGTTATGAATACGTTAATCGAATAAAAAAAAAAATTAAATCTCAAATATCAAAATTTATCGGTCTACGCTCAACAACAACAGTTCACCAAGTTTTCAAAACCCTAATGAATACAAAAGGACGTAAGGACGTATAAATGTCCGGCTTCAAAATGTAATATATCCTTTATCGACTTTAAATTAAAGTTCAAATTTGCAGTGAATGCAATTATGTTTTATTATACCAAAGCCAATACAAATTCATGGATTAGGAAACCATATTTTTTAGTACCAGCCTTACACTTTTAGTCGAATTCGTTAATTAATTATGCATAGTATATACTTTGTTTGGAAGACGACCTTATCACTATATGCAAAAAGGACGTGCTTCGATATGTACACGCTATTCCCAATACAGGGGTAGACAGAGGTCTAGACTAGACATTTTCGGGACAACGTGACGGGCTAACCCGTCGCCGTCTTTATGTCCAAGCCAACGATATAGTCCGTACATTTAGTTAAGTTTCTTTGAAAAATCCATTGGTACGAGCCTGCCACGTGGATTTCGAAGTCGGGTTTCTTGACTCGAAATTCCGACCACCGAACCTTTCGGCTATCGTAAATCGTATAAATTGGTAGCTAAGAGGTTTATAATTTTATTTTTATGAAGTTTAAATTACATTGTTTGGAACTATTTACATTGTTTTAAGTAACCTACTTTTTACATTGTTTATTGGGTATGGCAATGAATAGTTTCTAGCATATTTATCTAGGCCAACTAACTTCCACTAGTGCTAGAGATTCGGAGGATTCGGAATAGCGACCCGAGTTCGATCCCTGAGGCTGGTACTAATGGGTTTTTTCAAAACCTTATGTACGATTTATATCGATGGCCTGGACATAAAGACGGCGACGTGCTCACCGCCTGTCACGTTGTCCTAAAAAGAATTCTTCGGTGTAAGGTGGATCGAAAGCAATTAACCGTATAGAACTCTGTCTGCCCCAGTTGGAAATGTCGTGAAGATATTTTTATTTGTTTATACATTCATCATATGGTGTCGACGAATCTAATACGCCTCTTCGGGCTTCACAGTTCACATTGGTGCCTTTTAACCTTGTTGAGTAAGTACCTACGTTGATTTCGAGTGACGAAATTTATTTTTTGGGGGGCTTATTTCTGTCACGTCTGCGCAAGGTCCCACCGCCGCCGGGGGTCGGCCGCTTCGATTGTGCTCAAAGTATATTGTGTGCAGTTAATGAATTTAGCGTTTTGTATACGTGGTAGCGGTACGTGGAGACATTGGCACGAGCCTAGCACCTGGGGATCGAACTCGGGTTTCTTGACTCAAACTTTGTTCACTCAACCAATTGGTATCGTAAATTAAATAAATGTTTAGGTCAACGTCACGGGTGGTGACCCCGTCGCCGCTTTATGCCGAAGCCAACGATATAAATCATGCATAAGTTTTTAAAAAAAAACTATTAGTACAAGCCGAATCTAATTCGGGTCTCTTGACTCGAATTCCGATCACCCAACCACTCGGCTGTCGTGACTTATTATACATAGAAAGGGACAACATCACATACTGTTCTGTCACCAACTGTTTTTTGTGGGTGAAAGCATCCAAAGCACTTGTCCTACGGGAATCGGAAAACAAGGAAGTCGCCACAAACACCCGGACCCGAGAAAATGTAGGAAAAGTGGTTTCTCTACATTGACCCGTCCGGTAATCGAACCCGGGACCTCGAGATGGCGAAAACATGAAAACCGGTGTTTACGCCACTCGTCCACGGAGGTCGTAGCGAATCACCGTCTCCATAGCAACCGTATAGTTATTATTTGATAAGATAGCATATGAGGAAAACAGTCACTGAATTAACACGAGGCTAATCTCGATTGACTGGATTAGAAGAAAAGGTTGTAACTTTGTTACTTATAAAACCTGTGGCATAATAGAGGGCGCTGTATTTTTTATATTCAAGCATTTCCTAATATAGGTTTAGGCAGATGTCTAGAGAATTTAGTGTTTTCGGAGTTTACTTTGGAACAAAGTGTAGGCGGTGATCCTGCCGCCGTTTTCATGTCCAATCCAACCATATATCCCTTAGTAAAAAAAAAAATCTTCACGCAATTCCCAATATAGGGGTAGACAGAGGTCTAGTCTAGACAATTAAGTCCCTTCGACCCGCCTTCCACCGAAGATATTTTTCGGGACAACGTGACAGGTGGTGAGCCCGTCGCCGTCTTTATGTCCAAGCCAACGATGTAATTCGTACATAAGTTTTTGAAAAACCCATTGGTACGAGCCTGCCACCTGGGGATCGAACTCGGGTCTCTCGACTCGAAATTCCGACCACCCAACAACTCGGCTATCGTGACTTCTCAACTAATGCACGTTTAAACCGAAAAGCGTTTAAATAAAAAAAAAAACGTCAAAACCGCGTCACATTCGACCGGCACGTGACACGTGAACGCGCGCACAGACAATGGTAGAGCCACGCATCAGCTTTTGCTGTTGCATGAATGGGCCGGCTCGACCGGGGAAGTATCATGACCTCACAGAATACCGGCGTGAAGTAGAAGTCTAACAAACTTCTGCGTTCCGTCTGGTGAGTGCAGGTAACCGGAGGCCCACACAACCCCTCCCCCAATTGTGGGGGGACTCTGAGGCCGGCAACGCATCTGCATATTGCGGGTGTTCATGGGCGGCGGTGATCACTAATCATCACGTGAGCCACCTGCACGTTTGCCTCCCTTTTCTGTAAAAAAATACCGACAAACATACGCGCGATGTAATGTCTGTAATGTCACATTTAAGTCAGTTTATCGATTGCTCACTAATAATAGAATAGCGTGAGCGTGTGGAGCGAGGCGGGAGCGGAAGCGGTTGTAATTATTAAAAAAATAATATCTTCACGCAATTCCCAGTACAGGGTCAGACAGGTCTAGTCTAGACAATTAAGTCCCTTCGACCCACCTTCCACCGGGAATATTTTTCGGGACAACGTGACAGGTGGTGAGCCGGATATTATTAGCGGTTATTATTATAATTATATGAAAACCGGTGTCGGTATCAGAGCGATTAGTGTTTCTGTATCTCGATTTTTACTGAGTCCTTTCCATTTCACGGTCTTATGCTGCTGTGAGGCAGACTCATTTTATATTATTTTTACATTTTTGTTAATTTATGGCAATATTATTTTATTTTCTGTGTAATTAATTTTTTTTTGCTTTGTTTTGTATCTATTGTGATTACACCGTGAATAAATGTTTTTCGATTACCATAACGACATTCAAGGCTGTGTCCCACAGTCGCCTATTACGACACCCACGGGGAG
Organism: Sericinus montela; assembly: GCA_029286605.1. Lineage (NCBI taxonomy): Eukaryota > Metazoa > Arthropoda > Insecta > Lepidoptera > Papilionidae > Sericinus > Sericinus montela. Next base: position 356,397 of record JAGSMR010000087.1, on the reverse strand, counting down.
AAAGTGAGTGGTTGAAGAATCTGATGTATTCTAAAATCTAAATTAGGTTAGAATCTCAAATAACCCATTAATAACGCAATTAGCTCATAAAAAGAAGAAAAAGAAATTATCTATTATAAATTTAATCAATAAAAATCATTTATTTATTGTCATAAACATACAAAACATCATAGATCGTAATTTTTTAATCTACCACCGTTTCGTGATAAGCTTCCTCTAACGGAGAAAAAACGAGCGAAAGAAAACCAAAAACCGAAGAACATTTTTTTTAATCAGACACCTAAAATATTTGAAACAAAATAAAAAAAACATATCTAGATAGGGACAACATCACATACATTTCTCCGATCCCAATGTAAGATGCTAAAGCACTTGAGGTATGGGAATCGGACAGCGAAGGCTCCGCAAACAATAAGAATCTAAAACAAAATCTTTTAGTCCGTATTCGTTACGACGTTACTGACAGACGCACAGATACACACGTTAAGTTCATAGCTTCCTTTCTGATATCGTAAGACATTAATAAAATAGACACACCCACACACGGAATAGTTCAAAACTTTATCACTTGGACCAAGCGACAATTACCGGCTCCAGCCGGTTGAAACCGGATTATTGGTCTGCGTAGAGTTGATTTAACCGGGCTCAGAAGAATATTAGTGCTGCGAGGGGTGAACCGGGAGAAGTTACCCGGGTACATACAGATCACATACTGCGGCGTTACTCGTTATAATGCATGTAATTAAAAAACTATGTTTTTTTATTCGAGCTCGAACTGTGAGGTCAGAGCGATGACCTCTAAAGTATACCATACGAATGATTTGGGTTCAAGTCTGATTTTGGACATAAATATTTGTTAAAAGATTTACTTTTCCACGTACTCAGAGAAATGAAGAAATTCAAGTTGTAAAATTAATTGTACAACTTGAATTATTTCATAATTACACATACGCTGCACATTATTCTGTCTTACTAGTAAAGGATGTGGATGTAGATAATGAACATAGCAGAATAATTTAAAAAAATAAAACAATTATAAAAAAATAACAATAAAGTATCAAGACGTATGCGCCGGTGTACGGCGGACGGAATCCGACGTCGCGCGTCGCTTACGAAATGTTATCGCGTGTTCGTCGAAGAAAGATGCAACTGAACATTTGCAACTTTGTTACACATTCAATAATTTTGAGAGGGAGAATAATTTTAAATCTTTATAGGTACGTGTTTATTTCTATCCAATCTACATACAGTTGATAAATATGCCTGTTGATTGTGGTTGTTAAAAAATATTATTATTATGTTATATACATAGCAAAAATAATTATCGAATGATCAGGGTTAAAATGACTTCATTTTAATACCTCTGCTAGCCCTAGTGTAAGAAAATATCTGAAAATATGAAACAAGTAATGAAATACACTACAAATACGAATCATCAATATTATACTACAAGTAACTGTAAAATAAACTTAGCAGTTTTCAATACACTTTTATTACTATTTTTTTTAAACATTCCACTAATTAAGGTAACGAGCGGATTGGCGATACATATTGTAATACATATATATAATAGTGAATTGCCCAGCAGTGGGATAGTATAGGTTAAAAAATACAATATTTATCGATCACTTACATTAGAAATAATAAAGTAGCAGTTCTCAGTTGCGAGTTTATGCCGCTGACTCGCGCTAAGTAAAGCAAGCAAACGAAGCGGGCGCGAGGGCACAGGGCTGTCACGCGTACGTTGTAATATATTGAATTAATTTTTTACTGCTTAGTTAAATATTCCGTGTGGTAACGGAGTAAGAATATTGTCACTCCTTTTATTCCCGTGGGAGTCGTAAGAGGCGACTAATGGAAACAGCCTTGAATATCGTTATGGCAACCGATAGATGGCGGGATAACCATCTCTATAAAATATCAGACTAAAATTATCAGACCGAAGATGGGCAGCAGCGTGTGCGTTGCGAGTGATCTGATATTGCGATCGCCATTCCGCTTGCCAAGCGTGGCGATTATGGCAAATCATCTCTATGGAAAAGGTCAATGTCCTGCCGTAGACGTTAACGCAATATCTTCACGCAATTCCCAATACAGGGGTAGAGAGAGGTCATGTCTAGACAATTAAGTCCCTTTGAACCACCTTCCACCAAAGATATTTTTCGGGACAACGTGACAGGTGGTGAGCCCGTCGCCGTCTTTATGTCCAAGCCAACGAAAATTCATACATAAGTTTTTTTGAAAAACTCATTGGTACTGCCACCTGGAGATCGAACTCGGGTCTCTCGACTCGAAATTTCGACCACCCAACAACTCGGCTAACGTGATTTTTGGACTTTAACAGTTACTAGATAAACAGATAATATCTAGTTGCTCTTGATATGCATCTCGAGGTCTCGGGTACGATTCCCGGACGGATTAATGTGGAAAAACCACTTTTTCTACATTTTCACGGATCTGGGTGTTTTTGTGGTGCCTTCGTTGTTTCCGATTCCCATAAAACAAGTGCTTAAGCATCTTACATTGGGATAGAAACAATATATGCTATGTTGTCCCTATCTATATATGTATACAATATTCACGTATAAATAAATATAAAAAATCGTAAAAATAATATTAGTTATAGCTAAACCGGGCCCCGCTTCGTTTTGACTACGGAGCTTATGCGTTAGATAATGAGATAACGTCACAGACGATGAGACCATCGCCATCTTAGTGTCCAAGCTAACCTTATATAATTATTACATATAATATATTGCTTTTATATTACACACACACAAATGTTTAATCTAACGAGATTCGAACCCTAACCCTTAGCTTCGAAAGCATCAACATCACATCGGCCATTGCGTCGTAAAATTAAATTTAATAAAAAAAAAAATAGGCAAACCTTTAATAAATAATACTAATAATTTAACAGTGGCAGCCCTGCCCACTCCACGGCAAGTATGCGCCTGTCCGATATTTTTTTCACCGGCAGACGGAAAACCGTCGAGTCGAATTATAATTTTCATTGTTATATTTTTTTTTGCTACATTAACATGTATTGCATTTTCAGCATTGGCTTTTAACTGCAAAGGAAATGTAATAATACATTATTGTAATAAGTTGGGAACGATTTTATGATTTCGTAATAATATGTGAAATTGTTTCCTTCTATCTAAGAAATTTATTAAAGAAAAATTTTATAAATTAAATATTAAATATATTAAATATCTTCACGCAATTCCCAATACAGGGGTAGACAGAGGTCAAGTCTAGACAATTAAGTCCCTTTGACCCACCTTCCACCGAAGATATTTTTCGGGACAACGTGACAGGTGGTGAGCCTGTCGCCGCCCTTATGTCCAAGCCAACGAAAATTCATACATAAGTTTTTGAAAACTCATTGGTACTGCCACCTGGAGATCGAACTCGGGTCTCTCGACTCGAAATTTCGACCACCCAACAACTCGGCTAACGTGATTTTTGGACTTTAACAGTTACTAGATAAACAGATAATATCTAGTTGCTCTTGATATGCATCTCGAGGTCTCGGGTACGATTCCCGGACGGATTAATGTGGAAAAACCACTTTTTCTACATTTTCACGGATCTGGGTGTTTTTGTGGTGCCTTCGTTGTTTCCGATTCCCATAAAACAAGTGCTTAAGCATCTTACATTGGGATAGAAACAATATATGCTATGTTGTCCCTATCTATATATGTATACAATATTCACGTATAAATAAATATAAAAAATCGTAAAAATAATATTAGTTATAGCTAAACCGGGCCCCGCTTCGTTTTGACTACGGAGCTTATGCGTTAGATAATGAGATAACGTCACAGACGATGAGACCATCGCCATCTTAGTGTCCAAGCTAACCTTATATAATTATTACATATAATATATTGCTTTTATATTACACACACACAAATGTTTAATCTAACGAGATTCGAACCCTAACCCTTAGCTTCGAAAGCATCAACATCACATCGGCCATTGCGTCGTAAAATTAAATTTAATAAAAAAAAATAGGCAAACCTTTAATAAATAATACTAATAATTTAACAGTGGCAGCCCTGCCCACTCCACGGCAAGTATGCGCCTGTCCGATATTTTTTTCACCGGCAGACGGAAAACCGTCGAGTCGAATTATAATTTTCATTGTTATATTTTTTTTGCTACATTAACATGTATTGCATTTTCAGGATTGGCTTTTAACTGCAAAGGAAATGTAATAATACATTATTGTAATAAGTTGGGAACGATTTTATGATTTCGTAATAATATGTGAAATTGTTTCCTTCTATCTAAGAAATTTATTAAAGAAAAATTTTATAAATTAAATATTAAATATATTAAATATCTTCACGCAATTCCCAATACAGGGGTAGACAGAGGTCAAGTCTAGACAATTAAGTCCCTTTGACCCACCTTCCACCGAAGATATTTTCGGGACAACGTGACAGGTGGTGAGCCTGTCGCCGCCCTTATGTCCAAGCCAACGATAAAATTTGTACATAAGTTTTTGAAAAACTCATTGGTACTGCCACCTGGGGATCGAACTCGGGTCTCTCGACTCGAAATTCCGACCACCCAACAACTCGGCTATCGTGACTTATTTTATAATAATTTTATAGGAAGGGCTATTATAATATATAATAATAAAAGAATACGAGAGATCGCTGGGAACGCTTCGAAGCTATTTCTAGAAACAAATCTATCATAATATTGTATCGTCATGAAAACATGGACAAATTATATGAATAAATAATAAATAAATACATATATAGACAGGGACAACATCATATACATTGCTCCGATTCCAATGTAAGATGCTAAAGCACTTATGGTATGGGAAACGGAAACAACGAAGGCACCGCAAACACCCAGACCCGCGAAAATAGTTAAATATTTTTAATTTATAGTCTAGACGTCTGTCTACCCCTGTGTTGGCAATTGCGTGAAGACATTTATTTATTGTGTAACTTTATTTATTGTCTTCCAATGGAGATCGTTGGGACATCGGAGTCATTACAGAATTAGTCAATGAAATAAAAATAAAATATGAAAGAGACAACATGAATTCAGGCATTATAAACGAAAGATACATTGAAAAAATAGATTAATGAGGACTAAAATTTTATCGCTAAGATAATGCTAAATAAGTTTTCTGAAGATAACACTTTTACTGGGTATCAACTGTTTATATAAACTATACATATTTATTATTTTATAACACTAACATTATTTTAATAGTATTATAAAAGTAGTATGGACAAAAGTCACGATAGCCGAGTTGTTGGGAGGTCGGAATTTCGAGTCATGAGACCCGAGATCGATCCCCAGTTGGCAGGCTCGTACCAATGGGTTTTTCAAAAACCTATGTCCGATTATATCGTTGGCTTGGACATAAAGACAACGACGGGCACACCACCCGTCACGTTGTTCCGAAAATATCTTCGGTAGAAGGTGGGTCAAAGGGATTAATTGTCTAGACATGAGCTCTGTCTACCCCAGTAATGGGAATTGCGGGAAGATATTTATTTTTATTTTATTTATAGCTTTAAATGAAATAATAAGCGTTAAAAGTTATCTCCTAAGCATTCTTCATTACACTTTCTAAGCTCAATCCACTGGTAGACTGGCCATGTTGTACACTGTTTATTTTGTGCAAATAAAAATTAAATAAATAAATAATCATACGATAGGCAGTAAGTAAAACCATTTTCGACTAAAAAATTCATGACAGTAGTTTTACTTCCGTGAATAAATACGATCATAAATTAATTTTAAATTATCTATATTAAGGACTCCTCGTTGTAGTGAAATAAAGTTAAAACATAATAGCTACTGCACGAAGTCATTGTCCGAGACGTACCGTCTCTCTCACACGCTAACTACTTCTCCTTTCGACTGCAACAAGCAGGGTTCGTGCTGCGGTTTGGTATGTTATCGTAAAAATTAAAATATTAATATTACTTAAATATTTAAATTCACATTATAATTATTATTGTTATATCTTCACGAGTCATGCCTGATGGGGTAGCAGAGACCACATCGCTAAGTGATGTTACACTCCTTAGAGGTGTGCTCTTCCACTTGACCCAAATTCATTGTTACTTTTCAAAACCAATTTCTGAGTACCTCAGTACTGTTGACCTTCGTCTCTTCGAGCAATTTGTTCTTCGAATTTTAGTTTCGGCCTAAGTCTACCAATTCTATTATTAACTTTCGCGCTGTATGTATATTTACTTCACAATTCCATCTTCACTGACGGACTTTAACAGATTTTAATAATGATAATTAATATCAATGATTCACTGCCACAGAAATGATAAGATTTAATAATATTTACACTCTAATGACATTTAAAATATTCACATAGATTATCTATTACGATCTATCAACGTAAATCTATAAAATAAAATTAATTTACTGATTTGTAATTTATACTGACTTATATACTCCATACATATCGGCTTGTTAAAGTGCCCTGAGGATAGGAGGAGATATAGAGAGGATTTGCCATAATCGCCACGCTTGACATGCGGATTGGCGATCCAGACCACTCGCACCTCAGACGCTGCTGCCCATCTTCGGTCTGATATTTTTAGAGATGGTTATCCCGCCATCTATCGGTTGCTATCACGATATTTAAGGCTGTTTCCCTTAGTCGCCTCTTACGACACCCACGGGAAGAAAGGGAGTGACAGTATTCTGAAGCCATTACCACACGGTTATATACTACATTATCCTTTCAAAAGACTTAGTTTAAATTATGAAAGAATGTATATCAAAAATACAAAATAGTATCGATTATTATTTAAACAGATACATACCACAGCGCGTCGGTAATGCCGCCTAAGCGGGGGCATGTGACTCGGTGACGCGTCGCGTTTTTACCGCTCTTTTTTGTGTATTTTATATTTTTTTTTATTTCATTTAAGCACTTATTACCTGCCTGATACAGCCAGTGTGTGTGCACCCTTAAAGGTCCGAAACGCACTATGGTTCTATGCGAATTAGAACTTTGTGGTTTATGACGTAAAGTCACCACAGCCGAGTGGTTGGGTGGTCGGAATTTCGAGTCGAGAGAACCGAGTTCGATGCCCAGGTGGCGGGCTCGCACCGATGGGTTTTTCAAAAACTTATCTACGAAATGTATCGTTGGTTTGGACATTGAGATGGCGACGGGCTCACCACCTGTCACGGTGTAACGAAAATATTTTCAGTGGAAGGTGCGTCGAAGGGACTTAATTGTCTAGGCTAGACCTCTGTCTACTCCCGTATTGGGAATTGCGTGAAGATTAACATTGTTGATATATTTTTATCATTATCTGTCAATACAATATGTTCAACCATTGACATCTAGCACCCTTTTATGATAAAGTGTTTTTTTTTATTCCCCATTTTTTAAGTCACGACAGCCGAGTGGTTGGGTAATCGTAATTCGAATCGAGAGAACCAAGAGACCCAATTAGTAGGCTCGTACCAATGGTTTTTTTCAAAACTTATATACGATTTACATCGTTGTCTTACACATAAAGACACCAGGCATATGTTACATTGTTCCAAAAAAAATTCTTCTGTGAAAGTTAGATCGAAAGAGCTAAATTGTCTACCCCGCCTATTTGGAACGGCGTAAGGATACTTTTCTACATATACAACACGAGAAAAGGCACTAACGGATTAATTTCACGCGAACACTTTCGCGGATGCTGTCTATAATCATAGATCTCTCGGCTCGCGGTCCACTTTCCGCGATCCGAATGAAACGTTATCAATCTCGCGCACTCCCAAAGCGATACGGCGTTATCAGTCGCGCACACACACACACAGACACATACACACGCACTCACACATAAAGCGTTATCAATCAGGCTAACAGTTTTATGGCTTTACAGTACTGCTATACGGTATTTCAGTTGCGCTACGCGATTACGACTGTAATAGGACGGGACATTAAACATGACCTACATTACGTTACGGAAACTTATACGGCGTCGAAATCGCCGCCTGTCACGTTGTCTCAAAGCCTCGGCGGAAAGCGGGTCGAAAGTTAATATGACCTCTGCCAACACCACTGTGGGAAATTAAATAAAATAAATAAATATCTTCACGCAATTCCCAATACAGTCTATACTATTAAGTCCACTTTCCATCGAAGATATTTTCGGGACAACGCGACAGGTGGTGAGCCCGTCGCCGTCTTTATGTCCAAGCCTGCAATATGATACGTACATAGGTTATTGAAAACCAATTGATACGAGCCTGCCACTTGGGGATCGAATCGGGTCTCCAGACTCAAAATTCCGACCACCCAACCACCCGGCTATCGTGACTTTTTCACGTTTAGATTTCTTATTTTAAGAAAAAGTATTAATCCTTTACTAAATGAAGTAAATGGCGAGGACCATATCTAGGGTGTCAAGATTCTATATACTTCATGAAATTACTTTAAGACCAATATCTTCACGCCAATATTGGAGTTGACAGAGATCCAGACAACTAAGTCCTTGAGAGCACGCCGTCTTCATGTCTAAGCCAACGATATAAATTAAATATTTTTTTGGAAACGCGGCTTACTAGCCGGCTTTCATGGTCCGAATTGCCTCCCGGGTTCGATTCCCTGACGAGTCAATGTAGAAAATCACTTTATCTACAATTTCCTAGGTCTGGGTGTTTGTCCGATTCGTTGTGTCCGATTCCATAACACAAGTGCTTTAGCTGCTTACTTTGGGATCGGAGCGATGACGTACCTATCTATGTACGTATTTTTTATTTATTGGCTTATGCATAAAGACACACGACAGGATCGCCACCTGTCACGTTGCCCCAAAAATTTTCTGTCGGCGGAAGTTGAATCGAATTTACTAAATTGTCTAGATCAGACCTCTGTCTACCCCACTATTGGTAGTGGCGTGAAGATTTCTTTTCTATTTCCAAGCCGATAGCACACGGTTAAGTTCCTATGCACGTTTAATACCCAATGTATTAGAAGAAACGAACAGACCCAGTAGCGTAGCTTATAGTTGCAAGTAGAAATTACCTCCACTTCGCCATTTGTGCTCATACGGCTGACAGACGCAACGTTGCAACTCGTTTTGGGATCGATTCAATCTTATGCGGAAAAGTAAAATTGCAAAAAAATATATATATATAAGAAAAATTGCATTATAAAAATATAAATTTTAAGTCGTATTCGGGGTAATAAGAAAATAATTATTCGGGTATACATTTTTTATTATGATTTTTTTATTGATAAAAATCTCTTTTGAATCTCCTTCTAAATATGGTGTCTTGGTACTCAGGAATTAATTGATGCCAGGACCTCGCGGTCACTAGACTCTATCTCTGCCTATAAGCCGTGTGGATCACTACCCAGTCTCTTATCCATTTGAGTTGCCAAATATCTGTGTGAATCTCGTTCTAGTTATGATGCCCTGGTACATACACTAACATTTTTGATAAATATGTGTTACATCAGTCTTGGACGGTTTATATTAGGTATAAGTATGAATATTAATATATGTAAACATATATCTTAAAAAGTATATTATACCATTGTTTATAGCTTGGAAACTAGGCTATAGGCTCACCGTCTGTCAATTCCCACATAAGCTTCTGTGAAATGCAGGTCGTAAGGACTAAATTGCCGTGACCTCTGTCTACCCAAATAAAATAATATCTTGACGCCATTCCCAATACAGGGTCAATTATGTAAATTATGCATAATAGTTTTTTAATAAAACCCCTTGGTACGTGCCATGGTTATCGAACTCTCTCTTGACTCGAACTCCGATCACCACTCGGCTATCGTGGCTCTCTGTCTACGCAAGTATTGGGAAAATGCGCGCAGACTTAAACTAAATAACAATTTGTGATTTATTATGCCAATGAAACAAACGACAAGGCGCGAACAATGAGAAATATTTATACCAATATAAACATTCAGAGCTACCACGTTATTCCTCTCAGCATACAGAGCTCAGCCTTTAATAATATACGCACACATCCATTAAATTTTATGTACACAAACACATTCGCAACTACCCCATAATGTTACACTAAACCAACTTGAACTGTAACACACCGTAACAGGGCTTAAAATCGAAACCCATGTGAATTATTCATCATTCTTCAAAACATTTCGTTATCCAAAATAAACTTTAAAACATTGCAGTTAAGACTGAATATTCAAAGACAAAGATTTGCACTTACGGCTTTCGAAATGTGAAATAGGCTATACTGTACACAGATCTCACAAGCGTGAGTTGAATGTACTATACAAAATAATTTCTAAAATATCAACTTTATAGCTTTACAAATAAAGACTAATTTTGTTAGTTCAAAAACCTATAACAGGCATAACAAGTGTATTTACATTGAAATTGAACGTTAAATCTTTACAGATTAAGATGAGATTCTATTATTGTCATTATATTTATGACGTAAGCCAATTACTGCCTTTCTGGTTTATTTTTCAGATATAATCTGTCCATATTTAATCTTCGTGCTTAAAAAGAGATCTTTCCGACTTGTTATTTGGACAAAACGCAAATATCTATGGATTGGTGCGCGGAGAGAAATGTTTGTGACTCTTTTTTTAACAAATTGCCGGTATGAAGGAAAGTCAGATTTGGTACGGTTAATACTTATTTGGAGTACGAGGAGCACAAACCTAAAATTAACCTGTTAAAAGTACTTCAAATTAAATCAAAACAGCACACATACAGGCATTGTCCAAACGTGTAATGTAATGAAATAGTCAGTAGACAGAATGGATAATTAAAAAAAATAAACATCTTCACGCTATACCCAATACTAGGGTAGACAGACGTCTAGACAATTAAGTCCTTTCTACGCGAGTTTATTTTAAAATATTTTTATAGACAAATTACTTATGTAGATGTATATATTATACATATTTATTTATATTTTTATCTTCACGCACATTGTAGCCAGAGGTCACGCAATACGGGGTAGCCAGGGAGTTCGAACAGATCGCCAAGTGTCGCGATCCTTACATACCTCTTTCGCTTCTTTCAGATTCATCACTTTCTTACATTCACGTCTAGGTATCCGAGTACTCTTGACCCACCTCTCTTCGAGCAATTTTACATAGTTATATATTTATATAAACACATACAAAACAACTGTCACTTTGTCCCGAATATATCTTCAATGGAAGGTGAGTCGAAGGGACTTAATTATCTAGACTAGACCTTATTACGTTAGAGTATTGGGAACGAAGACGGATCTGAGTTCAGTTTGAGGGCGAAAAGAACTAGAAAGTTTCACTACAAGTGTTTTCGAAAGGACTTTTTATGTTGACCTCTGTCTACCCCAGCATTGAGAGACGTCGTGAAGATATTATCAATGCGTCAATAAGTCGGTCAACCGGTGTCAATACAATAATCACTCGGGAGTTATGCCGTCGTCCAAACGTCGGAACTCGGTAGAAACCTTACACTACGAGATGTAATGCATCCGGGCCAAGGGCGGCTCCTCTCGTGCGCGCATGGAATTGATAAAAATAAGGTTAGCAACGCGCAAGTCGTGCGCGTTCGCGGCTCGCATCTCGCCGCTGAAGTGAGGAGCCGCGCGAAACACCTCCTTCTCGCGCCTTACGATGGTACCAATCTCGGAGAGAGACTACATTATGGATTAGTTTGAGGTCGCAGGTTCAAGACCGCCATTCGACTATCGTCGTGAACAACACCAGACAAGCGTAGCAGCTTAGTTAGAGCGCAATTCCCAATACAGGGGTAGACAGCGGTCTAGTCTACTAGTAGTCACCTTCCATCGAAGATATTTTCGGGACAAAGTGACAAGTGGTGAGCCCGTCGTCATATTTATGTCCAAGCCAACGATATAAATAGTACATAAGTTTTTAAATAACGCATTGGCACGACCCTGCCACCAGGGGATCGAACTCGGGTCTCTTGACTCGAAATTCCGACCATCCAACCACTCGGCTATCGTGACCTCGCTTAACTGGAATACGGGTAATGTTATTTGGCATTGCTAGCGCATTTCCTTATACAGGCGCAGCCAGAGGTCTACACTATTTTACCACATCTCACTGGGTTTATTTTGGGACTTTGTACAAACAGGTGGTGAGGCCGTCGCCGTGTTGATGTCCAAGCCAACGATATTTATCGTACATAAGTTGTCAAAAAAATTTCATTGATACGACGGTAACACAAGGGAATCGACTATTTCCGGCTATTTTGACTATTAATTAATTTATAGTGTAGTAAGACCACACACTCGATATGCTGCTGGTCCGGAGATCTTCACAGATAACAAGAGAAATGCGACAGAGTTTTTCATCTTATTTACGGACTGGGAATAGACGAATGCGGGAAATCTCGCATATGGTATATTTGCAACAATCGTAACGCACGCAAGCGGATTTCAATCTGTAAGGATGGCGATCTGAGGGTCCTTTTTAATAAAAAAAAACTTTAAAACTAATCAATTAATTAAAAATAAATACATAGATAGATAGATAGATATCCATAGACAAGCAACACATCTCATACATTGCTCTGATCCTAAAGTAAATACTAAAGAGGAAACAACAAAGGCACCACAAACACCCACACCCGAGAAATTGGTTTTCTACATTGACCTGACCGGGGAAACGAACTTATACATTTATATTATTATTCTAAATGATTCAAATCGAATTTTGTAGAATACATCGGTATCTCAGTTATCATAATAAGATTTTTTCCTAATTACTATTTTTATACAGATAACGTATTACATAAAATTAAAAAATCACTTGTATGATGGAATGGGAATCCACGAAGTCACCAAAATCGTATTACAATGTAGAAAAAGGGTTTTTCAACATTGAAACTCCTTGAAAACCACTCGTCCACGGAGGTCATCAGTTTAAATTTTATCATCTTCCACCGAAGATATTTTTAGGACAAAGTGACAGGTGGTGAGCCCGTCACCGACCTAGTGTCCAAGTCAACGATGTAATTCGTATATAAGTTTTGAAAAAACTTTTCGACACGAGCCTGCCACCTGGGAATCGAACACGGGTCTCATGACTCGAAATTCCGACCACCCCAACCACTCGGCTATAGTGAATCACATAATATAAATATCATTACAGCGCCATCTATCTATGACTTACACTGACCGATACAGAGCTCGATAAGTCGGGTACTTGAAAATAAAAACGATTGTAAAATATAAAAACTTAATGTACACATCGGTGTCCTAATCTCGAAACACAATACCGCTGTAAGCACGGAAAACGCGGAGGTTGGCAACCCTGAGCGACGCTTCGCTGCCATATAATTGCTTAACCGGGAGTACGTGGAGTCGGTAACAGTTGTTTTTTTTTTTTTTTAATAATATATATAAGGAAATCTTCGCGCCGTTCCCAATACTGGGGTAGACAGAGGTCTGGACGATTAAGACCTTTCGACCCACCTTCCACCGAAGACATTTTTGGGACAACTCGACAGATGATGAGCCCGTCGCCGTCTTTATGTCCACGCCAATGATATAAATCGTACAAAAGCTTCGAAAAAACCTGCCTTGGAGATCGAACACGGGTCTCTTGACTCCCACCCAACCAATCCGCTATCAAGACTTTCACAATTTCGTTTAGTTTTCATAATTATGTAACAGAAAACATGTCAAATAGCAACATTTTTCCATCGGTGTGGCATATAATAAACTAAATATATATATTTTTGGTATATGCGATCTATTGCCCGTGAAAAAGCTACAAACATAGAGACAAGTGCATTCGCTTTTATAATAGCATTGATATTCATCGCTTATCAACAGCGGTAGGTTTACATTGACTCAGCGCATCGAATGTAAAAAAGAATGTAAGCAACCGTATTAAAATACGTAAACGAATGACAAGGTGTTTGGGTAAGACGAAACCATAGATAAAAGTATGCGTTTAACTTTAAAAAAAAATGCCTTTTATGAATAGAAATATCAATGAAGTCATAAAATTTACAAAGGATATTATTCATATAAAAAAATATCTTCACGCCATTCCCAATACAGGGGTTGACAGAGGTCTTAGTCTAGACAATTAGGCCCTCCGACCCACCTTCCACCGACGATATTTTTGGACAACGTGACAGGTGTTGAGCTCGTCGACGTCTTTATGTCCATGCCAATGATATAATTCGTACATAAGTTTTTGAAAAAACCCATTGGTACGAGCCTGCCATCCTGAGGATCGAACTCGGGTCTCTCGACTCGAATTCCGATCACCCAATCACTCGGCTATCGTGACTTAACTATATTATTTATAAATACTTTATTCTGTATTGTACCCTATGGCGGTAACAATAACCAAGAATTTTGTTTTTATGGGAGCAGGGAACAACGGATTAACTGCCACCTGATGACAAGTAACTCTCATAGCCAACGGACATTTGCAACTTACTTCAAAACGAAGTAGGTGTGTCTCAAAAATGTCTTCATAAACTTCAAATAGTGCGTGCGGATAACACAATAATACGCTTATTTTACACAAATGCTAAATGTAGTAACGTTGGAGAGGTGACACGGAGTCAATGACACGCTCCACGTTGCTTCAGTGTCCGCTAATCAAATTTGACATAAACTTTGAAAACCACAGTGCCCTTTCAAGAAATAACATCAAACACTAAAATTACATTTAATATTAATAAAAAATGGATAGCGACAACATCACATACATTGATCTGATCCCAAAGTAAGCCTGAAGTTTCAAAAGAAAAATGGCAACTTCATTACAATACCCTGCAGTCGTAATTACATTGCTTAGAATAAATTCTGATTACACACATTTCTAAGGGATATCGTCGTCCAAATGACAGACATAGCCATAGTAAAAAATTAGTCGAGTGATAATCAAAGTTTGAGAATCGTCCGCATATCCCCGCTTATCGCTGTGCGGACATTAAAAAAGGTATTCACTTCGTTCGACTTACAGAATATCATTATTATTACTCGGGGACTGTAGGCAACAAAATAAATGAGGATTTTTAGTTTCGAAAATCACCTACAAATTTTACATCATTATATATTAGTTCAGACGTCCAAAAAAGACATAAACATTATGAGAAATACAATATAGCAAGGAAATAAATCTTAATATAAAATACCATCTGGAAATTTTCATAAGATTAAAAAAGTAAAAAATGCTACATAACCATATTTTAAAATAAATTTTAAAAGAATAATTGAAAAACTCTTAGTTTATCAGAGTTATTCTTATTATATACATTTAAAATGCTACAGAAGAAATTGGAAACTGACTGCAATATACTCGTATTGCAAACATTGTAAAAAAAAAGAAATTATTAAGTGAACAAAGAAGTCACGATAGGCGAGTGGTTGGGGGGTCGGAATTTCGAGTTAATAGACCCGAATTATATCGTTGGCTTGGATATTAAGACGGCGACGGGTTCACCACCTGTCACGTTGTCCCGAAAATATCTTCGGTGGAAGGTGGGTCGAAGGGACTTAATTATCTAGACTAGACCTCTGTCCACCCCTGTATTGGGAACTGCGTGAAGATTTTTTTTTTTAAGAAAGATTTTATATTAAACTGGATTTTAAAAGAAAACTAACATCAGCATCACACGCTGTCCGTACCGAGACCCGTGGCCGGGCGCGCTATCAGTTATTTACACAGAGAATGAACCCGCGATAAGATAGCCCAATACCTAGCGGGACGAAACCAGCGATCCCATTAGCTTTCGATACGTTTATCCGACCAGTAATGATTGTGCTGCGTTTCCTCGCAGCTTAACAAATTTGTACCATTGTAGGGAACTACATTACAAAGCATTTTATACTGCCAATCTCATAATAATTTTATAACACTTGCACGAGCGCACTTAAAAAAATATCTTCACGCAATTCCCAATACAGGGGTAGACAGAGGTCTAGTCTAGACAATTAAGTCCCTTCGACCCACCTTCCACCGAAGATATTTTCGGGACAACGTGACAGGTGGTGAGCCCGTCGTTGTCTTTATGTCCTAAGAGGCGTCTTTATGCCGAGTACGTATATATATATATATATATATATATATATATATATATATACATATATATATATATATATATATATATATATATATATATATATATATATATATATATATATATATATATATATATATATATATATATATATATATATATATATATATATATATAATATTATGTACTGAGCGCACTTAAATATAAAAAATACAGGTAAACATTCTTATAGTATAATGTTATCCTTATATATATGATGTCCTATGTATCTATTATATATTATTACTTATAAAAAAAAAGGTTTTATTCCGTTTTTAAAGCATGCAAATCATGATAATGAAATATACATATACATTTTAAAGCGGTCTTTATTACCCGGTTAATGCTTTGACTGTTACAATAACAGTCAAAGCTCTACAATGTCGCAGGTATTGTATTAATCATGAATACTTAGAAGTCGAAAATGCTAAATAATAAAATCAAAAAGTTGCAAATCGACTCTAACATCATCCGTGTTCTAAGCCGTCACATGGCGCGTCCTAGAACGATTGTATTGGATACGAGCACTAATGTGTCTTGATATTTAAATAAAGTATTGTTTGCATATTTATTTTAATTAAATAAGAAATATAATTTAGCATGAATCAATGACCGCTCTCCAAAATTGTACTGGATACAACACTGTTCAAAAATTGCATACATTTCGATGTAAAGTTTTTTTTTTTTTTCAAAATACACACATGTGTTAATACTGAATGGTAGTATGAACACAAATAATCATATGTCCATATATCGCTGTCTTTGTATCCTAGCAACGATACAATATATTGACATAAATATAAATTCACATAGATTACACTATTCATATTCACCACATTATGTTTGCCTCTAGCGGGGTTCGAACTCGTAACCTTTAACTTCCAAACACACACTTTAAATGGTTACTACCAATTAGTCTTTACCATTTAAAGCCAGAGTCAACACCAATAAGGCTATAAAGGTTGTTAGTAAGGGCAAAGAACACTACATGCAAACGAGTTTGCGATGTGGAAAGAGAGACGGTATACCTGCTAATCCCAATGCAGAAAAAAAATATTTTTCATTACATTATAGAAATTTTGCATTGATTCAATAACAAAAGTTAAACATTCATGAAAACTTCATCAAGTCATGAAAAATATATGAAAATTTTCAAGACAACTGAAGTACAAGATGTTTAATTCTAATTTTAAAATTAAGTTAAAAAGGTCGCTAATACATAATATTATATATATATATACATATATATATATACATATATATATATACATATATATATATACATATATATATATACATATATATATATACATATATATATATACATATATATATATATATACATATATATATATACATATATATATATATGTATATATATATATACATATATATATATACATATATATATATATACATATATATATATATGTATATATATATATACATATATATATATATGTATATATATATATATATATATATATACATATATATATATACATATATATATATATGTATATATATATATGTATATATATATATAATATTATGTACTGAGCGCACTTAAATATAAAAATACAGGTAAACATTCTTATAGTATAATGTTATCCTTATATATATGATGTCCTATCTATCTATTATATATTATTACTTATAAAAAAGGTTTTATTCCGTTTTTAAAGCATGCAAATCATGATAATAAAATATACATATACATTTTAAAGCGGTCTTTATTACCTGAGTTAATGCTTTGACTGTTACAATAACAGTCAAAGCTCTACAATGTCGCAGGTATTGTATTAATCATGAATACTTAGAAGTCGAAAATGCTAAATAATAAAATCAAAAAGTTGCAAATCGACTCTAACATCATCCGTGTTCTAAGCCGTCACATGGCGCGTCCTAGAACGATTGTATTGGATACGAGCACTAATGTGTCTTGATATTTAAATAAATTATTGTTTGCATATTTATTTTAATTAAATAAGAAATATAATTTAGCACGAATCAATGACCGCTCTCCAAAATTGTACTGGATACAACACTGTTCAAAAACTGCATACATTTCGATGTAAAGTTTTTTTTTTTTTTTTCAAAATACACACATGTCATTTAGTCTCAGTACTGAATGGTAGTATGAACACAAATAATCATATGTCCATATATCGCTGTCTTTGTATCCTAGCAACGATACAATATATTGACATAAATATAAATTCACATAGATTACACTATTCATATTCACCACATTATGTTTACCTCTAGCGGGGTTCGAACTCGTAACCTTTAACTTCCAAACACACACTTTAAACGGTTACTACCAATTAGTCTTTACCATTTAAAGCCAGAGTCAACACCAATAAGGCTATAAAGGTTGTTAGTAAGGGCAAAGAACACTACATGCAAACGAGTTTGCGATGTGGAAAGAGAGACGGTATACCTGCTAATCCCAATGAAGAAAAAAAATATTTTTCATTACATTATAGAAATTTTGCATTGATTCAATAACAAAAGTTAAACATTCATGAAAACTTCATCAAGTCATGAAAAAATATATGAAAATTTTCAAGACAACTGAAGTACAAGATGTTTAATTCTAATTTTAAAATTAAGTTAAAAAAAAAGGTCGCTAATAATACATAATAATTAACTACAAATATCAAAACCACGAGAGCTCACGATAGAAATCCCATAATGTACTACAATATTATTCCACAGCTCCTACATCGCAAATCCGCGGTTATTACGCCGCAACAAAGCACATTTTAGCTCTGGCTTTACTTATTGACGTGTGGTACAAAGTGCTGAAGTTTGAATATACTTTAATTATGTATTTGTTGTAACAAAAAGGAATTGTTATAAATAAATAAAAATATCTTACTAATACAGGGGTAGACAAAGGTCTAGTGTCTAGTCTAGACAGTTAAGTCTCTTCGACTCACCGTCCACCAAAGAAATTTTCGGGACAACGTGACAGGTGGTGAGCCCAAGCCAACGATATAAATCGTACATAAGTTTTTGAAAAACCCATTGGTACGGGCCTGCCATCTGGGAATCAAACTCGGGTCTCTTGACTCGAAATTCTGACCACCCAACCACTCGGTTATCGTGACTTTCTATAGAACTCGAAAATATACTTGAAAAATCTTTCAATGTTGCTTGAGCCCAAAATAAATAGTAATTTGCTTTTAAGCTACTATCCTTCGGTTCTGCAGTTCAATCAGAATCTGATTCCAGCCAGAAGATACTATGGTATATAAATATATATGGCAGATTATTATTATATACTATATATCGAATCGTGGTGAAGGAGTTTTTTTTTTGTATTGCGATTTACCATTGTCCTTATCTTCGCTTATAGGGTTGAGAACCATCCAACATTTATTATACTTGTTTATATTATTATTCATTGGATAATGCTACATGATATCAATTACCATTGTGTATTGTAAATAACTGTAGTAACAGTTAAGGAAGTATGTGTTCAGGTTACATTCGAATATCATCTTTAAAAGTAAAACTGACTTTTAAGTAAAATTTAATTCTTATTTGGGCATATTTTTTCGCCGTCTAGAAGTAATTAATATAGTCTGCAATTTTACATGATACATAGGAACGGCGAAGGGTTCAGAAACAAAGTTCACTGAAATAAGAAAATAAGCGAGATAAATATGAATTTATGGAATATGGATATTAAATATTTCATAAATCCATATTTATCACGCTTAAGATTTATGGAATATGGATTCATAAAAAGCAATTGCCAAATGTATGACGGATTATCACTTTAGAGGGAGTACAATTAACACGTCAAGGTTTACTGACAGACCTCCAGTACAGTCCAGATACATACTTTTTATTGTTAAAAAAAAATATCTTCACGCAATTCCCAATACAGGGGTAGACAGAGGTCAAGTCTAGACAATTAAGTCCCTTTGACCCACCTTCCACCGAAGATATTTTCGGGACAACGTGACAGGTGGTGAGCCCGTCGCCGCCTTTATGTCCAAGCCAACGATGAAATTCGTACATAAGTTTTTGAAAAACTCATTGGTACTGCCACCTGAGGATCGAACTCGGGTCTCTCGACTCGAAATTCCGACCACCCAACAACTCGGCTATCGTGACTTATTTTAATATTTTAAATAAGTCACTTTTTATTGTAATTAAATAAACAAAAAAATTTAAATAAAAATAAAATAAGTCCCTTCGCCGACATAAGATAATTTACGTTGTGGCAGAAAACAAAAGAAAACCTCAAATCGCTAACCTTTACAACTTGCACCACCATCCGGTCGTAATTTCACCCATGAAATAGTTGGCATTACCAAATAGGGATTAGAAAGAGAAGGGGCGCGCGAACGTTCCGCGAGCGAAAGAGACAGCGCACCTCCGTCCGTTGAACGGCGCTCTCGATTTTTGAGGTTTGTGTAAAATTTCGTGTAATATTCGTGAGATAGTTGCGCCGCGCGTATTCGTCTGTGACGATTTTTTTTTATTTATGTGTTAATAATAACGGCGCGATCTCACCACCTGTCACGTATGCCAAGAATGCCTTTGTCTTAATTGTCTAGACTTCTGACATTGAGATATTGGAAAAATTGTGACAATATTTCTTATATACATCAAGTACAACATGTACTTAAATATGTTCGTACAAATTGGTATCAAGATATCACAATCATATTTTCTCCATCACAACTTGAATCTAAACATATAAATAAAATTGGAGTGTCTGTTTGTAATATTGAAATAATCGCTTTTAAAAACGAATATATACGGTACGTACACCAAAACAATATTTTTACAATGTCTTTCTGTCGATCTGTCTGTTCAGATTTTTACGGGATTTTCACTGACAGATAGCTGATGTTTTAAGTAGCAACTACGGCTGCTTTTGTTTTAGAAAAAATAGGGTTCCGCGTTAAGTGTTAAAACGTGGGCATAGCCGCAGGGGGCAGCTAGTGTGACTTCAAATATGAAACAAACAATGGAACAATCTCTGTTGTCGAGTGGCGTACACACAAGGCGTCGCCAGCTCTGTGATTCCGGATTCGATTCCCGGTCGGGTCAATGTACATGACACTTTTTCTGTCACATACTCTGGGTGTTTGTTGTGCCTTCTTGTTTCCGATTCCCATAACACAAGTGCTTTAGCTGCTTAGTTTGAGATAAGAACAATGTATGTGATAATGTCTCTATCAATGTATGTATGTATATATGGAATAATCGAACAAAAGTCACGACAGCCAAGTGTTTGCGTGATCGGAATTCGAATAAAGAGACCCGACTTCGGTCCCCTACACTCGTACTAATGGGTTTTATCAAAAAACTTAAGTACGATTTACGTCGTTGGCTTGGACATAAAATGTGGCCGACGGACTCACCACCTGTCACTTTGTCCCGAAAAACTTCTTCGGTGGATCGAAAGGACTTAATCGTCTAGACCCCTGTCTACCCTTGTATGATCGAACAAAATCACGGGTTATAGCTACACATACAACAGTTGACTACAGCCGTACGGTAATTTAGACAAATTGTTACTACGCGACAAAAGTCGAAGGTAACGTTAACTTTGTTTTTTTTTTCTCTCCCTCCGCGGAGCCGAGTGAAAGTGAACCCGCGACGCACCGAAGGCTCGCGCACCGAAATCCAAACCGATCTCTGTGTCGACTTTTAATCCGTCGCCTTTTAGAAACTGGTAACTGTGTGACCGGCAGGGGTCAGTCGATGGCGCATTCGTAAATTGTTTAGTCACGATAGCCGAGTGGTTGGGCGGTCGGAATTTCGAGTCATGAGACCCGAGTTCGATCCCCAGGTGGCAGTGCCAATGAGTTTTTAAAAAAAAAAAAACATATGTACGAATTACATCGTTGGCTTGGACATTAAGACGGCGACGGGCTCACCACTAGTCACGTGGTCAAGAATTGCGTGAAGATATTTATTTGTTTTATTCTGTACCCTGTAATAAAAACGAAATCCACTTATTTGTCCGTAAGTAGCAGAGTGAATGTCCACAGTTGGGCAAAGACTTTTATTTAAATACAATATATTTACAATAAAAATGTATCTATTTATATGAAAAAAAAAATATCTACGACATTCCCAATAGAGGGGGGTAGACAGAGGTCTTGAGAGGACCCACCGAAGATTTTTTTTTTTTTTTTGGGACAACGTGACAGGTGGCGTGCCTGTCGCCGTCTTTATGCCAGAGCCAACGAAATAAATCGTACATAAGTTCGGACGTAACCTATTGGTAAGAACCTGCCGCCTGAGGATCGACCTCGGGTCTCTCGACTCGAAATTCCGACCACCCGACCACTCGGCTGTCGTGACTTTAACAGACAAAAATGTCCAAGAAGAGTCTATTGCGGATTTGCCACCTGAAGAATTAATATTCTTATTATCCATATGTTTATTTGATATGTGACTGCCTCCGTGGACGAATGGCGTAAACAACGGTTTTCAAAGTGTAGCCATCTCGAGGTCCCGGGTTCGAATCCCGGTCAGGTCAATGTAGAATAACCACTTTTACTACATATACTACTACATTTTCTCGGGTCTGGGTGTTTGTGGTGCCATCGTTGTTACAGATTCCCATACCTCAAGTGCTTCAGCATTGGGATCGGAGCAATCTATGTGATGTTGTCTCTATCTATACGTATATTTTTAAATATGCAAAATAAATAAATAAACATTTTAATGCAAACCTACAATAGCAGCTGGCGAGTTCACCTTGACGTATTTATTTATACAGTCACGATAGCCGAGTGGTTGGGTGATCGGAATTCGAATCGGGAGTCCCGAGTTCGATCCCCAGGTGATAGGCTCGCAACAAAGAGTTTATTCATAACTTACATACGAATTACATAGTTGGTTTGGAAACGAACCATCGATACAAGAGATGTGAGAGACATTGACCAGAAAAACATGATGGTGACTAAACATATCTCTAGAACTGACCTCTCCATGCTGACCGCGACCGTCGGGCGTATTCTCCGGCAGAAAGTACAGCCTCAGGCTGACCAGGGTCTGGTCGGAGACGCGATCCGTCCACAGCAGCTGAAGCTCACCTGCGGATTGCAATTATGCTATACGAAAAGAGCAGTTGCAATGTTGAGGACAGGGTGTATCGTCGTTTCGGATCGCGAATGCCCCGGGTTCGATCCTCGACACCATAAAATCTTTTGACAAAATAAATATAAGTGATCTTCACGACATTTCCAATGTAGGAGTAGAACAGTGGTCAACAGAACAGACAAGTCCTATGGACCCACCTTCCTCCGAGGACATTTTTTAGGATAAGGTGAAAGGTGGTGAGCCCATCGCCGTCTTCATGTCCAAGCCAACGGTATAGTTCGTACATAAGTTTTTTAAAAAAACCCATTAGTATGATCCTGTCACCGGGGGTCGAACTCGGGTCTCTTAACTAGAAATTCCGACCACCCAAACACTCGGCTATCGTGACTTTTAAATATAATAAAATTATATTTATAACAATTCGAAAATAAATTAATTTAAATTACAAGAATAATATATTAACGCGAATTAAAATTGATGAAATCAAAACATAAATCACTATTATATGAAAAACAAATCAGTATTGTTAAGGAAAACAAGGACTAAAAATCAATTCATTATCAAAACTTTTTTTTATTTTATATAACATATTTTTTTATAAACTTTATAAGTAAAGCTTTAATAAAAAATATGTTAAATAAAATAAAATCTTATGAAGATTTGTAATGCTGTGTTTAATTTACTTTCAACCCAATTTCCAGCAAGCACACGTGGAATTGAACTTGAGCCTCACAGATGACCTACGGTAGATTTTTTAACGCGGTCATGTATTTTGTTAATACTTGCTGACTATATTTCGAATGACGTCACGTTTGAAAGTTGTTTTACATTGGTCAACTAGTAAACATAGAGGTAATTCGTAAAAACAAAACTCTATATATTTTTCGTAACTCTCAGTTTCCACCCATCGTTTAATAACGCATAATGTATATTATATATATTATAATTATATTGTAAATAGTCACGACAGCCAAGTGGTTGGGTGGTCAGAATTCAGAGGCGAGAGACCCGAGTTCGATCCCCAGGTTCGTACCAATGGGTTTTTCAAAAAACTTTTGTACGAATTATATCGTTGGCTTGGACATAAAGACGACGACGAGCTCACCATCTGTCACGTTGTCCCGAAAATATCTTCCGTGGAAGAAGTGGGTCGAAGGGACTCAATTGTCTAGATTAGACCTCTGTCTACCCCTGTATTGGGAATTGCGTGAAGATATTTTATTTTTTTTCTTTACAAAGAAATGGTTTCTCACCGATGGACACCAGCTCCGAGTCCTGCCATATCCTGACGAAGAAGAAGTCCCCGATGGCGAATATCTTCTCCCCCTCGCCGGTCAGTCGGATCGCCTTGTAGAACGTGTACTGCCCGTGCTGACCGCACGGTGAACCGACCAGCTGCAGGATCAAATCAAATCAAATCATTCATTCACCGACATAGGAATGTACATTCGTTTATCGATAGTCATTTTTCAATCTACCACCGTTTCGTTATGAGGTTCCTCTAACGGAGAAGAAACTGGCGAAAGAAACTCCGCAGGTATCCTCTTTTTCGGTCAATATTTTTTTACAATATAATGTATTGTGCGTAAATTATAGATAAGTATACATATACATAGGTACAACATCACATACATTGCTCAAATAGTTAAAAACGGCTAAACTCAGGTCATAATAAACGGTGTAGGTACCGACTGGTTTCGGACCTATCGGAAGTCCCTCTCGGATCTCTCACTCCAGAGTGACCTCTGGAGTGCGAGGCGGGACGCCGGCGCGAGCTCATTCCACTCCCACTGATGAAGGACCTCCGATAGCTCCGAAACTATTCGGTACCTAAACCGATTACTATAACGTGAGATTAGCCGTTTTTAACCATTTGATTGATAACGTCTCGCGAAAGTTTTAATAACATACATAGCTCTGATCCCAAATTACGCAGCTTAAGCACTTGTATTATGGAATCGGAAACAACGAAGTTACCACAAGTACCGAGACCCGAGGAAATGTAGAAACTGTGTTTTCTACATCGACCCGAGCGGGAGTCAAACCAGAGACCTCAGCGGTTGCGACACTTGAAAACCGGTATGTACGCCACTCGTCCACGTGTCTTTAAATATCATTTAGCATTCTTCATTCATTTAATAGCAAAAAGCCTAGCTTGGCCAGTATGGCAGGTGGTGAGCCCGCCACCGTTTAACTGTACGACACAACGAATACAAATGGTAGATGTCACAAAAACATTCTTTACTTTATGATGTCTTTAATTCTCACGATGTTTTTCTTCACCGCGAAGAATGCATCGTTATGGTATCGATGTGGTTCTAGCTGTTATGTGATGTACGCGGCGGCACGGTAGTAAGAGCATCAACACGGTACGGCTGAGATTGCGGATTCGAATCCAGCCTGTGTCACTAATTATAAACATAAGATATACATACGAGAGTACATATTTTATGCGGATTTTAAATATTCTTTAATTTAGCCTTCATTTCACAAAGCAAGCACAGGTACATTTGAAGATATTGAAGATTTTCTAACCGATCCTATTTCATTGCTACCAGTGTGTTTAGCAAAATGCATATGATAATTATACAAGATACGATCAAGTCACGATAGTCGAATGGTTGGATGGTCGGAATTTGGATGGGAATTGCGTGAAGATATTTTTATTGTCAACGCTTGTCACGTTGTCCCAATAATTTCTTCGCTGGAAGGTGGGTCGAAAGGACTTAATTGTCTAGACCCCTGTCTACCCTTGTACTGGGAATGGCGTGCATTTTTACGTATGTCTGTATGTGTGTATGTAAATGCTAACAATAGTAAAATATGTTGTATATGCAGTGAAACCTTGGTTTCATAAACCGCTGCGCGACGGTAGCGGAATTGAATATTAATTGAGCAATAATGCTACATTGTTGAATTGAGGAAACGAACAGAAAGATAGACGCAAGCTAATATATACGTACATATATAGGGACAACATCACATACATTGCTCTGATGCCAAAGTAAGCAGCTAAACCACGCGTATAAAATCGGAAGCAACGTAAGTACCACAAGCACTCAGACCCGAGACGATGTAGAAAAAGTTGTTTCCTACATTGACCCGTCCGGGAATCGAACGTGGGATTTCAGAGCTGGCGATACCATGAAAGCCGGTGTGTGCGCCACTCGTTTATAGAGCCCGCAGATAAAGGAATAATGCTGGAAATAACCAGCATTATTCCTATTACTTTTATAAATATTCTATATCTTTCCTCGGGATTCAAAGGTCAGTCCCAAGCATAAAGTAATAATAATAATATTAATAGCAATAATAATATTACCGATTTAATATTGCTAAATTTCACCCCTTAATCCATTTAAGCGTACAAATATAACAGACAGAAAGAATTATTTTTTCTTTTACATTATGAATAATCCATTTATCTATCATTAATTTATCAAAATCTTCACGTCATTCCCAACACAGGAGTAAAGGAAGTCTCCACAATTAAGTCTTTCCGACCCACCTTCCACCGAAGACATTTTTGGGACAACATGACAGCTGGCGAGCCCGTCGCCGTCTTTTTGTCCAAGCCAACGATATAAATCGTATATAGGTTTTGAAGAAACCCATTGGTACAAGCCGTACAATTTGTGCGATGATGAATGAATCTTTGTATTCAAAATCGAATACAAAGATTCATCATCAACGCACAAACGTTCGCCCCCATCCGTATTCGAACCCGCAACCCTCAACTTCCGAGACGGCGTCACCAACTGGACAATCGATCGTCAATTAAAGCATTCAAAAACATCTTTAATTCTATAACAGGGGCATCACGCGGCGAATCGATACTTATAAAATTGTAACAGCCCACGGTATCAGATTAGACACGGCGTTAGAGCGAGACGGAGACACGTAACGAACGCTCACGCAACACGGGACGGATCCGAGACGACCGCGATCTATCAATCGCCTAATATAAAAATTAGAAATCTAGAAATTAAAAATTCGACTGAAATTGAATCTCAGACATCGCTACTACCCCCACAAGCGGTATGCAATATTTTAGTGTGGTACTTTTCGCGATGTGCTAGGCTAGATTGGCGAGGCGCTTGGCAAGCAGATTGGCGATCACAGTACTAGACACTAGACATCTCGCACCTTAGATCCTGCTGTCTATCAAATCAAATATTTATATTGCTTATCACATAATAATTACAGTCTTGAATATAATAGTAGTAGTTCCCGTGATACCACGTTGGAGCAGTGCAACTTAAAAGACAAGAGATTCTTTAAAAAAAAAGATAAAAAGTGTTTTAAGCCATTCGCAATAGAGGGGTAGACAGAGGTATAGACAATTAAGTCGTTTCGACCCGATTTCCACCGAAGAATTTTATAATTTTATAACTATTTTAAAAGTTATAAAATTTATTAGAAGTAGGTAATCCGGAATTGGAGTCAAGAGACCCGAGTTCGATCCCCAGGTGGCAGTACCAATGAGTTTTTCAAAACTTATGTACGAATTTCATCGTTGGCTTGGACATAAATACAGCGACGGGCTCACCACCTGTCACGTTGTCCCGAAAATATCTTCGGCGGATAGTGTGTCGATACGACTTAATTGTGTAGACCTCTGTCTACCCTTGTACTGGGAATGGCGTGCATTTTACGTATGTCTGTATGTGTGTATGTAAATGCTAACAATAGTAAAATATGTTGTATATGCAGTGAAACCTTGGTTTCATAAACGCTGCGCG
This sequence comes from Sericinus montela, assembly GCA_029286605.1. Taxonomy (NCBI): domain Eukaryota; kingdom Metazoa; phylum Arthropoda; class Insecta; order Lepidoptera; family Papilionidae; genus Sericinus; species Sericinus montela. The sequence continues at coordinate 328,517 of JAGSMR010000087.1, read as the reverse complement.
ACGGTAGCGGAATTGAATATTAATTGAGCAATAATGCTACATTGTTGAATTGAGGAAACGAACAGAAAGATAGACGCAAGCTAATATATACGTACATATATAGGGACAACATCACATACATTGCTCTGATGCCAAAGTAAGCAGCTAAACCACGCGTATAAAATCGGAAGCAACGTAAGTACCACAAACACTAGACCCGAGACGATGTAGAAAAAGTTGTTTTACATTGACCCGTCCGGGAATCGAACGTGGGATTTCAGAGCTGGCGATACCATGAAAGCCGGTGTGTGCGCCACTCGTTTATAGAGCCCGCAGATAAAGGAATAATGCTGGAAATAACCAGCATTATTCCTATTACTTTTATAAATATTCTATATCTTTCCTCGGGATTCAAAGGTCAGTCCCAAGCATAAAGTAATAATAATAATATTAATAGCAATAATAATATTACCGATTTAATATTGCTAAATTTCACCCCTTAATCCATTTAAGCGTACAAATATAACAGACAGAAAGAATTATTTTTTCTTTTACATTATGAATAATCCATTTATCTATCATTAATTTATCAAAATCTTCACGTCATTCCCAACACAGGAGTAAAGGAAGTCTCCACAATTAAGTCTTTCCGACCCACCTTCCACCGAAGACATTTTTGGGACAACATGACAGCTGGCGAGCCCGTCGCCGTCTTTTTGTCCAAGCCAACGATATAAATCGTATATAGGTTTTGAAGAAACCCATTGGTACAAGCCGTACAATTTGTGCGATGATGAATGAATCTTTGTATTCAAAATCGAATACAAAGATTCATCATCAACGCACAAACGTTCGCCCCCATCCGTATTCGAACCCGCAACCCTCAACTTCCGAGACGGCGTCACCAACTGGACAATCGATCGTCAATTAAAGCATTCAAAAACATCTTTAATTCTATAACAGGGGCATCACGCGGCGAATCGATACTTATAAAATTGTAACAGCCCACGGTATCAGATTAGACACGGCGTTAGAGCGAGACGGAGACACGTAACGAACGCTCACGCAACACGGGACGGATCCGAGACGACCGCGATCTATCAATCGCCTAATATAAAAATTAGAAATCTAGAAATTAAAAATTCGACTGAAATTCGAATCTCAGACATCGCTACTACCCCCACAAGCGGTATGCAATATTTTAGTGTGGTACTTTTCGCGATGTGCTAGGCTAGATTGGCGAGGCGCTTGGCAAGCAGATTGGCGATCACAGTACTAGACACTAGACATCTCGCACCTTAGATCCTGCTGTCTATCAAATCAAATATTTATATTGCTTATCACATAATAATTACAGTCTTGAATATAATAGTAGTAGTTCCCGTGATACCACATTGGAGCAGTGCAACTTAAAAGACAAGAGATTCTTTAAAAAAAAAAGATAAAAAGTGTTTTAAGCCATTCGCAATAGAGGGGTAGACAGAGGTATAGACAATTAAGTCGTTTCGACCCGATTTCCACCGAAGAATTTTATAATTTTATAACTATTTTAAAAGTTATAAAATTTATTAGAAGTAGGTAATCCGGAATTGGAGTCAAGAGACCCGAGTTCGATCCCCAGGTGGCAGCCTCGTAGCAATGGATTTTTCAAAAACTTATGTACGAATTATGTCGTTGGATTGGACATAAATACAGCGACGGGCTCATTACCTGTCAAGTTTTTTTCGAAAATATCTTCGGCGGATAGTGTGTCGATACGACTTAATTGTGTAGACCTCTGTCTACCCCTGTATTGGGAATAGCGTGAAGAGATGTATAACTAAAACAATACACTCAGTAAAGACAATATTTTTAGACATATTTGTATAATTTTTTATATTATTAAAATGTATAATTTGAGTTGGTGGAATGGTAATTAGATATATAGTATATAGGTCTGTTCATTTAATCTAGATTTGATCTAGTGTGTTTGGAAATGGTTATACCGCCATCTGTTGGTGGTCAATTGCAATTTCAAGGCTTTTCAATTACAGCTATTTTTTCCTTAAGCCGATACAAAGACAAAAATTTATTTTACATAGTATCTCTAAATCAGTTTCCATACAACAAGTAAACTCTTCAACACATGCCGACTCTATTATTTCTAAAACCAAATGTGATAGAGATTTGAGTATAATACAGATGACAAAGTACATCACAGTCACGATGGCCGAGTTGTTGGGTGGTCGGAATTTCGAGTCGAGAGACCCGAGTTCGATCCCCAGGTGGCAGTACCAATGAGTTTTACAAAAACTTATGTACGAATTTAATCGTTGGCTTGGACATAAAGGCGGCGACAGGCTCACCACCCATCACGTTGCCCCGAAAATATCTTCGGTGGAAGGTGGGTCAAAGGGACTTAATTGTCTAGACTTGACCTCTGTCTACCCCTGTATTGGGAATTGCGTGGAGATATTTTTTTTTTTTTTTACAAAGTACATACATATATAAATACATACATAACGGCCTGTTAAAGTCCACTGCAGGACATAGGTCTCTCCCATTGGGAGGATTTGCCATAATCGTCACGCTTGGCAGGCGGATTAGCAATCGCTGTACCAGACCACTCGCACCTCAGACGCTGCTGCCCATCTTCGGTCTGATTATTTTGGTATGATATTATTAGAGATGGTTATCCCGCCATGTATCGGTTGCCATAACGATATTCAAGGCAGTTTCCCTTAGTCGCCTCTCACGACACCCACGGTAAGAAAAAGAGTGCCAATATTCTTACGTCGTTACCACACAGCTTAGGTTTAGATGACAAAGCGGGGGAAAATATTTTGGTTTCTATGACGCTGACAGTTATACATGACGAACTCAGTGGACGAGTGCCGTACGCCGGTTTACATAGTGACGCCAGATGTTCAGGTTTCGACTCCCGTGCGGGTCCATATAGAAAACCACTTCTACTTTGTCAACTAAGTTCACGATAGCCGAGTGGTTGGGTGGTCGGTCAAGAGACCCGAGTTCGATCCCCAGATGGCAGGCTCGTACCAATGGGTTTTTCAAAAACCTATGTACGAATTAAATCGTTGGAGATATTAATTTATTTACTTATTTATTTTATTTTACTTCTACTTTGTATTCTTTGTTTGGTAGCTTCGTTGTTTCCGATTCCATAACACAAATGCTTTAAATACTTACATTAGGATCAGAGCAATGTATGTGATGTTGTCCCCATCTATGTATGTATTTATGTATTCTATTTGTTCTATATGAAAGAGTGTGGCTTTGGTCGATAGAGTTTCATATATTTTACTTAGAAAGAATGAAAAAGACAAAATATTTATAATAAATATACGTAAAAAAATACAGGGGAGTGCACTGAAAATGAACTTTAAAAGCACACAAAACCTTATGTATAAGTTTTAAGTACTCCGTTTCAAGTATATTAAATAGTTTAGCTTTAGTATAAGGAGTTTCTTATTTAGAAACTAGCTGCCCCCCGCGGCTTTGCTCGCAGTTTAACACTTAACGCGAAATCCTAATTATGTTTCTAAAATTATATAAATTAAAATTAGCCTATGTTACTCCTTATAACATTAGCTATCTGTCAGTGAAGTCCTTTTAAAATAGGTCCAGCCGTTCCAGAGATTAGCCGGAACAAACAGACAGACATACGGAAATGGAAAAAACAGTCATTTCAATATAATAGACACTTCAATTTTATTTACATGTATAGATAATGAAAGAGAGCAAATATATACAATAAATATAAAAGAAAAAGTACTTTAAGCTCATTTAAAACAGAATAAAAAGTGACATACAATATATTTGTACAAAAACATATATTTGACTTGTATATTTATTAAACATTATTCTACAAACTAATAAATACACGTGCACGATAGTCACGATAGCCGAGTGGTTGGGTGGTCGGAATTTCGAGTCCAGAGGCCCGAGTTCGATCCCCAGGTACCAGGCTCGTACCAATGGCTTTCTTCAAAAACTAATGTACAAATAATACTGTTGGCTTGGACATTATGATGGCGACAGGCTCACCACCCATCACGTTGCCCGGAAAATATCTTCCGGTCTGATTATTTTGGTATGTATTATTGAGATGGATTTTATCCCGCCTACCGTGTATCCAGTTCACCATAACGATATTCAAAGGCGGTTTCGCTTAGTCGCCTCTCCTGACAACCACGGTAAGAAAGAGTGCCAATATTCTTACGTCGTTACCACACAGCTTAGGTTTAGATGACAAAGCGGGGAAAATATTTTGGTTTCTATGACGCTGACAGTTATACATGACGAACTCAGTGGACGAGTGCCGTACGCCGGTTTACATAGTGACGCCAGATGTTCAGGTTTCGACTCCCGTGCGGGTCCATATAGAATATATATATATATATATATATTTGTTCTATATGAAAGAGTGTGGCTTTGGTCGATAGAGTTTCATATATTTTACTTAGAAAGAATGAAAAGACAAAATATTTATAATAAATATACGTAAAAATACAGGGAGTGCACTGAAAATGAACTTTAAAAGCACACAAAACCTTATGTATAAGTTTTAAGTAATTCGTTTCAAGTATATTAAATAGTTTAGCTTTAGTATAAGGAGTTTCTTATTTAGAAACTAGTTGCCCCCGCGGCTTTGCTCGCAGTTTAACACTTAACGCGAAATCCTAATTATGTTTCTAAAATTATATAAATTAAAATTAGCCTATGTTACTCCTTATAACATTAGCTATCTGTCAGTGAAGTCCTTTAAAATAGGTCCAGCCGTTCCAGAGATTAGCCGGAACAAACAGACAGACATACGGAAATGGAAAAAACAGTCATTTCAATATAATAGACACTTCAATTTTATTTACATGTATAGATAATGAAAGAGAGCAAATATATACAATAAATATAAAAGAAAAAGTACTTTAAGCTCATTTAAAACAGAATAAAAAGTGACATACAATATATTTGTACAAAAACATATATTTGACTTGTATATTTATTAAACATTATTCTACAAACTAATAAATACACGTGCACGATAGTCACGATAGCCGAGTGGTTGGGTGGTCGGAATTTCGAGGCATGAGACCCCGAGTTCGACCCCCAGGTGGCAGGCTCGTACCAATGGGTTTTTCAAAAACTTATGTACGAATTATTTTGTTGGCTTTGACATAAAGACGTCGACGGGCTCACCACCTATCACGTTGTCCCGAAAATATCTTCGGTGGAAGGTGTCTCTACGCCTGTACTGGGAATTGCGTGAAGATATTTATTTATTTATTTATTTTATCGTAACATTTCAGAAAATTTACTCAAAACCTTCGTAAATTATGCACCTAAAGCACTCCGTGAATCATTCCTTTGAAAACTAAAACCGTATGGAAATCCGTTATCGTTTACGTTATAGTTTATCCTGAACACACCGACGCATCGGTGGACTTTGTTTCATAATATTATGATAACTTTTGACCTTGCAAGCTTTATATATGTACCATGAATTTTTCGTTTCAAATGTTACTTTGTTAAGTTGTTACAAATACCTATTTAATTACCATTACCATTGATTAATACTTAATCGAACACAATACAATTAAATCACGATAAGTCGAGTGCTTGGGTAGTTGGAATTTCGATTCAAGAGACCCCGAGTTCGATCCCCAGGTGGCAGCCTCGTACCAATGGGTTTTTCAAAAACTTATGTACGAATTATTTTGTTGGCTTTGACATAAAGACGTCGACGGGCTCACCACCTATCACGTTGTCCCGAAAATATCTTCGGTGGAAGGTGTCTCTACGCCTGTACTGGGAATTGCGTGAAGATATTTATTTATTTATTTTATCGTAACATTTCAGAAAATTTACTCAAAACCTTCGTAAATTATGCACCTAAAGCACTCCGTGAATCATTCCTTTGAAAACTAAAAACCGTATGGAAATCCGGTAAGTAAGTTTATCCCGAACACACCGACGAATCGGTGGGACTTTGTTTCATAATATTAAGTGATAACTTTTGACCTTGCAAGCTTTATATATGTACCATGAATTTTTCGTTTCAAATGTTACTTTGTTAAGTTGTTACAAATACCTATTTAATTACCATTACCATTGATTAATACTTAATCGAACACAATACAATTAAATCACGATAAGTCGAGTGCTTGGGTAGTTGGAATTTCGATTCAAGAGACCCGAGTTCGATCCCCAGGTGGCAGCCTCGTACCAATGGGTTTTTCAAAAACTTATGTACGAATTATATCGTTGGCTTGGACATAAAGACGGCGACGACACCTCTGTCTACCCCTGTGTTGGGCATTGCGTGCAGATATTTAATATTTTAATTTTTAAAATTAAATCAAATATCAAGACCATTTATGCTCACAAGGCGCGGACGCGGTCAGACGTCATCGGCCGCATATAGACTGTCCGTGCGGTCTTGAGCTGCGAGATTCCTAGGGTCCCTTAATGTTTGAACCCTTTAAAAAATTTAAAAACTATTTTACAATACACTTATTTTACTATTTACATTCTTAACACGTATGCATTTAAATTCTTTAAAGAAATAAATAGACAATAAAGTCGTTTCGACCCACCTTCAGCAGAAGAAATTCTTTGGGAAGTGACAGATGGCGAGCCCGTCACCGTCTTTATGGCCAAGCCAATGATATAAATCGTACGTAAGTTTTTGAAAAAACGCATCGTTGCTGAACGGACAGTCTCGTTTGAGGGAAATGCGACACAGTAATTCCGCATTTTCTTTCCTTTTAAGATCTTTAGTGTATTTTTTATATATATATATATATATATATATATATATATATATATATATTATTTACATATTATAATTATATATTCGTGTAGGTTCATGTGGTAATCATGTGTGGTTCAGTACCACATAGACAACTTTGTGCAGATCGTTTGCCTGTACGAGACAGCCATTCGAGAACCTTTCTTCTCCAGATGTTTTGTAATTTCTTAATAAATTGACGTAAACTTTCGTTCATTTTTTGTGGCAACCTCCGTGGGCGAACGGCGAATACGGTTTTCATGGTGTTACCAGCTGCAGGGTCCGAGGTTCGATTCCCGGTTGGGTCACTTTTTCTACATTTCATCGGGGTCAAAGAATCAAGGTCATCAGAAACAAAGGAGGTACCAAATGGACTCATTTGGTACCTCCTTTGTTTCTGATTCCATAAGCTACTTACTTTGGGCTCGGAGCAATATATGTGATTTTGTCCCTACCTATCTATGTATTTATTTGATTATTTTCTTTCTAAGTGTAACTTTATGAAACAACATACATTTTATGTATAATATTTAGATCAATACCTGGTACGATACAGTACGAGTATCAAAAGTTTCGTAAAGAATATTCAACCTAGCATCCAATTTCTTAGGAAGAAAGCAAATAATCTAATACAATTCCGCCTACGGAACCCGGCGAGCCAAAGGCGTCTCACTCACGACATCATTTTCACATTATTATTAGACAAGGCTCGAAGCTATGCCCTCGTTGAGGCAGTTGCAGTTGACTCACTCTCGCAGGTTTTAGTGGATTGTTTTAACTAGTTTTTTTGAGGGGGGATGACGGGGTGGGAGGGGGAGGAATTTCGCCGCATCATACGTCATTAAAGACCCCAGTTCGATCCCCAAGTGGTAGGCTCAAAGCAATGGGTTTTATTCCCAAAAGTTAACGATTTATATCGCTAAGCTAAGACATAAAGACGGCGACAGGCTCGCCACTGTACACTTATACATGGAACCATGGGCTCGTAAAAATATTAACATCCTTCTTGTCAATAAGGGTTGAGCTTAAATAAAAAATTTATAACAAAAACCCTTTAGCCTAGTTGGTAGTGAAGCTAAAAGTTGCAGATTCGAATCCCGCCCTTTTGTAAAATTTACATGAATTACATATTTAATCGTGTCATAGTATATGGATAGTTATCTATGTAAACAAATAAATATATGTAAATCAATATATGTATTTATATCTAAATAAGTATATTGTATCGTTAGCCGGGATCGCTCTAACGGGTTACCACAGAGTTACCACATTTCTAAGGTTCAGGGGGAAGGGAAGGGAAGTGGGGTTAGTTTCGATTCGTCACAGCCTGGTGACGCAGCCAAATAACTTCCGGTGCCAATAGTACGTTTGCACTAATTTCTGTAAATATTTTAATAAAGACATGAAGTGCATACACAACTATATTGTATTTATTTTTCCACCAGAACCAACCTGGTTCGATTGGAAGACCTCCGTGGACGAGTGGCGTAAACACTGGTTTTCAAAGTGTCGCCATCTCGAGGTCCCAAATTCGTCCCAAGGTCGGATCAATGTTTAAAAAAGCACTTTTTCTACATTGTCTCGGGTCTGGGTGTTTGTGGTGCTTTCGTTGTTACCGATTCCCATACCACAAGTGCTTTAGCATCTTACATTGGGATCGGAGCAATGTATGTGATGTTGTCAATATCTATTTATATATGTATTTATTTTAATAAATAAATAATAATAATAATAAATAAATATCTTCACGCAATTCCCAATACAAGGGTAGACAGAGGTCTAGTCTAGACAATTAAGTCCCTTTGACCCACCTTCCACCGAAGATATTTTCGGGACAAGGTGGTGAGCCCGTCGCCGCCTTTTATGTCCAAGCCAACGATACAATTCGTACATAAGTTTATGAAAAAACTCATTGGTACTGCCACCTGGGATCGAACTCGGGTCTCTTGACTCGAAATTCCGACCACCCAACCACTCGGCTGTCGTGACTTATATTTATTTTAATAAAATATATTTTAATTTAATATCGGAGGTACATATTCGGAGGCTTAAATTCAAGGTTTCATGGATTTCCTGATAGGAGTTAGGTTTGTCTTACTACGATCCTACACTAGATATAAATCTGTATCGTGAATACATTGTGTAAGTTGAAGGACCCCGCCGTGGCTGAAGCGAAATTACGGTGAATCTAAATGAATGTAAATGACTGTCGACAAATGGCGGGATAACAACAGACATACGGGATACCAGACCAAAATCTAGGCGACCGCAACGTCTAAAATGCGAGGTGTCTGGTACTGCGATCGCCAATCCGCTTGCCGAGCGTGATTATTACGACAACCTCTCCTGTACAGATCCCTATGTGCTGCAGTCGACTTAACAAGCCGTTATGATAATGACGACGATGAAATAGTCAACGAATAATAATCACGATAGCCGAGTGTTTGTGTGAACGGAGTTCGAATCAAGAGAAAAAAAGGACTTTTTTATAGAAAAGGGAGGCAAACGAGCAGGTAGCTCACGTGATGGTAAGTGATTACCGCCGCCCCTGAACACCTGCAACACCAGAGGCATAGCAGATGCGTTAGAGTCCAGCCTTAGAGTGTCCCTCCCCCCCCCCCAGAATTGGGGGAGGGGGGTGTGTGGGCCTCCGGTTACCTGCACTCACCAGACGAAACGCAGAAGTTTGTTAGACTTCTACTTCACGCCGGTATTCTGTGTGGTCGTGGTACTTCCCCGGTCGAGCCGGCCCATTCAAGCTGATGCGTGGCTCTACCACTGTAAGGCTAGACCTCTGTCTACCCCTGCGTTGCGAATGGCGTAAAGCTACATATAATAATTAAACAATTATATATGTATATATACGGAGTTTCTTTCGCCTATTTCTTCTCCGTTAGAGGAAGCTCATTACTAACCGGTGGCAGATTAACAAAATGACGATCGAAAATGGATTTAATGTTTGTTACTAATATCGATAGATAAATTATTTGCCTTTCGGGATGTCACACAAATAATACGTCATACATCCCCCCCCCCCCTCTCCCTCACTCCGCAAACCCTACGCCCACCGCCTACAGTCCTAGCGACGTCTTTCTGATCCGCCTTTAAGAAGCACATCGCAAACGCTAATATTATTATTTTATTTATTTATCCTCACGCACAGTCCCTGACGGTGTAGACAGAGCCTTCCACACCTCTTTCGGATCTTTCAGATTCATCATTCTCTTCATACATGCACGTCTAGGTATCCGAGTAATTTTGAGCCTCCACTCTTCGAGCAATTTGCTCACATGGTCTTCGAAAGTTAGTCTCGGCTTACCTCGTCCCCTTTTAATATTATGTTTCGGGCGTTTCTATATATTTTCATTCGCTCAACCTGCTCAAACCATCGAAGCACGCCCTTATAAATTTCAATAAGGTCATCTTTCAAACCTATTATAAAATCAAACGCTAGTGATTTTTAATAAGTGATGACCCCATGAATTAGTGGCATACACACCGGTCTTCATGGTGTCGTCATTTCAGAGGGGTTCGATTCTCGCTCGGGTCAATGTAGAAAATACTTTTCTATATTTCCTCGGGTCTGGGTGTTTGTGGTACCTTCATTGTTTCTGATTCCATACTACAAGTGCTTTAGCGCTTACTTCGGAATCAGATCAATGTATGTGATGTTGTTCTTATATATGTATGTATGTATGCATATAAATAAATAAATATCTTCACGCAATTGCCAATACAGGGGTAGACAGAGGTCTAGTCTAGACAATTGAGTCCCTTCGACCCACCTTCCACCGAAGATATTTTCGGAACAACATAACAGGTGGTGAGCCCGTCTCCGTCTTTATGTCCAAACCAACGATATAATTCGTACATAAGTTTTTGAAAAAACCATTAGTACGAGCCTCCCGCCTGGGGATCGCACTCGGATCTCTCGACTCGAATTCCTATCACCCAACCACACGGCTACGGCGACTTCTTCTTTCTTTCGATCTTTTATTGTCTGTTCGTATGTATAATAAGCAGAACAATGATCAAGGCCAATGAACGGCGTATGAAACGCGAAACCTGTCGATCTCGGCCACGTCAGTTGTCTGGAAAGACCTAATGGAACGTTATTAGGGTGAATTAGTTTGTTTTTCTGCGAACATTGGTTGCTTAGTGAACAGAAAGAAATGTTTATTCTTTAATACAATAACTCAATATTAACATATTATAGAAAACGGGGTATATAAGTAATACTTAATGAATATCTTCATGCATATTCTAAACAGGTTAGTCGTTTCGAGCAACATAGCAACGGAGCTTATTTTGGGACAACGTGACAGGTGGTGAGCCTATCGCCGTCAGAATGTCCAAGCCAACGGTATAAATCGTACGTGATTTAAAAAAAAAAGCCCATTGAAACGAGCCTTCCGCAGTCGCCAATCCGCTTGCCAAGCGTGAGGATTGCCGCAAATCCCTTCTATGGGAGAGGACTATTTGTAAAATTTCTCCTCATCAAGTAAGGTTGACTGGTAGAGAATGCCATATGGCATTAAGTCCGCCTTTTGTCACCTTTTTTTTTTAATAAGGTGTTAACAATAAAGCATAGATAAATAAATAAATATGTCCTGCAGTGGACTTTAACAGGCCGATATATATATGCATGTATATGTATACATACCTATGTATCTACAAATATGTATATAAATAAATATGCATCGTACCGATGGGTTTCTTCAATAACTTGTTCATATCTTTAACGATTTACATCGATAGAGTCACGATAGCCGAGTGTATGGACGGTCGGAATTTCGAGTCGAGAGACCCGAGTTCGATCCCCAAGTGGCAGGCTCGTACCAATGGGTTTATGTCCAAGCCAACGATTCATATCGTTGGCTTGGACATAAAGACGGCGACGGAATGTCACGTTGTCCTGAAAACATCTTCGGTGGAAGGTGGGTCGAAGGGACTTAATTATCTAGACTAAACCTCTTTCTACCCCTGTGTTGGATATTGCGTGAAGATATTTATTTAAATTTTTATTACAAATTCACCGGGAAAAAAGTCTGAAACTTGATAAAGGCAAAGGGTATTTTTTTCTGAGACTTTTTATCGTCATCATTAACAGACATTCCTCGGAAATACCGTTTTTCCTCATTCCTCCTTTGTTTAAATATTTATAATCAAACACTGTCTATAATTAGAGACAAATTTGTTAGTAAACAGCTCGAAGGTACCTATTTCGAGCAGTTAACTAACGATACTGTCTCTAATAAGTGAGGTCTTTAAATTAATAAATTAAGTATATTCTTGAATTTGTTTCGATAGGCGTGTTGGTAACGACCCTGCCTTCTAAGCTAAGGGTTGGGGGTACGAATCCCCCTCTGGGAAAGAATCGTGCGAAATTTTTTACGCAACGAAATTTTTTACGTTTGTTACGCAATTTTTCTTTATTGTATTTAAAGCATATAAGTTATGCCGAACTTTTTTGTTATTAAATTTAAAGTGAAAAATGTTTATAATTTCCACTGACACTAACGTACCGTGGATGAGGTCGCGGGTTCCCGTCTCGGTGTAATTTTAAAAAGTTTTTCGTACCGTGTCATAATTTTTTCTCTTTAACTTAATTAGTACAGTCACGATAGCCGAGTGGTTTGGTGATCGGTATTTCGACCCGAGTTCGATCCCCAGATGGTATGCTCGTACCAATAGGTTTTTCCAAAAAAATTATGAACGAATTTATCGTTGGCTTGGACATAGAGACGGCGACGGGCTCACCGCCTATCACGTTGTCCCGAAAATATCTTCGGTGTAAAGTGGGTCGAAGGGACTTAAATGTCTAGACTGGAAGATATTTTCGGGACATAAATAAAAAATGAAGTCACGATAGCCGAGTGGTTGGGTGGTCGGAATTTCCTCAAGTGGCCGTACCAACGGGTTTTTCTAAAAACCTATGTACAAATTATATCGTTGGCTTGGACATAAAGACGGCGACGGGCTCACCACCTGTCACGTTGTCCCGTAAATATCTTCGGTGGAGGGTGGGTCGAAGGGTCTAGACTTGACCTCTGTCTACCCCTGTACTGGGAATTGCGTAAAGATATTTTTTCATAAATAAAAAAACATAAAAAAATAGCGCAACACCGAACCTCCCCGCTCTTCGAAGTCGGCTAACAAACACTACACGACTAATTTCGTGTACTCACGCACAAAGTTGCATATCCCACATCGACGGTTCGGTTGCCGGGCGAACTAATTAGAAAATAAATATAAAATATAAATATCTTCACGCAATTCCCTATACCGGGGTAGACAGAGGTCTAGTCTAGACAGTTAAGTCCCTTCGACCCACCTTCCACCGAAGATATTTTCGGGACAACGTGACAGGTGTTGAGCCCGACGCCGTCTTTAATTGGACATAAAGCCAATATAGCCAGCCAACGATATAATTCGTACCTACATAAGTTTCAGAAAAACCCATTGGTACGGCCACTTGAGGATCGAACTCGGGGTCTCTCGACTCGAAATTCCGACCACCCAACCACTCGGCTATCGTGACTTTTAGAAACAAACGCTATTATATTGTGCGGGTACGTACGTAAAGTGATCTCAGGGTCCACCACTCGTACGTAACTCTAACTCGTCGGGGGATAAAAAAAAACTGCTCAAGCTGCTCATAATACCAACGAATGGAGGCAGCGCCGTGTTAGGGATGGGATCGTCTCGATAGTGCGCTATCGATGTTAACGTTGATGGAATCAATACGTTACGTGTTAAAGATAAATCTTAAATATTATTATAAATATTGACTATTAGTTATAATAAATTTAGTGATTTTGCTTTGTATATTATGTATTTATCTTTTAATATGTATGAATGTATGTATGTATATACTTTATTGTACGCCACAAGAAACATGACAAACATAAAATTAAACTTAAGAAATACAACACAAAAGGCGGTCTTATTGTTAAAGAGCGATCTCTTTCAGAAAACCTTGTCTGGAACATACTGTCTTGTTCTAGGTACATAAATGAAACCACAGGAGAATATATAATAATCATGGATACATACTCTGGTTGGATCTATACATATTAAAATAATATTATATATTAAGATTATTATTGTAAATAACATTTTGTAAACAAATTGCCACAGTTCATAAATTATATATTTCATAAATTATTATTTGTAGTACGGTAGGTACTATTATTTGTATAAATTAGGTTTCGTATATTTGTTTATATTACATTATGCTATGTATGTGTGGCTTAAACATCTCGAAATATACCAGATCAAAGTTTAAAGGGACTGGGTGAAGACAACAGTGTCTAGAGGTTAGAACTCTGGTGTTGTGCTTGCCTATTCACTTGGCAAGTGCATCAATAATCGCAAATCTGTAGACTGCTGTACAGATACTGTGTTCTGCTATACGTTCTATATGTACTATATGTTCTGCGGTACAGATATTTAAGCCAGTATAAGTCCACTGCAGGATTCAAGCCTCTCCCGTGAGAGAGGATGAGAGGATAATGGCCACGCCTTAGAATTTGTCACAGGTCAGCTAAATTTTGCGTAGCACTTTTCGAGAATCTTATCTGACGGTCGTCAGTTACACTTTTGAAGACCTTCCCTTTAGGCACCTCTTACGACACCCACGGGAAGAAACGAGTTGGTATATTTAAATGCCATAGGCACACGGCAGTGTTTATTGTTACTTACACATAAACAAAACTTGACTGTCGGTGTAAGTTTGTTTTATATACAATACATCCATATAAGGAAAACAATGTAAACAATAATGTTAACATCGGTAATTACAATCTTACACAATAATATCGTACCGCATTTTTTAATATTAATTACAGAGCTAAATACATATTTAACTCACGCTAATTATTTGCTACCATCGGACAAATTTACAATTAAAAGTAGGTTTTCTAATCAAACTGGTTGGTTGTTAACTGTTGTCATTACGTAATAGTTATTTTTTTCTCGAAATAAATGTTTTTTTAATGTTTGTTTAACAGCAACGTAGTTTAATCTTGTCTAAAGGGGTCCATCTTAAAATTTAAGGGCAGGACATCGAATATTTCAGTTAAAGGCAGTGAGATATGTTAGCCCTCAGGAAGTATAACGCATCTGATCTGGTTGCTAATCTTTTATTTATGATGTCATTGATTGTTGATGTAATTTGCAGGTTTTCAAGGATTACCAGAGAATTTCAATCGTGTAAAGAAAATAATGTGCTTTTTTACAAAGAATTCTATGCACGCTCGTCTATTTGAGCTGTTACAGTATATACAATTAAAACTGATGAGCCAAAAAAGAAACCGCAACGTGCAGGTAGTTTATAATGAATTCAAAATTGACAGGGACTGACGCTGAACCTGCCGTCTTCTTAATATCCAAGACATCGATACTTACAGAGATAACAATGAAATATAAACATATGAATAATTTTTAATTTACGTAATGTCAATCAATTCATCAATCATTTAACTGACTCATTTGACGACCTCCGTGGTCGAGGGGAGAGACATTTCTGAGGTCCCGGGTTCGATTCCCGGACGTGTCTATCAAGAATATCACGTTTTCTACATTGCATCGAGTCTGGATGTTTCAAGTACTTTCGGCGTATCTAATTACTACTTACTTGGGGATTAGAGCAATATATACGGTGTTGTGTGTTTAAACATGCAAAACATTTTCAGATTACGTTATGATTATTATGTATTAAATAAACACGACATTTAAAAACTAACTAAAAAGGGCATAATTTGGCTTTCTCGCCCTTGTCCCTGACCCTTACGACCAAGACGCATATCGGTGGTAGCGGGTTAAAATCTCACGTGTGTTATTTACTTACTTACTATAAAACGCTGCACGAGTCATGACTCATGATCATATAATAAATTACTTAATATATTGCAAATATTATACAGCGCATATCGCTTTAAGCAAAATTACCTCAACATTGTAGTGTTTACTGGATCTAATTGAAATGACAATAAATTACACAAAATTTATTTTTTACATTTTTATGGAAGACGTGTATTCGTAAAAACTGATTCAATATTTTATAAATAAATAAATAAAAATAAATAAATAAATATGTTCACGCAATCAGCCGTCTTTATGTCCAAGCCAACGATATAATTCGAACATAACTTTTTAAAAACCCATTTATACGAGCCACCACCTGATGATCGAACTCGGGTCCTGCGACTGGAAATTCCGACCACCCAACCACACAGCTATCGTGACTTGAATTTTTTATAAGGAATATTGAATATTTTCTAAGGATCATACAATTTTCAACACTAAAAAGACCGATATCAGTCAGAATTAAAGATCGATATAATCATCTTTTGGGTCTTACCCATCACTAGCACTTACTGATATGGCGCACAGCGGTAGGGTTGAAGCGTTAAATATTAATTTTCCTTACTTTTAATAACACCCTATTTGATGTATTGGTAATTATACATCTTAATTGCTAATAATTAAGTGTACCGGTATGAAATTAAATTATTTTCCTTCGATTATTTTTAATAGACAACTGATGACGTCATAGTGTACATTATGCAGGAGGTAACAAATACTAATAATTTAAATTATACGAAAAATAACCTAATTTATATAAAATTAATCCGCTGTTCGTATTACAATAAATTAAAAAAATAAACATGGAGCATCATGTATACGGGTTCTAAAATAAAATAATTATGTTTATTTTAATTTATGATAAATAAAAATAACAAACCTTATAAGACGGTTTCTCCATATCAAATGTAATCCAAAAGACAAAGAAAATATCCACGTATACACTTCACAAAACCACTAATCGCTTACATTTCCGACTATGTAATTGTTTAATTTTTAATGCATTCTTATTTTAACTTTCAACGTAGCCATTGCACTAATTTTAAACACTGTACAGAAGCAGTTAGGTATTTTTCAACGTTGTATTTTTAGACACTTCTCATATCGCGCGGTTTATTTTAATTAAAAAAAAACTTAAATATTATTAACTTTAAATCACATATCTTTTATGAACGACGTGACCAATTACTAAATACAACACAACAACAAATGGCAATGAAATTTTATTTACAATTATTAAAAATTAAATTCATAGATAAAAAATAGTTAACTCCTACACAATTACCATAGAACATAAACACACGTAATAGGAAAAAATATATGTTTCTTTAATCAATACGCTATGGTGTAATCTTTGACGCACTCAACCGTGTTATTGTAAGATTTCAAATTTCTGAAGTGAAATGCTGATTATTGAACACAATAAAACAATATGGCGTACGTTTGACGAAAATAAGTCAAAACACGCGCGCGGGGAGCGTTCTCTTTGACAGGAACACTGCCATCTCTGAATACGGTTGGCCCGCGTCTGTGTGCTCAATGTTTCTTACCCGCTCATACATAGGTCAGGGCTGCCCTTCGTGAATTTGATAATTATTATTATTATTAATACAGATAATTATTTTGTATTAGATCACTCTTAGGTTGAAAATAAAAATAAATAAAGATAATCACATTATCAACGAAATTCCTTAACTTGTAATCATTCACTATTATAAAGCTTTAAACCTAGATCTGTCGCTGAACACATCATTAATTACACACGAATTAGATATTTAAGAAGTATTCATGTGATAATTTAGTAAAAATTCTATTAAGTTTCTGAACGAAGCAATTGAAATAATAAAAAAGTAATAATAAAATATTATGTTTTTAGATAAAATAAATTATATATTTTATCCATTATTTACAGATACCAAAAGCGTATGGATGCATAATATTTTTTTTAAACTCGTAATTGAAATCATTATATCTAATTATGAAATCTAGTACACATTATTTGATAAAATTAAGAAAATAATTACGGTTTTTAAGCTACTTACTTTGGGATCAATGCAATGTATGTGATGTTGTCCCTATCTATATATGTATATATTTATGAATATTTCTCAAGCTTAATTGTGGTGTCAGGGTGGTTTTTCCAGAAACTCTTAATTAAAGAAGGAACATACTATTTTACATAATATTATATTAAAAATATTGTTTATTGTAGATAATTATCTTCACACACAGACTGGCGGGGTAGCAAGAGAGTACAGATCGCCTAGAGTCACGATCACAAATCAGAATTTTTCAATTAATTTCATCATCTTTTTTCTTATGATAAGAATCCTAAAAACTTTTTTAAATTTTAATTAAATTTTTTATTGTATGAACATAAAAAACTGAATGGTGACAGCCCTGCAGTGACGGTCGTTCATGCCATACGTATTTATACATTTGTGTTTTGTGATATTTATTTAAATACCTATAATGATTGGCATGATACTAAAGAAACGTATATCGCTCAACCGAACTGTAATTAACTAATCAGCAATGCTTATTAATTGTATAAGATATTAATTAAAACAATGATTTTGGGTTAATCCCAGTGCTACACATTGTTTTCTTTCCTTCTCTATGCCTGAAATACACACTTTGTAAATTGAGGTAAAAAGAATATCCACTCAATAGATAATGTGTTAATTTAATTAGTAAGATATATCTCTTGATAAAGCGCTTATTATATTAATAAGCAATAGTAATTAAATAATTCATATATTTTAAAATATCAATTGACACCGACGAGTTGCGATGAAATGCAAAGAGCAAGCAGCGTTATGAAATGGAAAACAGATTATAGTAAAAAAAAGTCGTATCCGGAACCCATTCCAAGCGAAACGGAACGCGTCCAACCAGTTCATTATCTTTGAAATTTTGCTTATACTGTGACCTCAAATGTTTAAGTTAATTTATTTTTAGCAGCACTAGATATCCACAAAAAGCGCTCGGGAATATGGTAGCCATATTTATTTCGAGATATTCGATTTGTCTATACATAAAACTAGTTTATAGTATGCGGTTTCGCACGCGCGGTATACTTCAAATGATATTCGTAAATGTTATACGAAACTTTATCACCAACTACCGTTATGTATGGTAAAGATAACAAATAAATAAATATGTTCACGCCATTCCCAATACTTGGGTAGACAGAAGTCTAGACAATTAAGTGCTTTAAACCCACCTTCCACCGAAGACATTATTTGGGACGTGACAGGTGGTACGCCCGTCGCCGTTATAAAGATAACGATTTTACTATAAAAAAATCATCTCTTTTATAACATTATCATTTTAAATCAAATTAATCATTTTAATTAAGTTAAGTATTTCTAATATATATATCAATTATCCGACTGACAGCAACGTTGCAAATTATGAAAAAAATTTACAAAAGGCTATCGATATATCGATCTCTTCCAGGCAACCTAGAAATAGGATTAAATAATTATAAGGAATAATAAAACATAATTAAAGGAGACGAAAAGAGATGAATCAAAATAAAAATAACATACGAGCTTTACACGTGTATTGTTCATTGTCACATGCATTATTAAAAAAAAAAACTGTCTCGCAACGACTCCGCAAGATGGCCTCCGTACTTCGAGCGATACCTACTAGATATTAAACTTCAAGCATGGTTGAAGCAAATAAGGTTATTTTTAATATCACATTGAAATATATTGGATAGCAAAAAAATCATGTTTTAAAGATGTTTTAACGCGTTTTATTCATTAAGGTAGAGCTAAACAAAAAAATTAAATAAAAATGGTAATAATAATTTTGATGGTGGTTATAATTATTTTAATAATATTTACTCGTTAACTAGAATAACAATTATTTTATATCTGTTTTTAATAATTTCGTATGCATTGCATAATAAAAATCACTTCCTTGAGTTTTATGCATGGGACATGAAATAATTACTGTTTCTCTTATAGATGATAATAAGACGGCGACGGGCTCACCACCTGTCACGTTGTCACAAAAACATCTTGTGGAAAGTGGGTCGAAAAGACTTAATTGTCGATACTGTCTACACATGTTTTGGGAATAGCGTGCAGATATTTTATTTTTTTTTATTTTTTTTATAGATGTACAATTTCGTAAATCAGGCCTGACCGATGTTATAGACTTGTGGCGAAGTTTAAGGCTATGGGTTGCTGGTTTCTTGTATTAATGATAGTAATTTATAATAAATATTAATTAAATAAATAAATACCTTCACACAATTCCCAATACAGGAGTAGACAGAGATCTAGTTTAGACAATTAAGTCCCTTTGACCCTCCTTCCACCAAAGATATTTTTCTGGATTTAATGAGTAATTAATAATAGTATACGTATTGCGAATACGCATTTATAATGCTAATAACTGTTATTTGTATTTAATTTTATTATATTATCGCAGAAACGAAACTAAAACACTAAAAACGAGACACGTTCACGTGCGTAAACAGCCTCAGTTATTTAAAAATAAAAAACTCGCTTCGTTTTCGTGTGATTCGAAATTTGAATTAATTTTATACGAACTGTAGCCCGCAGCTTTACTCGGAACATTTCGGTATCAGCATTTGATGAAATATCCGTAGCCATCTTAACTTTTTAAATAAAATAACAGCCCTATATTTGTCTGGTTACATCTATTGATAAATACAAAGTAACATTTTTATTCTCATATCTTGTTTACCTTGATGTTTCCAAATTAGTTTTCTTACGTATTCATGAACGTTGAACGGCAATAAAAACATCATATCAACAAATTAATACACGTATAAATTTTACATTAATATAATTTCACATAATACAGCTGTATTTTTTTTTAATTTTAACAATGACATTACGTAGGTTAAAAAATACGTGAACTTGAATTTTAAGACGTTTGAATTTATTTCGTTCCGTACATTGAAACACGAAGTTCGATTTTTATGGAATTTATTACCAGGCCATCTGTGTAAATAATATATGTGCATAATACAGTATCCGAGACGGTTCTGGCCGTACGCTGCCGTTGACACTGATCTATTTTTTTTAAATAACAGCTAGTTTGAGATGTGGCAATAACTATGCAGCATGAACAGTGGTGTGTTGAATAAATAAAACCTAATGCTCGTTCACAGTATTTTTATTAAAGATACTGATGTCGGGACTTGGAATTAAAAGTACATGATGAGAGAATGAAACATTTAAATAGTAATGACCGTTATATGTTACTTTGATTGTCGAAATTACAAAATAAAGGAGCAACGTAAGCAACAGAAACTTTTATTTCAAACAGTAACTAAGTATTATGTATTTTTCTTAAAGGATAATAATAACAATATTAAAATTTTAACAAAAGCACTCCGTGTGCCACGACGCCACTCACACATTGAAGATGTGTTCGTTTTTCAAATAATCCAAACTTTACTATAAACGAAATTTCGACGTTACTTCTCTGGGATAAAGTAAAAATTTGCTCGCTTTGTCATTTTATTATTACTTGTGTACAAATAGTACACGTTCATAGACATAACGTTTGCATGAAAAATAGGGTAACTCTGATTTTTTATCAAGAAAAAAACTGTTGACACCGAGAAAAAATTGTTTTGTGTATGTTTGTTACAAAAATTGACAAGGAGTATGTCTCGGATTTTTATATTTTGGGCATAATTTTATATGGACAATAATTTAACTCATGAACTTATTACATAATATTTATTAGTTGCTATGAAATTAAAGAGATGTATTGTAATACGTGACTTAACATTATTTATTTACTTAACTGCCTTTAAAAATAAATTTCAGGTAATATTTTATTCTTATCAGAAGGATGTGACTCATAGACTAGGTATCAATGAGATCGATAAGGGACAATATTTTCATGAAAGACGACATCTTCGGTGAAAGATGGTTTGAAAGTACTTAATTGTCTGGACTTCTGTCTACCACAATATTGGGAATAATTCTGCACTAGTCACATCGTGAGACAATAACTCCAACATTTTACTTCCATTATGGTCTGTAAAAGACCTGCAGGTCATGCTTTTTTTTTAAAGACCATTTGCTACAATCACCACATTCAGAAATCATATAAGTGATCGCAATAACAGATAGAAGTCACGATAGCCGAGTGGTTGGGTGGTCGGAATTTCGAGTCGAGAGACCCGAGTTCGATCCTCAGGTGGCAGTACCAATGAGTTTTTCAAAAACTTATGTACGAATTTCATCGTTGGCTTGGACATAAAGGCGACGACGGGCTCACCGCCTGTCACGTTGTCCCGAAAATATCTTCGGTGGAAGGTGGGTCAAAGGGACTTAATTGTCTAGACTTGACCTCTGTCTACCCCTGTATTGGGAATTGCAATAACAGATACTTCACATTTTAGACAATGCCTTTCACTGGTCAGCATAATGACTTATTTATTTTATATATGTATATTTATACAACTAAATAAAAAAGAAATTTCTATTAGTAATGTTTAACATTAAATATTTATAACATTATATAAAGTTTAAAGCACTACTATATATTATTTCTAAAATATTTATCTTTTGTCTTTTGTCGTTCCCGTCTAATGTCCGAAACAGCTGAAATAAACCTTCAATGGCTGGTTATAAAGAATACTTTTTATATAATACAGATTATAAGGATAATTCTAATTCCGATTTAAGTGTTAAGTGATATTACATACAAGTACAATACAAAAATAAATATATTTTGGCATGGCGTTAAAGGTTACAATATTATGTTAATTATCATAAATATTTTCATTATAATATTCATTCCCTTTCTATGCATTTATACTCGGAATTGTATTCTATGTTTATGTAAATATATATCTATTTAGTTATATCTATGATGCTAATAAGTCGTTAGGTGTACCACGTGTCACGTTGTCCCAAATCAGCTTCGGTAAAGAGTTGGTGGTAAAAACTAAATTATCCAGACCTCTGACTACCCCAGTACAGGTTACAGTGAAGTTAAAGAAAATATTTGTCTAATAAGAAAGCATTACTCAAATTAACTTATATAACAGTTAAATTATTATTGAAATGTTAAACTTCGATATAATACGAAAGCGGTTTCCGAACGCAAATAAATGCAAGGAGAGTGAAGGTTGCGTCTAAATAAAGCGGGATAGCGCTATGTGAACGCGGCCTAAACAGCAATTTCTACAAAATGGATACGGCGTGAGGGCTGAACACACGACGTGGTTGCCGCGAAGTTATATTTTTAAACTTTACATAAAATATAGAAATTCTTTTTTGTGTAATAACATAACATAAAACGTCTTCATTAGAAATTTTCTTATATTAATATGTTTATTAATTTAGTTTTTTTTAATATTATCGTAGATAACTAAACCTAGCAAATATCAGAGAAGAAATAAAATTTTACATCAAGACTTCTATGTAATACATTCAAGACGAAGCAATTAACGAAGGTTTTTATTCATTTAAAGTCAAAATGACAACTTTACTGCTGTTAAGCATCTGATATAATAGAAAAAACGCTGACAAAGGCATTATTATTTTATTATCTTTTATTACTTATTTAAAGTTTAATAGTTATAAAAAGTCACGATAGCCGAGTTCTTGGGTGGTCGGAATTTCGAGTCGAGAGACCCGAGTTCGATCCCCAGGTGGCAGTACCAATGAGTTTTTTCAAAAAAAAAAAAAACTTATGTTCGAATTTCATCGTTGGCTTGGACACTAAGACGGCGACGGGCTCACCACCTGTAACGTTGCTCTGAAAATATCTTCGATGGATGGTGGGTCAAAGGGACTTAATTGTCTAGACTTGACCTCTGTCTACCCCTGTATTGGGAATTGCGTGAAGATATTTATTTATTTTATTTTAAAGTTTAATAACTTTATATTTTCAAACATTTCTCAATACAGTAATAACCAGAGGTCTAGACCATTTAGTCCTTGCGACTTAAATTTCATCGGAGCGGAACTTTAATTAATACGAAAATCAAAAATATTATAATAAATATTAACATTAATTTCGGTCCATGTTAAAAACCAAGCCGTGTATACGCACTGACCCGCGCACCACTCGCCTCGTCCAAATGAATGTGGCGGGTCGACGCACACCACTCGGTAATTTATAATTCCATTGTTATTATTATTATTACACAATTTATACGATTAATGATAGAAAAAAAAAGTATTCATAATCTAACATTGAATAGAGATTCTTGAACTTGGCTGATATTCGGAAAGATTTTAGAATAAAAAAAACATTTGACAAACAAAATAAATTATTATTTTATTGATTTATACGAGACTGACAAGTTTTTTTTTATATAGCATATGCTTAAGATACAGGCACAAAACAATCGCGCTATAGTCTTTGTTAGAAAAAAAAATTTATTCAAGTGCGACAACATGAATAAAATTGTATAATCTTACAACAGATTATAAAAACAATTTATTTCTGTGGCCATTCTGTTGAATTATGTAGTAGTGATATTACACGATGATAAATTTAATCTAAACGTTGAGTTTTTTCTCGTACGGTCGAAATATCACTGATTTCGTACGTTTTATGATAATTCTTATCGTGATATTATTAAAAAGCTTTTGTGAGTATCTTCTTGTCTTGGTGATAAGCACATCACATGTATATACGAAAGGTTTCTGCTTTTATTTCTAGCTGAAGTGAAAATTACGTATTTATAATAAACAAATTTCGACCTTAACAATGTCCTTAGGTGGAAGGAGGGTCGAAAGGGCTAAATTGTCCAGACCTCTGTGTACCCCTGTATTGGGAATGGCGTGAAGATTTTTTTTTATTACATATTTATTATAAGAATATACACAACGATAGCCGAGTTAGTAGAGTGCCTTCGAAGCTAATTGGGAATTTGAATCCCGCTAGGGGCAAACATTTAAATAATTATATAAAATAAAATATATCATCACACAATTCCCAATAGAGGGGTAGACAGAGGTCTGTCTAGTCTAGACAATTAAGTCCCTTCGACCCACCTTCCACCGAAGATATTTACGGGACAACGTGACAGGTGGTGAGTCCGTCGACGTATTTATGTCCAAGCCAGCGATGTAATTCGTACATAAGTTTTGAAAACCCATTGGTACGAGCCTGCCACCTGGGGATCGAATTTGAGTCTCTTGATTCGAAATTCCGACCACCCCGGCTATCGTGACTTTTTCTACTTCTAATTCTACTTTATATAAATAAAATCACAAAATGTATACAACTTCATATTGTTTTCTTTTATCAATATGCGTCTTAAACACATACATTACTCTGATTCCAAAGTAAGCAGATTTAGCAATTGTATTATGGAAAAACAGCCAAAACAAAAGTTCTGGAAAGAGATACAATGAAGGTACCACAAAGACCCAGACCGGAGAATATGTAGAAAAAGTTTTTTTTACAATCGAAAATCGAACTTGGGACCTTAATGCTGGCAACACCAAAAACCGAGGCGTACGCCACTCGTCCAAGGAGCTCCTTAAAAGGTCCACAAAGGTAAATTGCTTTATGTTTTACAGTCAAAAGGTATATAAAGCTTGGTGTTTTACAAGCATACTGACGAAAATACATTTTTATTGATACACTTTATATTGATGACACTAGAAACTTAGTCCGGTTTCGCATCAGCATCATAATGGCCAGTAAACCTCCACTGTAGGACACACTGTACGGGAGGATGTGCCATAATCGCCATTATCGCCACGTACGAGCAGATTGGCGATCGCAGCGCCAAACAATTTCACCTTAGATGCCACTACCTGCTTTCATCTGTAAGAATTATTGAAAACGTTTCAGTAGTCTTTGAGTTATTCCATTACAAATAAACAAACATACAAAATAACAAATCTCTTCTCTAGATATATAATATTAGTTAGGATTTATAACCAAAATAAAAACAAATATAGATTGATAAATACATATATAGATAGGGACAACATAAATTGCCCCGATCCCAATGTAAGATGCAAAAGCCCTTGTGGTATGGGAATCGGAAACAACGAAGGCACCGGAAACAAGAAAAAATGGTTTTTCTACGTTGACCCGACCGGGAATCGCACCCGAGACCTCGAGATGGCGACACCTTGAAAAACCGGTGTTTACGCCACTCGTCCACGGAGGTCGTCAATTTAACTTACTAAATACATACATAACGGCCTTTTAAAGTCCACTGCAGGACACAGGACTCTCCCATTGGGAGGATTTGCCATAATCGTCACGCTTGGCAGGCGGATTGGCGATCGCAGTACTAGACCACTCGCACCTCAAACGCTGGTGCCCATCTTCAGTCCGATTACTTTGGTCTGATATTTTTAGAGATGGTCCCGCTATTTATCGGTTGCGATAACGATATTCAAGGCTGTTGTTTTGTTTCCCTTAGTCGCCTCTTACGACACCCTCGGGAAGAAAGGGAGTGGCAATATTCTTACACCGTTACCACACGGCATAATGTCGGCTTATAAACACTTAATCTCATTTCAATATGATATTTTTTTAACATTTGCAAGTTTACAGAAAAAAATGCGAGCAAACACACAACACCTTTTAGGGCATAATCGGTTTAAAAGAGGGTATAAAAGAGAATTCAGTGAAATATACTCCGTTGAAGAGGAACAGAAAAATGTATGGAGTGGACACTTATATATTTTTGTTGAACTTCTTTCTTGTCAAAAAAGATATTTAAACATAATTTAGATAAAGTAGTGTAGACAATGACAATAAAAATAGACTGATTCCCTTTAACAGTTTGTGAAAGACGACCTCCGCGGACGAGTGGCGTTAACACCTGTATTCAATGTGTCGCATCTTCATGTTCTGGGTTCGATCCCTAGGTGGCAGGCTTGTACCGATGGGTTTTTTAAAAAAAAATACTTACGTACGAATTATATCGTTGGCTTGGACATAAAGATGGACGACGGGCTCACCACATGTCACGTTGTCCCGATAATATCTTCTGTGGAAGATGGGTCGAAGGCACTTGACTAAACTAGACCTCTGTCTACCCCAGTATTGTGAATGGGGTGAAGATATTTATTTATTTTTAAAACTAAACTTAATCCATTAATGATTGAATAGATTTATAAAATACTTACCGTACTACGTATTATTTGAATTTTTATGCTGAAGTCTTCACGTATTTCCCAAGACTAATGTGGTCTGAGAACTAGATAATTTAGGCCTTTTTACTCACATATCATTGAAACTGGAGAACAACGATATAGGCGGTGAGCCTGTCGCCATTTTAGGACACAAAAGGTATATAAAGCTTGGTGTTTTACAAGCATACTGACGAAAATACATTTTATTGATACACTTTATATTGATGACACTAGAAACTTAGTCCGGTTTCGCATCAGCATCATAATGGCCTGTAAACCTCCACTGTAGGACACACTGTACGGGAGGATGTGCCATAATCGCCATTATCGCCACGTACGAGCAGATTGGCGATCGCAGCGCCAAACAATTTCACCTTAGATGCCACTACCTGCTTTCACCTGTAAGAATTATTGAAAACGTTTCAGTAGTCTTTGAGTTATTCCATTACAAATAAACAAACATACAAAATAACAAATCTCTTCTCTAGATATATAATATTAGTTAGGATTTATAACCAAAATAAAAACAAATATAGATTGATAAATACATATATAGATAGGGACAACATAAATTGCCCCGATCCCAATGTAAGATGCAAAAGCCCTTGTGGTATGGGAATCGGAAACAACGAAGGCACCGGAAACAAGAAAAAATGGTTTTTCTACGTTGACCCGACCGGGAATCGCACCCGAGACCTCGAGATGGCGACACCTTGAAAAACCGGTGTTTACGCCACTCGTCCACGGAGGTCGTCAATTTAACTTATGATGCAATCAAAATATATATAAATACATACATAACGGCCTTTTAAAGTCCACTGCAGGACATAGGACTCTCCCATTGGGAGGATTTGCCATAATCGCCATTATCGCCACGTACGAGCAGATTGGCGATCGCAGTATTAGACCTTTCGCACCTCAAACGCTGGTGCCCATCTTCAGTCCGATTACTTTGGTCTGATATTTTTAGAGATGGTCCCGCTATTTATCGGTTGCGATAACGATATTCAAGGTTGTTGTTTTGTTTCCTTAGTCGCCTCTTACGACACCCTCGGGAAGAAAGGGAGTGGCAATATTCTTACACCGTTACCACACGGCATAATGTCGGCTTATAAACACTTAATCTCATTTCAATATGATATTTTTTTAACATTTGCAAGTTTACAGAAAAAAATGCGAGCAAACACACAACACCTTTTAGGGCATAATCGGTTTAAAAGAGGGTATAAAAGAGAATTCAGTGAAATATACTCCGGTGAAGAGGAACAGAAAAATGTATGGAGTGGACACTTATATATTTTTGTTGAACTTCTTTCTTGTCAAAAAAGATATTTAAACATAATTTATATAAAGTAGTGTAGACAATGACAATAAAAATAGACTGATTCCCTTTAACAGTTTGTGAAAGACGACCTCCGCGGACGAGTGGCGTTAACACCTGTATTCAATGTGTCGCATCTTCATGTTCTGGGTTCGATCCCTAGGTGGCAGGCTTGTACCGATGGGTTTTTAAAAAAATACTTACGTACGAATTATATCGTTGGCTTGGACATAAAGATGGACGTCGGCACACCACCTGTGACGTCGTCCCAAAAATGTCTTCCGTGGAAAGTAGGCCGAAAAGACTGAATTGTCTAAACCTCTGTCTACCCCTGTATTGAGAAAAGCGTGAGGATATATTTTTTTCTGACTTATAATGAATACAACTATCTAGTTCTTTTCGCCATGAAACTAAACTAAACTCAACTCGAAAGCGCTCAATGCTCGTTATCTATTTTCGAATCTTCTATGTGGAAATTTCTAGAATAGTGTTCTATTAGAGTATAGAATTCTATTAGGGATAAGTATTCTATAGAGTTCTATGTACTATAGAGTTATATAATATCTATATATAAGCTAGAATGTCCTAGAATAATAAACTGGTGGCTTCTAGCATTGTAAAGAAAGTTCCGAAAAAATTACGTTTTAATAGAATAAGTACTTACAACAATAGTCTTCTTCTCATTCTTTTCAATTCATATGGCCTCCGATCATAATTCAGTTTTTAATAATTCAGAGTCACATTAGCCGAGTGGTTAAGCTCGGAGTTCGAATCAAGAGACCAGAGTTCGATCCGCAAGACTCGTACCAAAGGGTTTTTTCTACTTACATACGTTTTATATCGTTGGCTTGGACATAAAGACCACGTCGGGCACACCACCTGTGACGTCGTCCCAAAAATGTCTTCCGTGGAAAGTAGGCCGAAAAGACTGAATTGTCTAAACCTCTGTCTACCCCTGTATTGAGAAAAGCGTGAGGATATATTTTTTTCTGACTTATAATGAATAGAACTTTCTAGTTCTTTTCGCCATGAAACTAAACTAAACTCAACTCGAAAGGTTTCAATGCTCGTTATCTATTTTCGAATCTTCTATGTGGAAATTTCTAGAATAGAGTTCTATTAGAGTATAGAATTCTATTAGGATAAGTATTCTATAGAGTTCTATGTACTATAGAGTTATATAATATCTATATATAAGCTAGAATGTCCTAGAATAATAAACTGGTGGCTTCTAGCATTGTAAAGAAAGTTCCGAAAAATTACGTTTTAATAGAATAAGTACTTACAACAATAGTCTTCTTCTCATTCTTTTCAATTCATATGGCCTCCGATCATAATTCAGTTTTTAATAATTCAGAGTCACATTAGCCGAGTGGTTAAGCTCGGAGTTCGAATCAAGAGACCAGAGTTCGATCCGCAAGACTCGTACCAAAGGGTTTTTTCTACTTACATACGTTTTATATCGTTGGCTTGGACATAAAGACCACGTCGGGCACACCACCTGTGACGTCGTCCCAAAAATGTCTTCCGTGGAAAGTAGGCCGAAAAGACTGAATTGTCTAAACCTCTGTCTACCCCTGTATTGAGAAAAGCGTGAGGATATATTTTTTCTGACTTATAATGAATAGAACTTTCTAGTTCTTTTCGCCATGAAACTAAACTAAACTCAACTCGAAAGCGCTCAATGCTCGTTATCTATTTTCGAATCTTCTATGTGGAAATTTCTAGAATAGTGTTCTATTAGAGTATAGAATTCTATTAGGGATAAGTATTCTATAGAGTTCTATGTACTATAGAGTTATATAATATCTATATATAAGCTAGAATGTCCTAGAATAATAAACTGGTGGCTTCTAGCATTGTAAAGAAAGTTCCGAAAAAATTACGTTTTAATAGAATAAGTACTTACAACAATAGTCTTCTTCTCATTCTTTTCAATTCATATGGCCTCTCCGATCATAATTCAGTTTTTAATAATTCAGAGTCACATTAGCCGAGTGGTTAAGCTCGGAGTTCGAATCAAGAGACCAGAGTTCGATCCGCAAGACTCGTACCAAAGGGTTTTTTCTACTTACATACGTTTTATATCGTTGGCTTGGACATAAAGACCAAAAAATGTCTTCCGTGGAAAGTAGGCCGAAAAGACTGAATTGTGTAAACCTCTGTCTACCCCTGTATTGAGAAAAGCGTGAGGATATATTTTTTTCTGACTTATAATGAATAGAACTTTCTAGTTCTTTTCGCCATGAAACTAAACTAAACTCGAAAGGTTTCAATGCTCGTTATCTATTTTCGAATCTTCTATGTGGAAATTTCTAGAATAGAGTTCTATTAGAGTATAGAATTCTATTAGGGATAAGTATTCTATAGAGTTCTATGTACTATAGAGTTATATAATATCTATATATAAGCTAGAATGTCCTAGAATAATAAACTGGTGGCTTCTAGCATTGTAAAGAAAGTTCCGAAAAAATTACGTTTTAATAGAATAAGTACTTACAACAATAGTCTTCTTCTCATTCTTTTCAATTCATATGGCCTCTCCGATCATAATTCAGTTTTTAATAATTCAGAGTCACATTAGCCGAGTGGTTAAGCTCGGAGTTCGAATCAAGAGACCAGAGTTCGATCCGCAAGACTCGTACCAAAGGGTTTTTTCTACTTACATACGTTTTATATCGTTGGCTTGGACATAAAGACCAAAAAATGTCTTCCGTGGAAAGTAGGCCGAAAAGACTGAATTGTGTAAACCTCTGTCTACCCCTGTATTGAGAAAAGCGTGAGGATATATTTTTTTCTGACTTATAATGAATACAACTATCTAGTTCTTTTCGCCATGAAACTAAACTAAACTCAACTCGAAAGGTTTCAATGCTCGTTATCTATTTTCGAATCTTCTATGTGGAAATTTCTAGAATAGTGTTCTATTAGAGTATAGAATTCTATTAGGGATAAGTATTCTATAGAGTTCTATGTACTATAGAGTTATATAATATCTATATATAAGCTAGAATGTCCTAGAATAATAAACTGGTGGCTTCTAGCATTGTAAAGAAAGTTCCGAAAAAATTACGTTTTAATAGAATAAGTACTTACAACAATAGTCTTCTTCTCATTCTTTTCAATTAATATGGTATAATAACGATCATAATTCAGTTTTTAATAATTCAGAGTCACATTAGCCGAGGGGTTGGGTGGTCGGAATATCGAGTCGAGAGACCTAGGTTCGATCTCCAGGCGGCAGGCTCGTACAAATGATTTTTGTTTTCAAAAACGTACGTACGAATTATATCGTTGTTTTGAACATTAAGACGGCGACGGGCTCACCACCGGTCCCGTGACAGGTGGTGAGCCTGTCGCTGTCTTTATATCCAAGTCAACTATAAAAAGCGTAGCTTACAACAAATCTTGTTTGTACTATTCAAGCCTTACTTAGAGATCGAACTCAAGTTTCCTGTATAGAATGCCGATCAACCAACCGTTTTGCTATCGTGGTTATGAAATAAGTAAGAAATTAGATTGAAGCGTATGAACGAGCACGCAACCTAAACCGTGGTAACGATCTTAAACACTTAATTATAAATAAATATCTTCACGCCATTCTCAATACAGGATCTACCTCTGTATTGGGAATGGCGTGAAGTTATTTTTGAGAGGCCTAGTCTAGCTTAGATAATTAAGTCCCTTCGAATCACCTTCCACCGATGATATTTTCGGGACAACGTGACAGGTGGTGAGCCTGTCGCCGTCTTTATATCCAAGTCAACTATAAAAAGCGTAGCTTACAACAAATCTTGTTTGTACTATTCAAGCCTTACTTAGAGATCGAACTCAAGTTTCCTGTATAGAATGCCGATCAACCAACCGTTTTGCTATCGTGGTTATGAAATAAGTAAGAAATTAGATTAAAGCGTATGAACGAGCACGCAACCTAAACCGTGGTAACGATCTTAAACACTTAATTATAAATAAATAACTTCACGCCATTCCCAATACAGGGGATCTACCTCTGTATTGGGAATGGCGTGAAGTTATTTTTTGAGAGGCCTAGTCTAGCTTAGATAATTAAGTCCCTTCGAATCACCTTCCACCGATGATATTTTCGGGACAACGTGACAGGTGGTGAGACCGTCGACGTGTTTATGTCCAAACCAATGACATGAATCGTACATAGGTGTTGAAGTCGTACATTGGTACGTGCCTTCCACCTGGGGATCGAATTCCGATCTAACCCAACCACTCGGCTATCGTGAATTCACGTCTAAGAAGTAATAAAAAAAAAGAAAATTATTTCGAGGATACCTGAAGTCCACCAAAACGCACTGGAGCAGCGCGGTGGATGTTACCTGGGTCTGATCTCTCTCGAGTATTAGAGAAGTCTTTGCCCAGCGGTGGGTATCCACAGCTTGCTATTTTACTTCACTAAACCCTCATCAGCTGACAATGACCACCATTGTAAACAGTTTTTATTTACTTACATTGTAAACAGAGAAGTTAGTAAGTAGAAACAAGAGAAGAAGAGTGTAAAAAGAGAAGGCGGAAAGGATATATTGAAGAGTAGCATAGACTTTATGAATCTATGATATGCCCGCCATTGCAAAGGGTAAAGGTTTGAATAGATAGATTTATATAGCTAAATCAGGTTAGTATTTGTTTGTGTAACGACCAGTGTTAAGCTTATTGTGTGTTAAGCTTATTGTGGTTTAAAAAAAAATTAAAATCCTTATTTCTATGGAAATTTCATTAAGTTAGATATGATCACTAACTTTAATAAACTTCTATACTTCAATTATTGTAATCTAATCTAAATCTAACTAATCGAAATAACAAATAAACTAAATCTAACTCAATCGTTATAACATAATGTCGATAATTCTTTTATATTTTTTAAATAAATACACGTATAGATAGAGATAACATCACATACATTGTTCTGATCCCAATGTAAGATGCTAAAGCACTTGAGGTATGGGAATCGGAAACAAAGAAGACACTACAAACACCCAGACCCGAGAAAATGTAGAATAAATGGTTTTTCTGCAGTGACCCGACCGGGAATCGAACCCGGGACTCAAAGATGACGGCACTAACCCCTTTTAAGATTTTTTTACACATAAATTACGCCGTCTGTACAAGGTTAAGAATAAGCCTCCACCTTTCTATTCCTAGTTGTTGTAAGAGGCGTCTAAAAACCTTCATAATGTCAATAGCCACCGACAGATGGCGTGATAACATCGAAATAATACCAGACTGAAATAAGCAGACCGGTGACGAGCAGTGACGTCTAAGGTACGAGTGTCTGGTATAGCGGTGGCCAATTCGCGGCGATTATAGCAAACCCTGCCAAGGGTGGGGCCTTTGTATAGCAGCTATTTCTTATTTGGTAAGATAAAAAATCTGAAAGAAGCAAAAGAATTGTGAATCTTGGCGATATATTCCCTCTGGCCACCCCGTCAGGAACTGTGCGTGAAGATAAATATAATAAAATGTATCTTTACGTAATTACCAATACAATGAAGACCTTTGGACTTTTGGTACAACGTGACTGGTGGTGAATCCGTCGCCGTCTTAATGTCAAAACCAACATTTGACGAACACAAAAAGACAAGATTCTGGTGACAAGAGGGATGGTTCTTTTCTCGCTCAACGGTTAAGTCTAGCCAATGAAAATGCAGAATGCAGCCAGTGTAAATGCAGCCAGCGTTCTTGCTACCATGCCACGAGGAGTAGGGCTCTACGATTGTAGTAGTTTTTAGTTAATAAGTATTGTAAGTATTAACATATTTTTTTCTGTAAGCCAACATTTTGAAACGTACATAAATTTTGAAAAAAAAAAACACATTGGTTTTGAAAAGACCGAACACAAACACACACGAGCCTGCTACCTCGGAATCAAACTGGGCTCTCTTGACTCGAATTCCGATCAGACAGCCTATCAAGAGTCCACCGCTGATCATAGGCCTCCCCAAAAACTTTCCTCGATGAACGGTCCCCAGCCAGCAGCACCCATCGACTTCCCGCAACATTTTGCCAGTCTTCACTTCATCTCTTGGGGGTCGTAAAACACTGCGTATGTAACTCTTAAAGTGTTAAAAAAAATCCACATCTAACTCTTAAAGTGTTAAAAAAAAACATAATTATTTGCGCACACATAAGATGTTTAACTTGCGCGATTTAATAATGACATTTAAAACGTTATATACATACTTACATATATACACGCCTCTTTCCCGTAGGGGTAGGCAGAGACCACTTCTTTCCACTTGCTACGATCTTTACATACTTGTTTCGCTTCGTCCACTCTAAAACGTTAAAACAGTTTAACTTTTATTATTAAAAACACAGTCAATTATCGAAGTCACGATAGCCGAGTGATTGGGTGGTCGGAATATCGAGTCGAGAGGCCCGAGTTCGGTCCCCAGGTAGCAGGCTTGTACCAATGGATTTTTTCAAAACTCATGTAGGTACTTATGTACGAATTATATCGTTGTCTTGGACATAAAGACGGCGACTGGCTCACCACCTGTCACGTTGTCCCGTAAAATGTCTTCTGTGGAAGGTGGCTCGAAGGGACTTTATTGTCTAGACTAGACCACTGTCTACCCCTGTATTGAAAATTGCGTAAAGATATTTATTTTATTATTTATTACAGTCAATTACTATGTCACACTTCCGTGTTGGTGTGCCTGCGCAGTTCTCAATTATCCACTTTATAGAACGAAGTATAAGACATAAAAAATATCTTCACTCCATTCCCAATACAGGGGCAAACAGAGATTTAGACAATAAAGTCCTTTCTACCACCTTCCACCGAAGACATGTTTTTTGAGACAACGTGATAGGTGGTAAGCCCGTAGCTGTCTGAACGTCCTACCCAACCATATACTTAAGTGTTTTGGAAAAATTTGTGCGAGCCTTGGGGATTGAACTCGTCTCTTGACTCCGTTTCTCCATCACCCAGCCACTCGGCTATCGTGACTTTACTGTTACTTCAAGAAAATTTATTTAAAAGTATATATGTAATATTAACTAACTGAACGAGTGCCGTAAGGTTACAGAGATAGAATACCACCGCCATTTTTTCGTAAGTGGCGACTGAGGAAGAACCCAAGAAAATAACATTGGCTACTGTCAGATGGTGAATCCTAGCAACAAATAATAAGGAATAAAAATAAAATAATTAAGAATAAATATCTTCACGCCATTCCTAATACAATAGTAGACAGAGGTCTAGTTTAGCCAATTATGTCCCTTTGTCCCACGTTTCACTGAAGATATTTTCGGGAGTTCGTGACAGATGGTGAGCCCGTCGCCGTCTTTTTTTCATGCCAACGACATAATTCGTAAATAAGTTTTTGAATAACCCATTGGTACGAGCCTGCCTCTTGACTCGAAATTCAGACCACCCAACCACTCAGCTATCGAGACACTTACACAAAGTAATAAGGACCGAAACGAAAAGTCGGGAAATAAAAATAGTTTGTTAAAAACTAATTAAAAACGCAATAAAATCTGAAAATCGTTTTATTTAAGATGTTGCATTCGCAAAAGTCACGATAGCCGAGTGGTTGGGTGGTCGGAATTTCGAGTCAATAGATCCGAGTTCGATCCCCAGTTGGTAGGCAACTTTAGGTAGATTACCAATGAGTTTTTCAAAAACTTATGTACGAATATCGTTGGCTTGGACATAAAGACGGCGCCGGGTCACCTGTCACGTTAACCCAAAAATATCTTCGATGGGTCGAAGGGAATTAATTGTCTAGACTAGACCTCTGTCTGCCCGTGTATTGGGAATTGCGTGTAGCATTCGCGTAAATACAGGAAATCATTAAAATAATAAGGAAAATGTATGAAAGGAATAATGAAAGTGGACGAAGCGAAACAAGTTGAAAGATCGTGCAAGTGGAAAGAAGTGGTCTCTGCCTACCCGTAAGGGAAAGAGGCGTGATTGTATGTATGTATGTATATCTCATTTTTATATAATGAATAGTAGCCTAAGTTTCCCTGTCTTACAGATACAGACGTATCTTACAGATTATTAGAAAAAATTGGTGCAAGGACTAAAGACTTTTTGGACAATTACAGGTTACGTGCTAAAAATTTGTTAAACATCTTATCCTATATATGTTTGTGCTAAAAACGGCAAGAGACAACATTTAACCATTCAACGTGGAAATGCAACGAGGACCTACGCTCGACGATTATAATAGTTTTTAGTTAATCAGTAATGTAAATATAAATAAAGCATTAAAAAAGAAACAGCGTAGTCCTTTCACTACAATTAAAATTAAAAGAAAAATATTTGTTGCTTCGCATTTCATAGAATAATGATTTAAATCGTTTCTAGGTAAATCTATGGTCGCTAATAAATAAATATATCTTCAGGATATTCCCAATACTGGGGTAGACAGAGGTTCAGACAATCAACTTCTTTCCATCCATCTTTCACCGAATACCTTTTTCGGGACAGCGTGACAGGTGATAAGCCTGTTACCGTCTCTAAGCCCAAGACAAAACACATCAATTATAAAATAAGTTTTTAAATAAAGAGAGAGGTAAGAGCCTTCCACTAAGAGATCGAACTCGGGTCTCTCGTCTCGATTTCCAATCACCCAACCATTGGGGTATGATGACTTTATCCACACGGCTATCGTGTTCTGTAATCTGGACATTATTAGTCAGAGGTCCATTCAAAATAAAACGATTTTCGGATTTTATCGCGTTTTTAATTAGTTTTTACAAACTATTTTTATTTATTGACAGCATGCTGTATGCATTACATCCGTGGTCACGCGGGGACTCCCTCCGTGACCACGGATTCTGTAAAGCATTCGAAACGTCGGGAAATAAAAATAGTTTGTAAAAACCTATTAAAAACGAGATAAAATCTGAAAATCGTTTTATTTTAAATGTGTACTATTCGCGTAAATACAAGAAATCATTAAGGCAGAGGCCTAGACAATGTAGTCCTTTCGGCCCACTTTCCAAAGTAGTCCATTTGGGACAAAGTGGCATGCAGTGAGCCTATCGCTGTTGTAATGTCTAATCAAAATAAAATAAATAATAAATAAATATCTTCGCGCAATCCCCAATACAGACTAGACAGAGGTCTAGTCTAGACAATCAAGTCCTTTAGACCCACTTTCCACCGAAGATATTTTCGAGACAGTATAATAAACTATATCCAAATATGCTTACATAGATAAATATTCAAAAATATATACAAACATCCATGATCCGAGTACAAACATTCATATTCATCACACACATGGCTCCTAGCGGGATTCGAACCCAGACAGGTCACCACCAACCAGGCCTATAGAGTGATACAAAATTATTATTTAAGTAATACTGTCTATTTTATTTGATTTTTAGAAAAATTTCGGTGATTTTTAAAGTTTCAATGTCTTTTTAAAAACTTACAATTTACAAAAAAAAAAAGTATCAAAACTACATGAACTATAAACAAAAGGTCAATGTTGTCTATTTCATCTATGACAGCGCTGAATAACGCATCTGTGTGCGTTTGTGTACCTACACATACGCACACACAAACGTAGACGCAGCTCGCATAATATTACGTTTCTTTTCTGTAAAGGGATTTCATAACAAGGTGTTGCTTGTTGAAAACGCTTAGTACGACAAATGAGTTATAAATCGCTACCTCTTATTTAAACCACAACTCTTATGTTAAAATCATAGAGACTAATTTCGAATACGTTTTAATTTTAGAACAGCATTATTGTTTATGTAGAAAATATATTTTCGAAATTTAAAACACAACTCTTAGGTGCCTAAAATAGAGATTAATTTCGAATACGTTTCAATTTTAGAAATTTACGGTTTTTAATTAAATTTAAATTAAAATCATATACATTCACAGAAAATTTTGCACGCTTTTTTATTTTTCTCAAATATTCAATTGTAGAATCTGTTGAAGTTTGAATCGATTATTTACAATTTATTTTATATGTAAGAAATCGTTTCACATCTTATTACCAAACAATAAAGTCGTTATTTGTTTGTTTTTTTCTAACAATGATGCTGTCAAGGTATGCCCTACGTAACACATTTGAAATTAGTTGTGTGCGTGAACCGTAAACATATCTATAGTAGTGTTTGTGTGTTCGACTCGTAGTCATCATTGACATGAAATAGGAATACCTTACCTTTTTAATGATAATGAGTATGGACATAACTACTTGCTTAAATTATTTTTTTTTCTATTTGTTTAGAAGAAGTCACAACTGCCTAGTGGTTGGGTGGTCGGAATTTCGAGTCGAGAAACCCTGAGTTCGATCCCCAGGTGGCAGGCTCGTACCAATGGGTTTTTCTTGGACATAAAGACGGCGACGGGCTCACCACCTATCACGTTGTACCGAAAATATCTTCGGTGGAAGGTGGGTCGAAGGGACTTAATTGTCTAGACCTCTATCTACCCCTGTAATGGGAATTGCGTGAAGTTATTTCTATTTGTTTTCACCTTTTGATATATTTAAATTACATCTCACTTATTCTTAATTGCACACTATTACACAGTTACAATTAAAATGTATTCAGATAATTATTTTACGGCCGACCCCACATAGCATGGGATAAGGGCAGGAAGAAGAAGAAGATAATTATTTTACGGTAATTTTTTATTTTAAGCTTAAGTGTTTATCATGATGATCCATGACACAGGCTTTAATGATTAGTTAATAAAAAAAAAACAATAATTAAAAATTAAGGGTTTAGTAATCCCAATCGGAGATACATCGAAAAAAAATTTATAACTCCTTTCTCTCCTTCTCCTTGTATGATGAAACTTAGTAATAAAATTCTGTATTTTTAAATAAATAAATAAGTATCTTCACGCAATTCCCAATACAGGAGTAGACAGAGGTCTAGTCTAGACAAATTAAGATCCTTTGCCCCCCGAAGATATTTTCGGGATAACGTGACAGGTGGTGAGCCCTTCGTCGCATTTACGTCCAAGCCAACGATATAATTAGTACCTAAGTTTTTTGAAAAACCTATTGGCATGAGCCTGCCTGCCACCTGGGGATCGAACTCGGGTCTCTTGACTCGAAATTCCGACAACCCAACCATTCGGCTACCGTGACTTTTGTCGTGTTGTATTTATAGAAGCTGTGATATAACTTACCAGTATTTTGAGCAACAACAAAAGCTTGAATCCAACAAGTAAGGCGTGAAGGGTGATTTATGGTTGCGTAAGGCGCAAAAATACACTACTCGCTTTATTCCCGTGGGTGTCGTAAGAGGTGACTTTATGTAAAGCCTCCAAAATGACATTGGCTACCTTCAGATTGTGGGATAACTATAAATATATGTATGGAAGATTGCGTGAAAATAAAAAATATCCTTCACGTTAGTTCTAAAACAGGGGACATAAGAGTCTGAGGTCAAGACAAGTGAGTCCTTACAACCCACCATCTACGGAAGACAGTTTTTGGGACAGCGTGACAGGTGTTGAGCCGTTCCCGTCTTTATGTCCAAGCTAACGATATAAACCGTACATAAGTTTTGCAAATACCCATTGGTTTGTTCTTGGAGATCGAACTTGGGTCTCTTGAATTGAATTCCGATCACCCAACCACTACTTAGGACTATCGTGAGTACAAAATATCGTATATATTATATAGTATTATATAACAGTTTTCATATCATTCTTGCAAAGATACAGACAAAAAACTTCAATAATATGAGTATTTAATATTTATAATTAATCTAATCAGGTATCACTATATTATGCTGTATTAAAAAATCGCAATTTATACCTAATAAAGAAGTTTGGCAGTGGTGGTATCGGCTTAAGTATATGCCACCCCCTTTCTGTGGGTGTTGTAAGAGGAAAACTAAGAGAATAGCCTTGGCAATATCTCTGGCAACCGACAGATGGCGGTGTAACCATCTCGAATAAATACCAGACCAGTATAAAACAGACCGGTGACGGACAGCATCGTCTAAAGTGCAAGATGTCTGGTACTGCGAACGCCGATCCGCTTGCCGAGCGTCGTGGTTACGGCAAACCCTTCCATTGGAGGCGTCTATATCCAGCAGTGGATATAATTTATACTTGAGATTGTTGTCACTTGGTGAAATTGCATTGCATTATATGCGTTATGCGGATGATACCGTAAGGCGAAAGCCGTCGGTTAATTAATGAAAAATTAAATAAAAATGAATTGTGTACAAGTGTTCAACAAAGAATTTTAATATAATAATATATGAACATACATAGGGACAATAACACAATCAGTATAATTTAGTATACATTGCCATTGTTTAATTGCACACTAGTATAATAATGATACTTGATTAGATTTATTGATAATATTAATACAATTGAACTTGAGACTTATTGAATATCTTTGCAAGAACCACAAACACCCAGACCCGAGGAAATGTCGACAAAGTGTTTTCTACATTGAACTGACCGGGAATCGATCCCGGTACTTCAGAGCGGGCGGCACAAAAGAAACGCTACTCGTCCACGGGGAGTTCGTCAATTGTATATACGTAAGGTGTTTGAAACAATAATTTTAATCTATGCTCACAAACAAGTGGCCAATAACTCAACATGAAATAATAATAATAAATCAATGAAATGATTCCGAGCGAGATCCTTATCGAGCTAACGTTTGAGCGTTTGCATAGCGCGACGCACACAGAGAAATTCGATGTGTGCGTTATATGGCGCAGAGTGAGGCGAACTTAGAAATTACTATGATAAAAAAAATTACAAAGAAAAAACATCTCACGCAATTCCCAATACAGGGGATAGATAGAGATCTAGACTAGACAATTAAGTCCCTTTGACCCATCTTCCACCGAAGATATTTTTGGGATAACGTTACAGGTTGTGAGCCCGTCGCCGTCTTTTATGTCCAAGCCAACGATATAATTCGTATATAAGTTTTTTAAAATCGCATAATTATGAGCCTGCCACCTGAGGATCGAACTCGGGTCTCTTGTCTCGAAATTCCGACCACCCAACCACTCGGCTATCATGACCCTTTTTCATTTTTTTATTTTTGTTTACATCTCAGGCATGCTGGTTTGCAGAGATTAGCGCACTTTTCAATTTCATAGTAAATATGGAACGCAGATTTGATTTCATTTTAGAAGAATTATCAGTAGCTAATTGTTTCATTGTAGTTTTAAGACTAGGCGTGCATTTACGACGAGCTTTTAAGTGAACACGAGTTTATCCTCAGTGGACAAGTGGCGTACACACCGGTTTCCATTAGCCAGCTCTGTGGGTTCGATTCCCGGTCGTCTCAACGTAGATAACTACTTTTTCTGGTGGTTTGTGGTTGTTCCAATTCCATAACACAAGTGGTTTATCTGCTTACTTTGGGATCAGAACAATGTATGTGATGTTATCCCTACCTGTGTACAAAATATATTCGAGTATAAGGGAGTACGTGCAAATGAGCTCGATGTCAAACGAGACGCGCTCGAGGCTCGATCACCTGCAGCCGTCACCTGCAACTATGTCGGAGGAGTGCTGACTTGCGCTCAATGTGCTCGCACGTTCAGCGCAAAACTCGGTT
Organism: Sericinus montela; assembly: GCA_029286605.1. NCBI lineage: Eukaryota > Metazoa > Arthropoda > Insecta > Lepidoptera > Papilionidae > Sericinus > Sericinus montela. The sequence goes on along the minus strand of JAGSMR010000087.1, from coordinate 286,877 downwards.
ACGTCAGTCACCTGCGAGCGCACGGACGACGCTCGCAATAGTCCAGTGCAGTGGCCGAAATCGGTCGGGACACTATATATACATAAATATTGTAATTATTATCATTACCACGGTCAAAAACTGTACTTCTTCTTGATGATAGAATAAAAAACCGTTATAAACAGAATGCAGTTTTAAATCATTCATTTCATTAATTATATGAGAGACGTATTGGACCTATGAATAAGCGTGCCCTGTCTAAACACTTCACAACTCTGCTCAGCGGGACAGATTGCGCTTCGTACATTAAAACGTGATAATTCCAAGTCCAAATACACGTACGCTCACGCCGCTGGTGACAAGAGGGCTGGTTCTTTTCTCGCTCAACGGTTAAGTCTAGCCATTCAACGTGTAAATGCAGCCAGCGTTGTTGGTACCGTGCCACGAGGAGTAGGGCTCTACGATTATTGTAGTTTTTAGGTAATAAGTATTTTATAATATTGTATATTAACATAATTTTGTTTCTTTAAATAAAGTAATTGAAATAATTAAATGTTACTAAGAAAGTCACGATATTCGGTTGGTTGGGTGGTCGGAATTTAGAGTCAAGAGACCCGAGTTCGATACACAGTTTCAGTGGCAGGTTCATACCAATGGAATTTTTTCTAAGTTATGTACGATTTACACCATTGGCGTGGATATAAAGACGGCGACGGGCTCACCCCCTGTCACGTTGCCCAAAAAAAAACGTGTCTTCGGTGGAAGGTGGGCTTAAAGGAGTTAATTGTCTAGACCTCTGTCTACCTCCGTATTGGGAATGGCGTGAAGATATCAGATATGTCTCGTGTCTGGATGTTTACGATATTCTCTGTTTTCGAATCCATAAAGTGCTTTACCTACTTACTTTGTGAATAGAGCAATAAACGTAATTTTGTAATATATATAATTTTGTATAATATATGTCACTTGCAAAAGGGATAACAGATGGCGCCTATGTTTGCCAAAAAGGCCTAAGTAATAAAAGAGAATACAGATTTAAAATTTCAACTGATGCGCTGTAAGACACGGTGGTGCGGAGGTAAGAGAGTCGCCACGGATCGGCGAAGGTCGCGGATTCGAATCCCGCCCGTGTCAGTTGTAATTTTAACTTTTTTCTCTTTAATTTAATCACATAAAAGTTCAGCATAAATATGCTTTAAAAATCAATAAAATTGCATAATATTTGTCTATCTATAAAATTACATCGTCACCATCGGTACGTGACGATACATGCCACTGTATAGAAACGTCGCATAAAACTCACCGATTCGTATATTGTAAATTGAATTTTCTCAAAACGCGTTACTTTAGCAGTTCTCTTATCGTTTAGTTTTTTTTTACATTCGCAATACTTACATTATCACGGCGATACGTTATCAACGGCATTCAATCAGCTTTATCCGAGTTTAATTTTAACTGACAACACTCTGTCGTAAGCTAGGAATTGTGTTTTTAGTTTTTTTTTTTTGCAATCGCTACTCTATGACCGATTGCAGTTCTTTGCGGCCGCCATCTTGATTCTCATATTACACACATACATCTGTGTGTCTTATTTGTCTGCAGTTTGCGACTACGCGAAGACTCTATTTCTTAGATTTTACAAAAAGAGGATACCTGCGGAGTTTCTTTCGCCTGTTATTTCTCCGTCAGAGGAACGTCATTACGATACGGTTGCAGATAAAAAAATTACGATCGATGAATATAACTGTATATTCTTAAATTAAAGAGCAAAAAAAATTTAAAATTTCAACTGACACGGGCGGGATTCGAACACGCGACCTTTGCTGTACCGTGGCAACAGGCATAAATAGAGAAAGTGGTTTAAAATTTCAAACATTTTGACAAGATGAAATTTTAAACATTTTTTCTCTTTAATTTAATAACAAAAAGTTCAGTTAATAGCATTACGTTTATGCTTTAAAATCATAAAAAAATTGCACAATAATTGCTATCCCATTATAGGAAATTACGCAAAGATAAAAAAAGATCAAATCAGACTGCTTCTCTACAACTCTGTTTCATATTTCATTTTTACTCTTTCTAACATTAGCTGATTGGTATGTACGTTATAATGACAAATTAATCTATATGAGTTATAACATCAATATTTTCACGCCATCACCCACTACTATGGTAGACAAATGTCTAGACAATTGAGACCTTTCGACCCATCTTTCACCGATGATATTTTTGGGACAACGTGACAGGTGGTGAGAATTCCGATATAAATTGTAGATAAATGTTTAAAAAAAATGAGCCTACCAGGGAACCAAACCCGGGTCTGTCGACTCGAATGCCGAATTGACTATAATATTTAATATATTATTTTATTTTTCAATTACATCAAAAAGTTGTTTTAATATTCGACATTTTTCTATAACACACGCACTCTTCCGCCATGTCTCGAATTGCATAGATTAACTTATCATCCAACCATGAACACACTCGCACTAAATACATCTGATTATATACTCTATGGACATCTATATACAACAACAACAACAACTATACAACCTAATAGAATACCAATACATCCTGAACATAAATGCTATTTACAGAATGTGAGCCATGGTAGTACAGCGGTTGTGTCATGGGAATTTGAAACAGGAAACCAGGGTTCGATCGAAAGGGGGGAGGTTCGTACACCTGAGTTTTTTCCAAGGCGTCATTTCGACCTGAAACATTTCAAATAAGCTTCGGTGCAACGTGAGAAAGGAGTAAATTGTCTATATCTCTGTCTACTACATCATTGCGAAATACGTGCAGATAAAAAAAACTGTACTTTGATGTTCTGACAACACGGGTAAATAAATGTAGTTGCAATTTTGATGTCTTTACGGTAATTCAGAGAACTTTAATTGCGATATATTAAGAAACAGGAATAATGTGCATTTTATTACATTAAAAACAAAATGGCTACCAGTGTAAAGCTGCTGAATCCTAAAAAATAATTCCAACAAGCAAATTGGCTGGTGTCTTCAAATCGAGTGTGCACGCGGGCATAGGTTAATAAACTGCAGACATTTTGACCATTGTTCTTAACTCTATGGTTTTGTCATTTTACGTTTGCCGCTTTTTTATTTATTTATTTATTATCTGTTTAACTACTTATGAGTATATATATCACATTATTGTATAAAACAAATTGTTAGTGTGTATATTTTATTCCTATCCTAGTGAGTGTTTACGGAAGATATGTTTTCCTTGTTACTTTACCTTTTATCTTTTTGTTTTAATGTACATCCTTTAGTATTAATTTTATGTATCCGTTCATTTTATTATAATATCCATGAGTGAATTCCAGAGGTCGCATGGAAGAAATTATTGTTTACCATTTAAATCTATATAACATTAGCGTAACGTATATTCTTTGTATTTTTCCTAGTTTGTAAAAATAAAATAAAATATCTTCACGCAATTCCCAATACAGGGGTAGACAGAGGTCAAGTCTAGACAATTAAGTCCCTTTGACCCACCTTCCACCGAAGATATTTTCCGTACAACATGACAGGTGGTGAGCCCGTCGCCGTCTTGATGTCCAAGCCAACTATGAAATTCGTACATAAATTTTTGAAAAACTCATTGGTACTGCCACCTGGGAATCGAACTCGGGTCTCTCGACTCGAAATTCCGACCACCCAACAACTCGGCTATCGTGACTACGTATCCTAGTTTGTTATGAAGTATATTGTAATTATTATTTTTGATATTTATTTATATATTCGTTTGGATGATTTACTAATAAAATATAATAAATAAGACCAACATAATTTATGTAGAAAGTTCAAAGTTGCTACACGGGCTATGATGGCAAATGCCATGTTGTGTGTTTTTCTCTGCGTGATTGAATCCGTAATAAGGATTTTCGCAGCAGGTGCCATGACATGGGTAGGTAAGGTAAATAAGGTAAGGTAACTAAGGTAAGGTAACCGACATAACAGTAAACATCAGCGAGTTGAAGTGGAAATGGTCACATGTCTCGATGCAAAATGTTGCAAGGATTCGCTGGAGACGTGTGGCTCTGGACCACTCTATGGAGAACTTTGTGGGTGACGTATGTTTTGTAGAGAACTCCTTATACAGAAAGAAGAAGAGGAAAAAGTGTTGCAGCTAGCTCCATAAATTTCATCAAAATCAATTAGGTGATTAATCCGTGATGGCATAATAGAATGACAGACGAACATATTCATAATATAAAAATTGATAGACGGATTACTGTATTCGTAAAAATATTTGTAATAAGATTTCTAAACTATATTTTAGAACAGACGACAAAAAAAAATATTTCAATTTCGGTTAGTCGGTTGCGTATAATTATATCTATTTTAGACAACCTCTCTTGTTTATTAGAAGTAATTATTGTTATTTATTCAACAACATTGAAGATAATAAGAAACGAAGCAAAAAAAAGATGCCTTTATAATTATTAAGTCATCTTATTAAAATGAGACTTTTTTATCCACGTTTACGAGTATGAACTGCAAAATATTTTTTTTGATAATTTTTTATTATATGAATATTTGACATAGGAACGCCATGATATATTTACACATCTATACATATAAATAAAATTGGAGTGTCTGTTTGTAATATTGAAATATTTATGAAATATGTATATGTTTGTATATGAATGTATACGGCATATGCACCAAATTAACTTTTTTTTACATATTTTGTCTGTGTATTTTGTCATGGTTTGTTCCGGCTAATCTTTGAAACGGCTGGACAGATTTTAACAGGACTTTCACTGACAGATACCTAATGTTATAAGGAGTAACATAGGCTACATTTTATTTTTACTCCAGAAACATAATTAGGGTTCCGCGTTAAGTGTTAAACTGCGGGCAAAGTCGCAGAGGGCAGCCAGTTTAAATATAAATGGAATATTCTTAACACAGGCAATTCCAAATTCAGACATATGTTTTCTGGAGTTAAGTACCTAAATTAAAATTCATAAACAGTTTAGAAGAATTGGAAATACTATAAAATATTATTCTTAATTAAAATCACTCTGCGGTTACACTGCTCTGTGGCGGGGGCCTTGAACACGCGCGCTCCAGTCACAATGTACACGAAATATAGGGCGCGTACACAATAGAAATGTAAAATAAATAAATAAATATCTTCGCGCAATTCCCAATACAGGGGTAGACAGAGGTCTAATCTAGACAATTAAGTCCCTTCGACCCACCTTCCACCGGAGATATTTTCGGGACATATGATTTATAATAATAAATACATATATTTTCATAATAGTCACGATAACCGAATGATTGGGTGATCAGAATTCGTGTCAAGAGACCCGTTTTCGATCCACAATGCTCGTATCAATCGGTTTTTATCAAATCTTATCTTCGATTAATATCGATGGCTAGAACATTAACGAGGTGACAAGCTTACCACCACTCACGATGTCCCAAAAAATGTCATCGGTGGAAGTTGGGTTAAAATGACTTAATTGTGCAGACATCTGTCTACCTCTGCATTAGGAATGGCGTGAAGATATACTTATTTTCATCATCAACACAACCTATAAAAGTACACTGCAGGACATACGCCTCTCCCATAAATACCGTCACCGGTACGCTGTAGCCCAAAGATTACCCCGCACTTTTTGCTTGTACCATTACATAACATACCTACATACATACGTACCATTACGTAACATACATACATCCTTGTACCATATTAAGGAATATTAAAAAAAGGTTTGAAATAAAAAAGTCTATAGCAACGAGGCTCTATCATGAAACAATGTTGGTGTTTTTATTATTAAAAAAACATTAAAACGAGATAAAATTAGTACAGCTTTTTAATAAAATTTACATAGTTTGATTATTTATGTTATAACATAAATAATCAAACTATGTAAATTTATAAATTTATATGAGTTTTTTTCGAGATCATTTTTAATCTGTCTATAACCATTGATATTGTCAAGGTTTTTCTCCTAGCCGCCTCTTACGACACCCATAAAAAGAAAGGGTGTAGCATATTCTAAAGCCCACCACGTTTTAGACACCAAGACCATATGTCACATATAGTTTTCGGTGAAAGGTGGGTCGAGATTACTTAATCGTCTAGAACTCTGTCTACCCTAGTATATGCATGTAGGTATTTATTTTATTTTATTTAGATACGTATATTTAAATCTGATCACCATCCAGTAGTCAAGACTGTATATTATAGCAGTAGTATTGTATATTTTGGTGTTGAATACGTATGCGATTGGTTAAATTTATTAATATTAAAAGAACCATCGTTAGGCGGTTAAACTGACAACTGAGGTCAATGTAGGGAACCATATTTTTCTAAATTCTCTCAGATCTGTGTGTTGAAGTAACTCTAATGTTTATATTTCACAGAACATAAGTGCTTTGGCTACTTACTTTAAGATCAGAACAGTAGATATGAAGTTGTCGCTATAAATGAATATATTTACGTACAAATATATGTTGTATTATCATCTTATCAATCAATATGTTTTCAAGAACAATCCGTGATATAAAGACAAAATGCGATTTAATGCCTGATGCATTAGACTTGATAAGATCAGATACTAAAGTTAATTGTAGAGTTAAAATCACATACATTGCTCTGATCCCAAAGTAAGCAGCTGAAGCACGCGTGAATCGGAAACAAAGAAGGCAACACAAACACCCAGGCTCAAGATAATGTAAAAATATTGTTTTACTACATTTATCGGGCCTCAGAGCAGGCGTCACTGTGAAATTTGGAGTGTATACCACTCGACCGTGTAGGCCGTTGTATGAAGAGATATATAAAACCACAAAACCATTTGTATTTTATTTTTATATACATGTATATAAATATATACTTATATGTACTTACATATAAATATATACATATTATATTTGATTCGAATTCAAGACCTGCAACTCTGTCAACGTTAGATATGTTAAAGTACAAGCCACATGAACATAGTTTGTACAGATAAAAAAATAAAAAATATAATAAATAATAAAAATATCAAATTATAAATTAATTATTATTAAACAAGTTGTGTGCGTCAGTGTGCTCACGTCCTTACTGCCGCTAATAATAATACCTACATACCTCGCACCGCTCTCCCTGTACACCGCTGGGGTTGGCGGTGTCGATAAATATATCGATATGATTATATATTTTTTAATATAACATCACATATTTTTAGAAAAATACATTAAAACCCACTGCAAGACAGAGGCCTCTTGCATAACAAGGATTTCCGGCTCATATCGCCACGCTCGCGACGGAATGGCGATCGTATCAGATATCTAACTTACTCGGTGTACACTTAGACGGTGCTGCCCATAACCGGTCTGTTTAATTTTTATGAGTATACATTTCATAATTTTTCATTATTAAGGTTCTTTCTAACCTAAGGACATTTCAAAGTATTTCCTTAGTCGTAGTAGTAGATTATAGTAGTAGTAGAGTAGTGTATTCTTACTTACTAACTACGTAACTACACGGCACTGTGTAAAGTATCACATGTTTAAGAAAATAAAATTAATTGTGTGCCTAACTAGGAGACCGAAATGTGACAGGCCATCACATTTGTTTTCAAAAAGTTTAATATGATTTTTTTTTTAAATTACTGACATTGCTAAACATAACATTAATAGAATCCCTTTCAACTACTCAAACTAATTGCGGGTTCGAAACCGCGACGTCATTTTTCGCAGTTCGCACCCGAAACCGAGTTACAGCATACATCTCATCTGATGTTAAGTAATGACGAGTACCTGCGAACATCTGTGACACTTTAAGTATGCAATAAGCTCTTCTTTTGTATTTCCCTAAGTCCTCCCTGTTTTGAAACCCTGGTAAAGACTGTAAAGACTGGTAAAGATTCCACCAAATATAAGAGAGTAACAGAAGAAAATACCTTGGGAAAATTGTCAGTTGTACCCAGGAACAATAAATTTTAATAATATTCTTTTATTATAATTTAACAATATTATTAATTTTTAAAATGTAATAAATTTTAATAAGATTTCATCTGTACAAGCAAATTCTTTCTGTTGAGATTTGTACTTAGTCTTAGGAAACACTGTTAAAGTGTATATATCCTCTTGATACCAATCTTGTTAGTGGTCCAAAAAAAATAAGCAATAGCCCTTTTTAAAATTAAATTATTAACATTTTTTTTTTCCTTCTTTCATACGCGGATATTCCAGTACTGAACGTCATTTAAGAAATTCTAACCGTACATTAGAATAATCTAATATGAGAAATGAGCTTATACCTTATAGTTCGCCTGACAATCACTAGCAAAATACACTTGCTAATCGAATCATACAAACAATTAAAATTGAAACTTAGAAAATTCTATGAAATTGCGAGCAATACTGGTTGCAAAAAATTTTATTGTTTTACTGAGTTTTTGGAGAAATAAGTAAGAGATCTGACCAAGGACTTCCAACCTAAATTGGATCTTTCTCTATTACTAAATAAAATTTTTAAAATTATAAGAAATATCTATATAATCATAATAATAGTCACGATAACGGAGTGTTACGGTGATCGGAATTCGAGTCAAGAGACCCGAGTTTGATCCTCAAGGCTCGTTGATGAGTTTTTAAAAACACCAATTGGTGTTTTCAAAAACTCTTGTAAGATTTATATCATTGGCTTGGACATAAATACGGCGACGGGCTCACCACTTGTCACGTTGTCCCAAAAATGTCTTCGGTGGTAGGTGGGTCGATAGTACAGAATTTTCTAGCCCTCTGTAACCCCTGTATTGGGAATGGCGTGAACAAATACATTTGAAGAAACTGACATTACATGAAATTCCTGAGGAGTACTGGTTGCAGAAATTTCATTGTTTTGTTGATTGCTTGAAGAAATAAGTGAGAGATTAGATCCACAGCGCATATCCAAAATAACACATTGAATTATACCACTATTTCTATTGTATCGATTTTATCAAAGTTATTAAAAAATAATTTTATCGATAAACCGATAGCAAAGCAACACAACCACATCCCCAGTTACCGTATCCATTTAGTTTGACAAGCATTCGGTTTCATATATCCGTAGCGCGATAGTGTGCGTCCGTACTCGCTGCGTTAGTCTGCGCGGGTCAGGGCTGCGATGCATTATAATTGGCGCTAATTTCTTTAACCGACTGCCCGGAAATCGAGTACTGTTTTTATGCAGTTTATTGTTTTTTTTCTATTTCATAACACTTCATAGGACTTTTCCGTGATAGCGCCAATGGAATCTAAGCTGTCACGCTAAGAATAAATACTACATTATGCTATACTAGGTAAAATATACAATGGTATTTTTTATCGACCCACGTAGACGAGTGGCGTACACACCGATTTCAGGTGTCGCCAGTTCTAAGGTCCTAGGTACGATTTTCGGATAGATATAAGTAGAAAAAATTTCATCTACATTGTCTTGAGTCTGAATATTTGTGGTTCCTTCGTTGTTTCAGACTTTAGGATCAGAACATTGCTCGATTGAGTCATTGCTAGCAAGAGCCTAGCTTTGCTTCTTACATTGGGATCGGAGCATTGTGTGTGATGTTGTCCCTATCTATATATGTATGTATATGTAACACTCGTCAAATATCTGCTTTAAGAAGGTAATAAGAATTTTAGCTAAATAAACTTAACTTAGACGAATGTAACAGTTATCAAAAAAATAAACAAAAACAAAAATTAAAAAAATCCTCTGTGAGTTAGTCTACGATTGCTTGTCAGGTTCTTACGCTTAAGGCTTATGGTTAAGTACACCATCGCTATGTAATAGCACTTATCATATGTATAAATATAACAGTAAACTTCTTTATTGCGTATAGATATGTAACAAAATTGAAAACAATAGGTTAATCATAGTTTAACATCATAACAAAACTTATAATTACAGACTGATCTCTTATCATGGTTTTAATACAACCTGTGCTGAGGAGACTCAGTCCTTTAGTATATATATTACCATAACATATGCTAAACATTGAAAAAACGTGTCAATATTTATATACGTGACAATATTGCCCATTTTTCTATAGGACGCCATTACAAATTCCAAGGTTTTAGCCTGAGTCGCCAAGTAAAACCTAGGACTACAGTTAGCTTGGCTGCAGCGTATCCATAAATTTAAAATAATAACAAACAATATGTCCTGTGTATTTATTTATATTCATGGGACATATTTCAGCGCTTTACACGCAGTTTATTTTGTTTTTAAAACTTATATATTTTTGAACAACACTTTATTATTTATTTATTTTTATATTTTATTAATAAATTCATAATAATATATATTAAATATCTTGTTTTAATATTTTTCTTATTATTTGTGCTTATATAAATATTTTAATATAATAGTTTAAATTAAGTACATTTCACACAACCCTTACGCTATTTAAACAAACACACGTAAGCCGTCGACAAAGTACATACAAAGGCAGACGTGCTCACATACGTAATTTGATAATTTCTATGAGTAACTTTTTAAATAATAATATTTTCACAAAGTTCCATTTATTTTATTGTCCAATTCAACCGAACAGTTCAATTTAAAAATATCAAAAGATTAATAATCGTAAATATCGTGTCGCCATATTTGAAAATCCGTGTAGCGAATTGCGATCGATACGAATTCCCGCCAATTACGTAAAGATCGCCATTTCGAAAATTACTTTCGTTTCTAGAAAAGTCAAATGACATTCTTATTCATGCAACGAGAGATTTTAAATTACTTTATCTAATTGTATGTTTTAAATGTTTTTATAATATAATAAGATTAACTTTTTTCCTGAATTTGGCGTTATACGCAAAGTGAATGACCTCTAAAATCAATTTGGCGGGATAACCGAAAATATTAGACTTATTTATAAATAATACATACAATAATGTATAGTAGCGCATGGACCCTGCGTAAGGATATACCACGCATTTTCTTCCCGTGGGTGTGGCAAGAGATAACAAACATACACAGTAGATAGCGTTGTACAAAACTAATAAACTAAATATACAGATTGGTACAGGATTACCATCAAAAGTTGTAGCAGATTAAAATTCAATAGACCGCTTACGGCCAGCTGAGGCTCTGTATCGCCAATCAGCTAGCCTAGCGTGGCGATTGTTGCAAACACGTACGCGAAAGGCTAATGTCTTGTAGTCGGCTTTTATGATAATGAATATAGTTATCACTACAAAGTAATTGCCTTCACGCTTTTCTCAATACTGGGGTAGACAGAGGTCCTTTGAGACACATTTCACCGAAGACATTTTCTTTATGTCCAAGCCAACGATAGAAATCGTACATTTTTTTTGATAAAGTCACGATAGCCGAGTGGTTCGGTGGTCGGAATTACGAGTCGAGAAACCCGAGTCGATCCCCAGGTGGCAGGCTCGTACCAATGGGTTTTTCAAAAACTTATGTACGAATCATATCGTTGGCTTGGACATAAAGACGGCGACGGGCTCTCCTCCTGTCACGTTGTCCCGAAAATATCTTCGGTGGAAGGTGGGTCAAAGGGACTTAATTGTCTAGACTTGACCTCTGTCTACCCCTGTATTGGGAATTGCGTGAAGATATTATTTATTATTATTATATATTTACGACTATTGAAGATCGCAGTGCACGAGTGGCGTATGCACCGGATTTCATGGCATCGCCAGCTCAATCCGAGTACGATTCCCTGACAAGTCAATGTAGAAAACCACTCTTTCTACATTGTCTCGGGTCTGGGTGTTTGTAATCCGATTTCATAATAAAAGTGTTTAAGCTACTTTGGGATCAGAGCAATGTATGTGATGTTGTCCCTATCTGTGTATGTATTAGTAACATCTTTAAATTTTATATAACATAATACGACATAATACGGCGACGGCCTCACCACCTGTCACGTTGTCCCGAAAATATCTTCGGTGGAAGATGGGTCGAAGGGTTTGTCTAAGCTAATTGTCTAAACTAGACCTCTGTCTACCGCTGTATCGGGAATTGCGTGAAAGATATTTATAACATATGTAAATGTATGTATACGTATTAAAACCTCCATTCAACCAAAAAATAAATAAATTAAAAAAAAACCAATGAATTCGAATCGAAAACTCGTTTTATTACCGGAGTCGATGAGAATTTTAAAAAGTCAAAGCGGTAAATTAGGTCAAATACCATGAGATTTACGAGGTTTTTTTTTTTTTATTTCTTCAATATCTCGATTAACTGGTACAAGTTGTTATTTCAAGGTGGCATCAAGTTTAAAAAAAAAATTTAACGACCTCAAAAGAGGAGTTATATTTGTGTATGTTACGGTTTTCGTAGTGTCGCCAGCTTGGGTTCGATTCCTAGTCGGGTGTACGTATGGTATCGCCAATCCGCTTGCCTAACGTGGCGATTGTTGCAGACACATGCGAAAATCTAATGTCCTATGGGCGGCTTTTATGATAATGAATATAGTTATCACTACAATGTAGTTACCTTCACGCTTTTCCCAATACTGGGGTAGACAGAGTTACAGAAACTTTGTTTTCATGGTGTCGCCAGCCCCGGTTCGATTCCAAGTCGGGTGTACATATGAGGGAGTGATTTAGAAAATGTTTTTTCTACATTTTTCTTAATGTTTTTTTTTTTTTTTTTATTTTACATTTTCTCGGGTTAGGTGTTTATGGTACGGTCGTAATTTCTGACTATACAATACGCGTGCTTAAGCTGCTTACTTTGGGATCAGAGCAATGTATGTGATGTTGTCCCCATCTATGTATGTATGTATTGATCCCCGAAAATATCAAAAATTCCATTAACTCCATCTTGATGCTAGGCATTCCACCACAGTGCGTTTTCCCCATATGTTGGGGCATAGTTTGGTAGACTCTCGCGTTAAGATGAGACCATCACAGGTTCAAATGTGTTCGGTATTAGAGTTAAGAGACCCGAGTTCGATTCATAAAGACTGCTATAGACCTGTCACGTTGTCCCAAGAAACGTCTTCGGTGAAACATGGCTCGAAAGGATTTAATTATCTCGATCTCTGTCTTCCCCTTTATTGGGAATGGCGTCAGGATATTTTTTATGACTTATACTTCGTTTGGAACGTTTAGTAAAGTGGATAATTGAGAGCTGCGCTGACAGACCAACACGGAAGTGTGACATAGTAATTGTCTATGTCGAAAGGACTTAATTGTCTCTGTCTACTCCAGTATTGGAAATGGCGTGAGGATATCAAAATATGTTATGATAAAAATATCAGTTCGCTTATCTAATCTTCTTGTTATTTATTCTATGACAATATGACTTTGTGTTACAAATACGTCAGAATTGCCAACTATAAGTAGAAAGTTTACATTTGACACTGAAATAATATTTAGTTTAAACAAATAAAAATTGATTGTGTGTTACGCGAATACTGCAGCTTATAATGAAACGTTGTTTTTTTATTAATATCTCCACGCAATTCCCAATACAGGGGTAGACAGAGGTCTAGTCTAGACAATTAAGTCTCTTTGATCCACCTTCCACCAAAGATATTTTCGGGAAGTGAAAATGAAACGTTAATTTGCCAATTTTATGCCTTTATAAAACTTCTAAGTTTCTACGTTTAACGTTTCACGATAGCCGAGTGGTTGGGTGATGAAACCCAAGTTCGATCCCCAGGTGGCCGGCACTTACCAACAGCTTTATTTAAAACAACTTATTCACCACCTGTCACTTTGTCCTTAAATATATTCGGTAGAAAGTGAGTCGATAGGATTTATTTGTGTAGACCTCTGTCTACCCCTATATTGGGAATGGCGTGAAGATATTTTTATTTTCTTTAACGAAAACAGAGAATATACCACATATTCTTATATAGGGTCTGGTACTTTACTACTGCTTACTTAAACAATGTATGCGATGTTATCCCTATCCATGTATGTATTTATAAAATTTTTAGGAGAGGATAACCATGACTAAACATACGTACACAGACATACATACATAACGGGCTGTTAAAATCCACTGCAGGACATTGGCCTCTCCCAGGGGATGTTTTGCCATAATCGCCACACTTGCCAAGTGGATTGGCGATCGCAGTACCAGACCACTCGCACCTCAGACGCTGCTGCTCATCTTCGGTCGGATTATTTTGGTCTGATATTTTTAGAGATGGTTATCCCGCCATTTATCGGTTGCCATAATGATATTCAAGGCTGTTTCCTTTAGTCGCCTCTTACAACATCCACGGGAATAAAGAGAGTGGCAATATTCTTTCTCCGTTACCACACGGCATAAACGTACCAGATCAAAATTCTATCTACCGGTAACGGGCAGCGTCTAAGACGCTAGATGTCTGGTACTGCGATCGCCAAACCGCTTGCCGAGTGTGGAGGTAGCAAATCATCTCGTACGGAAGAGAGCTATGTCCCGCATTGTATTTATACAAGCCATTATAATAAATAATACACACATAGATAGGGACAACATCACATACATTGCTCCGATCCCAATGTAAGATGCTGAAGCACTTGAGGTATGGGAATCGGAAACAACGATGGCACCACAAATACCCAGACCCCGAGAAAATGTAGAAAAAGATGTATATATATATGTTACACATTAATTATTAAATACTTAAATATGGAATAAGTAAAAGTGAATTTTAATAGGTTTAATGATGAAGTTCCACCAAGAGACAACAATCGTGTGCATTCAACGTATATATGTATGTTTATATGTATATGAAAACATTAAAGCAATAGTGTTTTCACGTCACGGTATCAAAGTAACGATAGCCGAGTGGTAAGGTGGTCAGAATTTCGAGTCAAGAGACCCGAGTTCGATACCCAGGTGGCAGGCTCGTACCTATAGCTTCGGACATAAAGACGGCGACGTGCTCACCACCTGTCACGTTGTCCCGAAAATATCTTCGGTGGAAGGTGGGTCAAAGGGACTTAATTGTCTAGACTAGACCTCTGTCTACCCCTGTATTGGGCATTGCGTGAAGATATTTATTTTTATTGAAATATTTTATAGTAAAAAAATTTCGCATGTTTTGTGATAATTTTCGAAAGACGCATCTAAAATTTGTGATGTCGTGGCTCGCGCATATCTGAATACGTGTACAGTAAAAAAACAGAGACGGGGCCAAGTGGAGAATGACATAACCGTAAAAATATTTTAAAATCTATTCCTGTTTATATATTGTAACAATGCGGTGATAAAATCGAGTGTTTGTTGAAATAATAAATATCTTCACGCCATTCCCAAAACAGGGTTAGACAGAGGTCTAGTGTAGACAAATAAGTGTTTGTTGAAAATTTTTATTTATAAATAAATAATACTAAAAAAGTCGCGATAACCGAGTGGTTGGGTGGTCGGAATTGCGAGTCAAGAGACCCGAGATCGATCCCCAGGCGGCAGGCTCACACCTATGGGTTGTTCAAAAAATTTAATGTTCGAATTTATCAACAGTTTGAAGAATAATAAAGAAAAAATTCATAAAAAGTTTTGTTACAAAATAAATTAATGTTTTAATTATATAATTTAGTTGTTTAATAAATTAATTATTTAGTTTTTTTTTATTATTATCAGAAACTACTGCTGAACATGCCAGAAGAAGCATAAAAGCAGGTTGAATGCAGTGGAGATGTGATCTCTTCGTAAAATGTGCGGCCTTACCATGGCCGACCGAAAGCGAAATGAAGAGATTCACAATATGGCAGGTTTGAAAGATGACCTTGTCTCAAAAATGGATAAGGCCGTGCATCTATGGTTTGGGCACGTTGAGCGAATGAGTAAAGACCGAATGGTGAAGAAAATATATAGCGCGAAAGTTAACATTAAAATTAAAAGGTGTCGAGGTAGACCGAGACTAACTTTCGAAGCCCATGTGAGCAAATTGCTCGAAGAGGGGAGGGTCAAGAGTACTCGGATACCTAGAAGTGCATGTATGAAGAAGATGATGAATCTGAAAGAAGCGAAAGATGTATGTAGGATCGTGTCACTTGGCGATCTGTTCTCTCTGGCTACCCCGTCAGGGACTGTGCGTGAATATAAATAAATAAATATAATAAATCAGAAACTACCACTGCTTCGTTAAGTAATATTCCCAGAGTAAACGTTTAAAAATAGGTTTAGTTTTTGCTTCTTTAATATTTTTGGGTAACATGTTCTAGAGTCTTACTGCATTTGAAGTAATAGAGTTGTCAGAGAAGCCACTGTTACCGATTGGTATCAGTGGCTTCTGTTTACAGTGGTTTACCACATTAGTTGATTAACTAATGTGGTAAACCACTCCAGTCAAGCTTTGTAGCTTAGTTGAAGTAGTTAACAGGAATACAAGGTATGTTATTTGAGTTTGACAGATTTCTTTAAAATATTACAAATAAAATATCTTCACACCTTTTCCAATACAGGGGTAGACAGAGGTTTAGACAATTAAGTCCCTTCGATCCACCTTCCACCGAAGACATTTTTGGGACAACGTGACAGGTTGTGAGCCTGTCGCCATCTTTATGTCCAAGCCAAATCTATGACACTTAACAAAATAACAAATAAATTATCAAATATTTCAACAGTAGCATCACAAGAGTTCCTATTTGAAAGTATAGAGGGCCTGAATAATAGTAACGATTATATAGCTTTCGGCCTTAGTTCTCAGGAGTGGTGTTGCATTTGTAACGTGTTTTTCAATCGTTGTCTTAGTAAATATCGAAATGTTGCAGTAGCCATGGTAATTGACTACACTAGTGACAATGCAGTAGTCATTGCACATCAGTGTATTGTGGAATAAAAAATCAGTACCGACACTGTAACTCTAAAAAGGATTTCTTGTGTAATACCTACATAGATGAATAATCATAAGTTCGCATATCATCATTCTACATTTATTAGATAGAAAGAAAATGCATACATTTACGAAGAAATGGACGCACAACAAAAAATTGCATATATAAAACAATTAAATAAACATTCAATTAAACAAAGTCATTATATAAAAACAAAACTTGAAACTTAAGAAAAAATATGCTATTTGTACGCTCCATTTCATGTAAACGAGGTCAGATGCTCAGTACCTCGTTTTGTGTGTACATGTACATAAAAAAACCAATAAAAGTCTCCTGTAGGACAAAGAGTGTAGATGTAGCCAAATTCTCCTGTATAGGAGAATTTGGCTTCATCGCCATGCTTGGCCAGCTGATTGGCAATCGCAGTGCCAGCCATCTTGTACCTTGTACCGTAGACGCTGTCACTCATCACCGGTCTCCTGCATTTTAAACTGGTATATTTCCAGTTTCTTTCTTCCCGAAGATGTCGCAAGTGGCGACTAAGGGAAACGGCCTTAAATACTTTATGGCAACCGATAGGTGGCCTCTAAAAATATCAAACCAAATAATCAGACCGAAGATGGGCAGCAATATCTGAGATGCGAGGTGTCTGGCGTAACGATTATGGCAAATCCTCCCTATAGGAGAGGCTATGTCCTGCAGTGGACTTTAGCAGTCCGATATGTATATTTTTTTTTATTTTATTTTTTATAAAGAATACTAGCAATGCCGAATAACATTACTAGTATTCCTGTTAACCACTCCAACTAAGCTGCAATGCTCGTGTCTGGAGTTGGTTTACGTCAATAGTCAAATGGTGAGGCCCGAACCTGCGACGTCATGTTTCACAGTCCGCACCCTAAACCATTAGGCTATTGCCGCTTTATATGCTTATTTCCAGTAACCCCGCCATCTGCATTAGCCAATTACAGTTTTAATGCTCTTCATTTATCATCTTTCACAAAGAAGAAGAAAAAGGTGGTGATATAGTCACATGCCGTTACTATAACATAACCAAATATTTATATAAACAATAAAAACTCATACAACCACACATACACACACACACACACACACAATTATAAGGTTATATTTAATGTTTTTTGTATTGTACTTTTTTGCTGCTTTTTGCTTTATTTTCATTTTTGTGTTATAATTATTTATGAAGGTAGTCACAAGGCATTAGGCTTTTTCCTTTTTATCGAAGGATTAGAATACTCGTAACACGTAACAGCTGTGCTGCGTTCGTGACGCCAATGAATAGGTTTCTTGGCTAAAAATCAGCACTGATTGAGGCCATACTCACACAACACAGCCAACCCCCGCTGAGCCAACCCCTGTTTAAGCACAATGCAACCTTTTCATATTTTAAACTTAATAAATATCTTCACGCAATTCCCAATACAAGGGTAGACAGAGGTCTAGTCTAGATAATTAAGTCCCTTTGTCCCACCTTCCACCGAAGATATTTTCGGGACAACGTGACAGGTGGTGAGCCCTTCACCGTTTTTATATCCAAGCCAACGATTTAATTCGTACATAAGTTTTTGAAAAACCCATTAGTACGAGCCTTCCTTCTGGGGATCGAACTTGGGTTTCTTGACTCGAATTCCCGAGCACCCAACTACTCTGCTATTTATTTCGGCGACTTCTCAAATGTTTTAAACTTAATATGTACTTATACTTTTATATGTATCGCTTGTGCTGAAAAAATGTTTTTTTTTTCACTCTATTCTATTCTATTCAACCCACAGATTCGAAGACGGGTTTTTTTACCAATAAGCCAATCAAGCACTCCAATAATGTCAAAAATTTAACAAATTTAATTGTTATGAACATAAATTTATAATTCACCAAAAATCGTACTTATCCCGTTTCCCTTCTTTCTCCAAATAGACTCGACCCTAATTCGTTACGCGTTCGTGTAGGCGTTAGTATACATACAGTCGCAAGTCTGTTTGCGTGACTAGAACAGGGTTGTGAGTGCCCTTGCTTTTTTTTCTTTTTATATTTAATAATTATAAGGTTGATTTTTAACTGCCATTTATCGTGCTATATTCGTTTAATTAACGTTATTAAATACTACAAATATTTTACGACTGCTAAAAATAGAAGCTAATAATTTCCGTTAATAATTGGTATATACATTCATCGCGTATGACACGACCTTCGTGGACGTGCAGCGTACACACCGGTTTTTATAATGTCGCCAGCTCTGAGGTACCAGGTTCGATTTTCGGTAAGGTCAGTGTAGAAAAAACTTACTACGTTTTCTCGGATCTGTATGTTTGTGGTACTTTTGTTGTTTCTGGCTTACAATTACTTAAAGATTACTTTGGGATCAGACCAATTATGTGATGTTGTCCCTAGCCCTATGTATTTATTATCACATATAAATAGGATCAGTGCTAAAAATAGTAAGCAAGCCTTTATCACTCAAAAATATTTCCTAGTCAGTACTTTTTTTAAGAAATCAAATATATATTAGACCACTTCCGTACCAGAGGTTTGCCACAAACAGATCAGCTACCGTAGTGTTAGTACCGTGACAGGTGGTGAGCCCGTCGTTCTGCATTAATATCCAAGCCAACGATATAGTTCGTACATAAATTTTTGAAAAAACCCATTGGTAAGAGCCTGCCACCTGGGGATCGAACTCGTTTCTCTTGACATCAATTTATATAATACATATAAGTTAAAAAGCGAACATAGGCCACACACAGGGTTTAACCGTCACGATTGGCAAGCGGATTGGCGATCGTAGTTAGAGACACATTGTACGTTAGTCACTGGCCGTCACCGTTCTGCTTTATTAAAAAAAAAATTCTTTTCTATTCTATTCTATTCCATTCATTCCATTCTATTCCATTCCATTCCATCTCCATTCCATTCCATTCCATTCCATTCCATTCATTCCATTCCATTCCATTCCATTCCATTCCATTCCATTCCATCTCCATTCCATTCCATTCCATTCCATTCTATTCCATTCTATTCCATTCATTCCATTCATTCATTCCATTCCATTCCATTCCATTCCATTCCATTCCATTCCATTCCATTCTATTCCATTCCATTCCATTCCATTCCATTCCATTCCATTCCATTCCATTCCATTCCATCTCCATTCCATTCCATTCCATTCCATTCCATTCCATTCCATTCCATTCCATTCCATCTCCATTCCATTCCATTCCATTCCATTCCATTCTCATTCCATTCTATCCATTCTATTCCATTCATTCCATTCCATTCCATTCCATTCCATTCCATTCTATCTCCATTCCATTCCATTCTATTCCATCTCTATTCCATTCTATCTCCATTCCATTCCATTCTATTCCATTCTATTCCATCTATTCCATTCTATCTCATTCTATTCCATTCTATTCTATTCTATTCCATTCTATTCCATTCTTATTCCATTCTATTCATCTCTATTCCATTCTATTCTATTCTATCTCTATTCTATTCTATTCCATTCTATCTCCATTCTATTCCATCTTCATTCCATTCTATTCCATCTATTCCATTCTATCTCCATTCTATTCCATTCTATTCCATTCATTCCATTCTATTCCATTCTTTTCCATTCTATTCCATTCCATTCCATTCTATTCCATTCATTCCATTCTATTCCATTCTATTCATCTCTATTCCATTCTATTCTATTCCATTCTGTTCATTCTATTCCATTCCATTCCATTCTATTCCATTCTATTCCATTCTATTCCATTCTATTCCATTCTATTCCATTCTATTCCATCTCTATTCCATTCTATCCATTCTATTCCATCTTCATTCCATTCTATTCTATTCCATTCCTATTCCATTCTATTCCATTCTATTCTATTCTATTCTATTCTATTCCATTCTATTCCATTCTATTCCATTCCATTCTATTCCATTCTAGTCCATTCTAGTCCATTCTAGTCCATTCTATTCCATTCTATTCCATTCTATTACATTCTATTACATTCTATTCCATTCTATTCCATTCTATTCTATTCCATTCTATTCTATTCTATTCTGTTCTTTTCTATTCACATTCCCAATACTTCTACACAGAGGTCTAGTCCGTACAATTAAGTCCCTTTGACCGACCTTCCACCGAATTGACATTGATTTTGGGACAACGTGACAAGTGATGAGCCCGTCGCAGTCTTTATCTCAAAGCCAACGATATGAATCGTACATAGGTTTTGAAAAAACCCATTGGTTGCTGCTACCTGGAGATCGAACTCAGATCTCACGTCTCGAATTCCGATCACGCAAACACTCGGCTATCGTAACTCTTAAATAGTGTAAGACCTAAATAAATTATTCCTTGAGTTACTTAAGGAGTCTTTTAATTACTTCACATAATACCCACTTTACTTCGCATAATATTTATTTATTTACCGAGAGAGAAAAGTCACCATAGCCGAATGGTTGCGTGATCGGAATTCGACTCAAGAGACCCGAGTTTGACCCCAAGACTCGTATTTATGAGTTTTTTCGAAAAATTATGAACGATTTATATCGTTGGTTTGGACATAAAGACGGCGACGGGCTCACCGCCTGTCACGATGTCCCAAAATATCTTCGGTGGAAGGTTGGTCGAAGGGACTTAATTGTCTGGACTTCCGTATCTGGTATTCGTACATAAGTTTTTGAAAAACTCATTGGTACTGCCACCTGGGGATCAAACTCGGGTCTCTTGACTCGAATTCCGACCACCCAACCACTCGGATCTCGTGACTATCTCTCTGACATAAATTTCGGAATCAATGATTGATACGAACTTTCTACCTTAAATCCGCATTTCTAACACTCAACCACTCTGCTATCGTGACTCTATATATTAGCGTAGATTACACAAACACGTACAAAATGCTTATAGAATTTCAAAAATCAATTAAATCATACGCTCAGATTAAACCCAGAACCTTTAGCGTAATGCTAATCACTGAGTCATACGACAAATTTATAACTGTTATTATTAAGATAAATACGTACAAATAATATTTACATATTATGTGACGGCCCTGTGCTAGTTTGCATTCCGGCGGGCGATGCGAGCGCCACAATCAAGTACAATACTGGCGTAAATACTAAATCTGAGTGTGGATACGATCGATTGGTTTTTTTTTGTTTAAAAAAATAATAACAGTGTTTTGTCGAGATTTTACTACACAAATAATTTTGTACTTGGTGTAATTGGTTTTAATTACTCTGTGTGGATTTTATATTAACTTATTTGTTCTTTTTTAATTTATAATTGACTTGACAATCGGATATCAGCTCTCAGTGTTAAATGTATGAATAATGATTTTTTTACTTTAATTTTGATTCTAAAGAGTATTTGACATATTTTAAATAATTAAATTTAATCTATTTTTTGTATGATATACTACCATCTTAACATGCGTCATGCAATATTTATTATTTATTTATGCTTTATTGTAAGAAAAGAAAGACAAAGAAAAACAAAGGTTCTTTTATTTGTAAATAATAATTAAACTGTAATTCACATGCTACTGTGACATCAAAATCTTATTTCTTATTTAATTTTAATTTAATTTTGTAATGAATTGTATAATCATTGTTATCAATAATTTCTTATAAATATAAGTTAATGTACAATAATAAACAACAATAAATGAATAACATTAAGCTAATGACATCTTGTAATAACAATAATTGATGACATACTGACAATTCTATTGAATTTTGCATGCCCATTGCGGTAGAACATATAGATATAAATCAAATTATCAACACCTGTAACTGTACAATGTTCTTGCAAATAAATAATTTGAATTTGAATTTGTAATTTCGCGCGCAAAAATTAATATATGGCGTATGTTACCCGATCTGTAGAGAAGAGCTATTAACTATTGAGAGATATACCGACTGTCTATAAAGTGTTTTTTATTTTTTTTTTTCTCTAAATGAGCAAAAATTGACGATCACCACCACCAACCATTAAAATATAATTAAAAATTGTTATTTTTAAACGGCCTTTATAAGCATAACCCTCTTTTATTAGGTTGATTTGACCATTGTTTATGGATTATAATAGCAACGCTTGGTGATAGCAGTACCAGATATCGTAGCTTAGAGGTACTCCGAGAGGTAATCAATCTTGCTATATTCTGAAACCATTTCAACTTTCAACAATTTAAAAATTACTCTCACTAAGAGTGTAATTTTTTAAATTGTTTTATAAAGAACCAAGGACTGCAAAATTATCGCGAGTCTATCCACCTAATTTAGTCATACTGACTCTAAATGTAACAATTCAAAAACTCTTTATCAATATCATTTATCAGATCTCTCCCACAAAAACTCTACGTTTTCCGGAGCAATACATATTTGGCAGATTATAATCTACCTCTGTACCAAATTTTGCCCAGATCTGTTCAGCAATTCTGGCGTGATTGAGAAACAATACATCCAGCCAATCTTTCGAATTTATAATAGTAGTTAACACAAGGTTGAATACTGTTTATTATTAATAGAATCTTTTTGAATTTGGTTACAGTATCTGAGTGCTGCAATTGGATTTTTTGTCACTTTTACCTGAGTATATTTTTTTGTTATGATATCGGTCGATTATGTTGAAGCAAATCCACATTTATGGTAAGTATCATCATTTCTTATTACTCATAAACTTTAGATATACAAAACTATAGTTTCATGTGCTATTCAGACTGGAACATACAGACATGAAATAAAGAAAATTAGCTCAACATACACCATATATTGCCAGCATCGGCAAATGTCACGATCCATTTATAAGAGGAACCATTTATAATTATTTTCTTATTCCAACAAATAATTACCTTCAGATACCAAACAATATTATTTAAATTTATTATTATTAATATATATTTATTATTATTTAATATACGTTTGCCTATCTCGGTATACATTATTAAACAAATAGGTTCACAGAACATTAAGTAAACATGTATGAAAACATAAAACAATTTTTAAATGTTTCTTTATTCCATTATATTTCATTTCGTTCAAAATTAAATTAATTATATTGACAAATAAAAAAATCTTATCCTCACATCACTTTCGTCAACTCATACAACAACTCAGATAACTCACACCACCGCTATTTATATACAGAACAGCTCATACATTATGTAAGGCGCACACAGGCGCACTCACGCACACAACGACATTTCGAGTTTTTAATTTTAAAAACGTAACAGAAGAGTTAAGTAGTTGCCATGTACTCAACATGTTTAGAAAAACAGAGAATTATAATACATACAACATTCCGCCGCGGTTTTGCTCGTGTTTACTTGTTGAGGCACGATACGATATATATGTATAGTACTAATGTTTATTTTATGTGTGTATATATATATATATATATATATATATATATATATATATATATATATATATATATATATATATATATATATATATATATATATATATATATATATATATATATATATATATATATATATATATATATATATGTATATATATATATATATATATGTATATATATGTATCTTCACGCAATTCCCAATACAGGGGTAGACAGAGGTCGAGTCTAGACAATTAAGTCCCTATAACCCACCTTCCACCGAAGATATTTTCGGGACAACGTAACAGGTAATGAGCCCGTCGCCGTCTTTATGTCCAAGCCAAAGCCTCCGGTTACCCGCACTCACCAGACGAAAAGCAGAAGTTTGTTAGACTTCTACTTCATGCCGGTATTCTGTGAGGTCGTGGTACTTCCCCGGTCGAGCCGGCCCATTCATGCAACAACAAAAGCCGATGCGTGGCTCTACCACTGAAACTTAAGAAGACAGTTATACAAAGGGCGGACGTAATGCCTTTTGGCATTCTCTGCCAGTCTCGGGTCGACGTGGCGTGGAGAAATATTGTTACGGTGCTTTAAACTAAGTTACAGAAAAAAAAATCAATATAGAACATAACCAGATAGATACAATATAAAATACTAATACAAACGTATATACTACATGTCTACACTTCTGAACAGTATTCACATAAAAGTCCTTGAGTCTTTTCTTATATCTAACTATTATAGTTAAGTCGATGACCCGGTAGCCAAGTTGGTGGTGATCCTACCTTCCAAGCTTCGCGGGTTCGAAACCAGCTAGGGACAAACTTTTGTGTGTTAAATGTAAATGTTTGTACTTGAGTTATGGACGTTTAAATGTATTTATAAATATTTATCTATGTAATAATACGTATGTAAAATATATTGTACCGTTAGCTTGAACTTGAAGACTGCGATAGCTTCATCACCTGTCACGTTGTCCCCAATTGAGCTACTGTTAAAAGTGGGTCGAAAGGACTTCATTGTTTTGACCTCTGCCTATGCCAGTATGAGGAATCATATAAACTATTGTATGATATAAACTATTGTTAAGTCATAATAATCGCTTTCTGTACAAAATACTCAAAATCAAGGTCGGGATGCTGGTTATTGCATTACATTATAAAATAATTTTTATCTACATATGTCGCATGGTTGCAGTGTAGGAATATTCCACAACCTTTCTTCCATAAGATATCATAAGAGTTGACGGAGGGAAAAATGCAAATAGCTTCCACTGATGGCGGGAAAATACATCTCGAAAAAAAACTCATATAAATTTATGGCATAAATATTCAAACGATGTAAATTTTATTTAAAAAAAAACTGTTAAGGTTGCATTAATTTAATCACGTTTTAATGTTTTTTTTAATGGTATGTTTATATTTCGTGATAGAGCCACGCTGCTACAGTTTTGTTTTATTGAAAACCAGTTTTTTTTATATTTCTTAAACTGCGATCGGAAACGAAAAGTGTTAATATTCTCCGATAAGTTAATAACGATTGCGCTCAATGTCATCGCATTATCTATGCCCAACATAACATATGGTTTCGTGCGCCATCTTTGAACCTTTTTTTTTTACGACATGCAGATATTTCGTGATAGAGCCACGCTTGTATAGATAACCGATGCATGATCACAGATTTGCCAATACTATGAGATTTTTACTGTCAAATTAGACAATTCAAGTTCGACCCCAATGCGAAGAGCTAGCACTAATGAGTATTTTGATAGAACGAACGCTTTTAAAAGATATGGTCCTAAAAGTTTGTAAAGGTGGTCTAAATTAAAAAAATATATCTTCACGCCATTTCCAATTCTGGGGTAGACCGAGGCTCAGATAATAAAGTCCTTTCAACTCACTATTCAATGTAGACAATTTTTTTGGGACAATGTGACAGGTGCTGAGCCTGTCGCCGTGTTTATTTTCAAGCCGATGATATAACTTGTACATATGTTTCGAAAAGATTCATTGGTACGAGCCTAGCATTATGAGATCGTATTCGGGTCTCTCGACTCACCAACCACTCACAACATGTAAAGAGCTCTTTCATGTATTTTCTGCAAACTTTGAGAAAAACTTTAAGAAGTTAGGATGAACCATAAACATTTAGTTAAATTACCTTCTCATTTATGGTCTGATATTATTATATAATCTATACACATAAATAAAATTGCAATGTCTGTTTGTAATATTGAAATAACCGTTTTTACTATATGTGTATATATATATACGGCACACGAAATATAATATACTCAAAAATAACATTTTTTTTACAAATTTTTGTCTGTCTGACTGCCTGTTTGTTCCGGCTCTGAAACGGCAGGACCGATTTTGACAGGACTTTCACTGACAGCTGATATAATAAATACAGATGTAATTATTGTATAATATTTAAGAAACATAATTAGGGTTCCGCATGAAGTGTTAAACTGCGGGCAGAGCCGCGAGGGGTACCTACTTCTATATATATCCAATATTACATACATACATATCATCACGCCTCTTTCCTGTAGGGGTAGGCAGAGACCACTTCTTTCCACTTGCTACGATCCTTACATACTTGTTTCGCTTCGTCCACTTTCATTATTCCCTTCATACATTCTCTTCGATTCAGGGTACTCTTGACCTGGCCTTTTTTCAGGACGTCCCTGATTTGGTCTTGAAACGTCCGCCTAGGTCTTCCCCTTCCTACACTTCCATTCACACTCGCCTTATATGCTTTTTCGTCAATCGTTCTTCATTCATTCTCTCGACATGGCCAAACCATCTCAGCATACCTTTCTCAATTTTAGTCACTACATCTTCTTTCAGACCACAACGTTTCCTTATTTCACCATTCCTTATCCTGTCGCTCAGTTTAACTCCTAACATACTTCTTAATGCTCTCATCTCAACTGCATTTACTCTGCTTTCATGTTTCTTCTGCCATACCCAACTTTCACTTCCGTACATGAGTGTCGGAACCAAAACTCCCCTATGCACAGCCAAACGAGCCTTGTTAGACACCATCCGACTGCTCATAAAGGAGTGCAAAGCTCCATTCACCATGTTTCCTGCATTCACTCTTCTTTCAATATCACTCTCACACTTTCCATCTCTTGTGAACTTTGAACCCAGATACACAAACTCATTCACCTGTTCAATTTGTTCATCTCCAATCACTATATTGCAGTCTGTCATGACCTCATCTCTTTCAAACACCATTACTTTCGTCTTCTTTACATTCATCTTCATCCCCTTCCTAACAAAATCTTCACTCATAGCAGTTACCATCTCCTGCATCTCCTCGGCTGAAGACGCAAGTAATACTTGATCATCAGCATAGAGAAAACATTTGACGAGTAACTCATTCATTCTCAACCCACTTTCATTCTCTTTTAAATCTGTCAAGCAATTGTCCATAAACAGATTAAACAGCCACGGTGACGCTACACATCCCTGTCTAACACCTTTTTCGATATTAAACCATTCAGTGTACGCCCTGTTTATCCTTACACAAGCACAGGAATCCCTATAAAGAGATTGCAATGCTCGTATGAGGATACTGCTGACACCTTTCACGGACAATGCTGACCACAATTCATTCCTCACCACTCTATCATAGGCCTTTTCTAAATCCACGAACGTGCAATAGACCTTCTGGTTTTAGCCAGACACTTTTCGGCTATGCACCGCAAGGAAAAACCTGATCCGTACACCCCATTCCCTTTCTAAATCCCGCTTGTGCATCCCATACTTTTCGTCCGTTTCATTCACAACCCTTTCAATCAACACTTTCGCATACAATTTACCGACGACGCTGAGAAGGCTTATACCGCGGTAATTTACGCAGTCCTGTATCCAATATTAGCAGATTCTCTGAAGTAGGTTTTCCTAAAACATTTATTATTACTTGAACAGTTTTATCTATGGAAGACTATAATCTACATATCGAACAGACATAAATACGACAATTCGTATAATATTAGTCGACACCACACAAACAAGCGTTATGTACCACTGACACTGAATACCTAATATGTATAAAAAGTTGCAGCTATTGTATGAAATCAGACTTTGTATGAAATACCTTATGGATATGTCTCCTTATTGAAGCAATAAGGGCTGTGTAAAGAACTTACGTGTACGAGTGGCGTACACCGGTTTTCGTGCTATCACCAGCTCTGAGGACCCGGGTTCGTAAGGGGTTCCCCGGTCAATGTAGAAAACTTCTTTTTGTGTCTCGTGTCCGTGTGTTCATTCAGATCGAAGCAATGTATTGGTGTTGTCCCTATAAACGTGTTTATTTATTTGTTTGACGAATTCTGGGAGTTTTTCTGAACCTTTAATTTCTCTGAGTAAGACATATGTAGGCTGTTCTTATAGTAGTTTTTGGGGTTCTATTCGTACCTAAATTACGTAAAATCTGTTAAGCATTACACGCTTCTGTTATCTCCCACAGGTAATATGCCTTTTTTCGGTTAAAAATTTATCCTGTATCTTATATATCTTTTGTAATTTTTCGTTGTGCTAAATTTACATTCAAATCTGTTGAACTGTTACAACTTGTTTGAGTAACAAACTTGCAAACATTCACATTATAACAATGACAGAAGGAATTCTTACAGTTAAATTATTCAAGAATTTTCTTCAATTAACACTGCATTCGAAAGCCTGTAAATGGTAACAGGAACATAGGCCTTACCCATATGAGCGCGACGGTTATAAAAAAAAAATATCTTCCCGCAATTCCCAATACAGGGGTAGACAGAGGTCAAGTCTAGACAATTAAGTCCCTTTGACCTTCCACCGAAGATATTTTCGGGACAACGTGACAGGTGGTGAGCCCGTCGCCGCCTTTATGTCCAAGCCAACGATGAAATTCGTACATAAGTTTTTGAAAAACTCATTGGTACTGCCACCTGGGGATCGAACTCGGGTCTCTCGACTCGAAATTCCGACCACCCAACAACTCGATTATGGTTTGCCATTTCATTTTGCCAGTTTGGGTTTGTTCAAAACCTATTTCCCTTGTTACTGCCCTTATCCCATGCTATGTTGGGTCGCTACAACATATTTTCTTCTTACATTCTCCTCTATTTCCTGTCATCTCAGTACTCACTCCTTCCTTCCTCATGTCTTCTTTCACACAATCCTTCCATAGTTTTTTTGGTTTCCCCATAGCTCTTCGTCCTTCCACAATCATTTTTAACATTCTTTTGCCTATATTACATTCATTCCTACACATTACATGCCCGAACCATGCTAACCTACCACTCTTCACTTTTCTGTCACTGGTGCTACTTTCAAGCTTCCTCTTATACACAGTCATTCTTTATTCAATCTTTTCTAGTTACTCCAGACATCCATCTGAACATTCTTATATCTGCAGCATGCACTCTGCTTTCATCCGTCACATTCTGATACGTACAATATAACAGGACTCTGTTTTTTCAAAACCTATGTACGAATTACATTGTTGGCTTAGATAAAAAGACGGCGACAGGCTCACATTCTGTGACAGATGTTGTTGTCCCGAAAAATGTCTTCGGTGGAAGATGGGTCGAAAGGACTTAATTGTCTAGACCACTGTCTACCTCTGTATTAGAAATTGCGTAAAGATATTTATATTTATTGAAACGTTTAGGATAATTCCGAGTCCGTAGCTCGGCCGCAACGTGCACAGCATAGTATGTACAACAATGATAAAATATGCATCACTGTATCTATGTCGCCTGAACATATGCTTATATGAATGCGGTACGTTTCACATCGGTTTACATGATGCTTCAAGCAATTCCCAATACAGGGGTAGACAGAGATCGAGTCTAGACTAGATTGGTACGAGCCTGCCATCTGGGGATCGAACTCGGGTCTCTTGACTCGAAATTCCCACCATCTGGTTGGATCTCGGCTATCGTGACTGTTAAATTTACATGATGCGTTGAATAAAATTTGTTTTTAGTTATTACTAACTGCCCGCCGCGGCTTTGCCTGCAGTTTAACACTTTACGCGGAACCCTAATTGTGTTTCTAAAATAAAAGTAGCTTATGTTACTCCCTATAACATTAGCTATCTGTCGGTGAAAGTCCTGTTGAAATCGCTCCTGCCGTTTCAGAGATTAGCTGGAACAAACAGGCAGACAAACAGACAAATAAAAATTAAAAAAAAATATTGTGTGTATGTACCGTATATATTTATATGTAGTAAAAAACGGTTATTTCAAAATCACAAACAGACACTCCAATTTTATTTAAATGTATAGATAATTCACGATCTTCACGCGATTTTCAATACAGTTGTGGACAGAGGTCTAGATAGTTAAGTCATTTCGACCCCCCTTTACAATTTTTACAAATTTTCATTGGCATTTTTACAAGATTTACTACGGGGAGTGCTCCGAGGAATTGTTCGGATTAATACCAGCCGCTGAATTTCACCATCGAACCTTACGGCATAGTCAAAAATTCCATCAACACCGTCTTGATGCTTGGCATTCCACCACAGTGCGTTTTTCACGGAATTTTCTGCCATGCACTTGCCCTTTATGGAATGTGCTGCCGTCAGCGGTTTTTCCGGACCGATACTACTTAGGAACCTCCAAGAAAAGAGCCTATACAGTACCTTTCTCAAAGGCCGGCAACGCATCTGCTATGCCTCTAGTATAAAACCAAAATATTGATAAAGTTTATAGTTTTCTCCGTAAAAGCCGCCTTAAGAAGTAAATTTTGCTGCAAACTATTCGGAAAAAATATCGATTGTGTTTTTAGGAGTTTCATTAGAACAATACTCTGTTTCACATAAAATATAATAAATAAATGAATATCTTCACGCAACTCCCAATACAGGGGTAGACAGAGGTCAATCTAGACAATTAAATCTCTTTGACCCACCAAAGATATTTTCGGGACAACGTGACAGGTGGTGAGCCTGTCGCCGTCTTTATGTCCAAGCTAACGATATAATTCGTACATAAGTTTTTGAAAAACCCAACGCTAAAAGTCTGCTGGGATCGAACTCGGGTCTCATTACTCGAAATTCCGGCCACCCAACCATACGGCTATCGTGACTACTTAAACAAAAAACAAAGAATTTAATTTATTAAAAACGGGATAGTTTTTAAACATTACAATATAATGGCTGCATGTAAACCGGCCCTAAGAAAGCAATATCATGACAAACACTTGATATGAAACCAACGGTGCATGTACTCCAGATCAGCCAAAACATGTATAATAGACAACTAGGTGTTCATTTTTATTAATAAACATACTATAAAGTCAGATTTAATTCAATTACATAATTATAATTACATTTATTTTGATCTTTACATATATGATCGGTAATTGTTTTTTCGAAATATAATTATTTGGACCATAGACAAAACGGATAATGTTATTTATAATATATAACTATAAGATCTATAAAATTTTTTATTATATTTATCAAGATAGTAGTCATGAGAAAATTCTTTTTCACTTAAATCATTATTCTAGTTACAGTTATATAACAGCGCCATCTATAGATTATTGGTGGAGCTACTACACTAAAAGGTGATAGACTTCTTTACTCTAAAGAATTATACAATATTTTGTATTTACGTAGAGTTTTACATTTCAAGTTTATAAAGATACGTGTCACCTCCGAGAAAATTTATTATTAACGTGAAACAAAATTTAAATTATCACTTACAAATTTCGGTTATAGCGCCATCTATTTTTTTATTAGTTATTTTCAAAATTGGTTTACAGCGCCATCTATTACTTCTCAAGTAAAGCTTGGTATTTAGTTTAATAGTAAAAAAATAAAAATAAATAAAAAAAAGATGAAAGAAGTCACGATAGCCGAGTTGTTGGGTGGTCGGAATTTCAAGTCAAGAGACCCGAGTTCCAGGTAAAAAAAAATATAAAAAAGTTTCCATTCCCAGGTGGCAGTACCAATGAGTTTTTCAAAAACTTACGTACGAATTTCATTGTTGGCTTGGACATAAAGACGGCAACGGGCTCACCACCTGTCACGTTGTCCCGAAAATATCTTCGGTGGAAGGTGGGTCAAAGGGACTTAATTGTGTAGACTTGACCTCTGTCTACCCCTGTATTGGGAATTGCGTGAAGATATTTTTATATATTGTTTAATAGGTTTTGTTGTAAAATTGTATTCCATGATATATAGTGTGCAGTGATTATTATACCCTTTGGGAATCTGGTTTTCAATAATACAGTGATCTGATTTATTACTGCTATAAATCCTATTGTATAAGATATTTACGATGCCGTTTGACGGTGGGCAATGCGATTATCATACTTTCCCTTTTATTTTGATTTTCGTACGTAGCTAGTGTGGAGTGTTAATTATAACATTTGCCATTAAACAGTGTGTTAATATATTCGGATGTGTTTAAAAAACAGATAAAAACTTTCAGTTAATGATAAAAGAGGAGATTATTTAAACATCAATCAATTCTCCAAAACGGCAGTTTGACATAATTTCTGAACGCGTATTTCTGATAAGTCTGTGCGTCCATATATACATTTCTACCATCACAAACGATGGGGTGAATCGATTATTTTATATTATTGAGGAAAATGATGCGTTATATACAAGCGAAAGATATAAGTAAGGAAATGCCTTCATAATCTGGTCGTCTTAAAATTAACGATGACGGTGCAATACTCCTAATAAACTTGACTACAGATCGGTTTAATTTCAAAAATAAAAAAATGGCTTTGTGTATAGGATAATTTTAACCTCATCTACCTATATTCTAACTTTAATAGGAATTAAAACTTTTTTTTCTATCTCATTTCTTGTGATTATTATTTACTTGGCAAGATGATTATTGATTACAGTACCATTAACAGTAGTAATATTAGAAATCTTCAAACATGTTTAACAAACTTAGATAGAATACGTAATGATACAATGCATAGACTCTCGACTATTCTTTTGTTACTTATAATTGTTACGTTGTACCTAAAAATATAAAATATACATGAGCACATATGACAACGACTTTTTCATCCATTTTCCTATCGATATATCTATGGTTTCGTTCGCCTCTCTATCTTGAAAACCGGAAAAAAAACAAATCCGCAAGCCGCAAATTCGCTGAAAATCAAGGCTAGAAAATAACTTTATGTCACATCAAGCTTTAAGCTTAGTAAATTATATAAAAGTTAATAATTTTTTTAAGATTGCTTTTACACATTTTCGATAAGATTTATTTTTAAATACAGTGTGCTATAAATTTTCGTCGTGGATTCCAAAACAAGCGGTTTGTGTTTTTGTTTATTATGTTTTCACCATTATTCCGGCTGAGTAGAACTATTTTAGTACAAATTCATTTAATCATAACAATTGTTAGTATTAAAGTCGTTACGTTTTCTTTCAATATAACTATTTTTTTATATATACATTATATTGAAAACATTTTTCCTACCATTAAATTTAGACAATAGTCGCATTTCCACATTACGGAATCTTACTTCTTTTATAGTCTTTTTAAATTCATTACAAATTATTATATTACATGACTGAAACAGTCATATATGTGAATGTTTCTTATATACTTGGTATTTATAATGCTATATCCGAACATATTGTTTGACATTTCACACATTAATCCATTCGAAAATTAACCGGCGTACCTCGGATAAGTTAGTTTACGTAAATATAAGTTTTTTCGTCTTAATTACATGTCAAAAGCCCACTGTTGAATGTAGGCCTCTTTTAGAAATTAGCATAAAGAAATCATCTGCGTTAACTCAATACTGTGTTTGTGTATGAGGTTAACCTTAGAAAACCTTTCTTCTAATTCAAATAAATCATTTATTAATCTTAATAAGGATATAAATTAGTTTATAGATTCATTAATTTCATTGAATCTACAACTGTTTCATAATGAGATTTCTCTAATGGAGAAGAAACATGTGAAAGAAACTCTGGGTTTTATTTGGATAATGTTTTATTTTGATAATAATACTTTTTTATATTTTTTTTACTAGAAATAGCTTGAGAGTGATCACTTGAGAGTGTTTAGTGATTGAAATTGGAGTCGAGAGACCTGAATTCAATCCCCAGGTGGAAGGCTTAGTACCAATGGCTTTTTTCAAAACTTATGCATAATTTGAATTGTTGGCTCAAAACAACAAGTTCTGGAAATGTTCAAACATAAGGACAGCAATGGGCTCGCCACCTAACAGTTTATACCAAAAACATTACTGGTAGAAGATATGTTTAAAATACTTAATTGTCTAGACCTCTGTCTACATGTTTTGGGAACAGTATAAAGATTTTTTTAAAATAAATTTTTTAAATCTTTCCGTAAGCAACAAGAGCACATTTACTGGGATTTTATAGTAGAAGTTTACACCCCATGAAAGAGTTAGTAAATGATGTCTAGTAACTGGCATTACTAGCTAGTGTTTGTTCCTAGTATTTACATGTTACATTAGTATTCTTACTATAAGTATTAATGTCTTCCTTCCCCTATTTTTGTCAGTTCAGTGAGCTTAGTGACTGTCTCATCATCATTATTAAGAGCAGAACATTATGGCTACATACCAGTTATATGGCATTTATAACAGTTTTGTGGAAGACTGTGTCTCCAGTCATACAAAGGGCACAGTTATAATGTTAGGCTGTAACTATACTTTATCTAGGCACACTACATATACATATATATGGTTGTCCTGCATGTATGCATGTATATTTATATTTAAAAATATATGGCTATGGAGCAATTGACTTAAAATATGCCAATCCTTTTCTTCCCACGGGTGTAGCAAGAGTTAACTAAAAGAAAAGCCCTAACTATATGAATGGCTGCCGACAGATGTTGGAATAACCATCTTAATAAATACCAGAAGAAATTAAACAGAACTGTGATAGGTAGCACAATCTATGGTGCTAGATTTCTTTTGTGGGACATGGCGATTATGGCAAACCCTCCCACAGGATCTACAACCAGCTGTGGCTTATTAAATGTGTGTATATTTCTGTCCTAACACCCTATAATTGAGTTTATAATGATTTTCGCCTAACATTATATAGCTACTGCTATATTTATAACACTCGGAATATCTCTATTTCTCAATATCTATTGAAGTCAGCTACTCAATAATATGTATTGTACTCACTCAATAATATGCTGCATGTATAAAATAATATACAATAGCTAATGTATAAAAAAAGTGAACCTTACTTTAAGCCTCACCTCTAAAACTCACAATGTTTCTATCATCACTATAATAACCAGTAAAAGTTCTCTGTAGAGCATAAGCCTCTCCTCTATAGGAGGTTTTCCCGTAATGGCCATGTTTGACAAGGAGATTGACAATCAACTTATCATACACATCACACCTGTGTCTTCATCCCATCATCTATTGGTGCAAATGACATTTTTAAGGATTTAATTTTAAGTGCTGTACACACCGGTTTTTAAGCTGTCATTATCTCTAAGGTCCCAGATGGATCAATGTAGAAAACCACTTTTTATGTACTGTCTGGAGTCTGGGTGTTTGTGGTACCTTCATTCTTTCAGATTCCCCAACAAGCCTTTTCGCTTTGGGATCAGAGTAATGTATGTGATGCTATCCCTATTTATGAACATATATATATATATATATATATATATATATATATATATATATATATATATATATATATATATATATATATATATATATATATATATATATATATATATATATATATATATATATATATATATATATATATATATATATATATATATATATATATTTTAACACCATTCACAATATAGGGTTAGACAGAGGTTTAGACAATTCATTTCATTCTCCTACCAAAATTATCTTTAATGTAATGTGACAGGGGGTGAGCCTGTGGTCGTCTATATGTCCAAGCCAACGAAATAAATCGTACATAAGTTACCACCTAGTGATTGAACTCCGGCCTCTCAACTAGAATTCCGATCGTCCAACCATCCTGCTATTGTGACTCTACAAACAACCACATTAACCTTCACTTACAAATGTTAATCTGTAATATGCTTTCATTGTATGTCAGGCCCAGAAATGTGCACGGAGACATGGAGGGGTGCGGGCGTCGCTCGCTCCCCATCGCACGAGTCTGTGACAACAGACCTGTCCCTGTTCAGTGTCTCCTCAGCGGCGTCTGATGCGAGGGTGCTGCGGCTTCTGGCTTCCAAGGTGGGTTATACTCAAAATGTTAAGGAATTTCTGAGAGATACATTCTGCTCCAATAAGGCATGACTATCCTGAATTAAGGCCTGGAACAGTTCACTGCACAATTTGGAGTAGTCCCGTGTGGTAATATAAATATCTTTACGTCATTTCCGATACTGGTGTAGACAGAGGTTTAGACAACTATCTATCTTTCACCGAACACATTTTTTGGGACAAACCCGTCGCCGTCTTAATATCAAAGCCAAGGATATAAATCGTACATAAGTTTTGAAAAAAAAAAAACCCGTTGGTATGTGCCTGCCACCTGGGGAACTCAGCTCTTTTGACTCGAATTCCGATCTCTCGTTCATCACCACTCAGCTATCGTAAGGATCATTTTTCGTAATCTGCATAAAATGGCACAGGCATGCAGAATGGCTATGGTAGTAACAGACACCTCGCATCTTCGACGCTTAGACCTATAACCAGACTGGTTTTAATAGACTACTGGCAATAACAAATTGACCCAGTATTCCTGTAAACTACTCCAACTAAGCTACAACACTTGTGTTTGGAGTGGTCTATGACAATAGACCGCAGACCATCAATAGCAGACCCGATGCCATGTTATGTTTCAAAGTCCGAACGCTAAAACTATTGACGTTGTTTGATGTTGGTCTGGACATTTTGAGATGGTTATCCAACCGTCTGTCCGGTACCATTGCGACTTGTTTAGTTTAGATGGGCTGGTCTCCAAAACTCCACGATTAAGCGCGTATCTTGCATGTGGGCAGGAATATCTGAGTATTGGTTCGAACATAGCTCCTCAAGGAAACCTTTAAAGGTGCCGGTAACCGGAGGGGGTGGGCCTCCGGTTACCTGCACTCACCAGACGAAACGCAGAAGTTTGTTAGACTTCTACTTCAGGCCGGTATTCTGTGAGGTCATGATACTTCCCCGGTCGAGACGGCCCATTCATGCAACAACAAAAGCTGATGCGTGGCTCTACCACTGTTGAAGGTTATTCGATCCAACTAAGCTCCTTAATTCCGTGTGGTAACGGCGTAACAATATTACCACTAACTTTCTTCCCGTGGATGTCGAAAGAGGCTTGACTTGGGCTTCCGTTTCCTTGTCTTCCATACAGGCTCGGCAAAGAGGACTCGCTAACACCTATATTTGCCTGATTCTGAGTCCGACCATACGACTCTTTAGGTTTTCCCTTACTTAATTCCCCCCCCCCCCCCAACTTCATTTAAGCAAACTTAGCGTGGACGTCCACTCACAAGGTGGTAGTGACAACCTGCGAAATGTTTCCGGGAGTCGATTGATGAAGGCTGAGGATCGTTCTTTGTGGAAAATTGTAGAGGAGGTCTATGTTCAGCAGAGAAATTCTGATAGGCTGTAAAGAAACAGAGAAAAATATTGTTCGCATTGTAATAACAGAGGTCTGTATCTGTTTGTTTCAGGCCGGTCAAGGACCAGACCCATGCATAAGGGTTGCCAGCCCTAATCCTGATGGCAAGGCGTCGAAGTGAGTTAAATATAATTTTACATAGTTCACATCATTACTGTTTCTTTTTTATTTCTTTTAATTCTCACACATTTCCCATTACAGGGGTAGTCAAAGGTCTTAGTCCTCGTAAGTTCAGAAATCATTGGTACGAGTTTTTTTGCAGGGTTTCGAACTAGAGTCTACTGACTTGGGTTATGATCATTTAATCACTTGGCTATCATACCTTATATTTTCTTTGTTTTTGAAATTTATGTGAAATTTTTTTTATGTATATTTAGCTATTATGAGTCATACTGTGGTAGAAGAGTCATACTTTCTTTGCTTGAGTGTTGTTCAGTACCACACACTTGTCCATTACGGCAGCCTTTTGGCTGCAGAAATGGATAAGGTGCCCTGGATATGTTATTGGGTACTTGGTTTGTTTATGGTGCCCTGGTACTTATATTAATTAACCTAGCTTAAGTTGGGGTCGCTAAACTCCTCTGTCTATGATTTGTCATGAAAGTGTGATTGTTACTGACCCATAAATCCGTCAATACTCCTACACATTTCTGGCGCCAATCATCGTCACATACCCTTTTAAATATTTGGGTACATTAAGTAAAGTAAAGTAAAATATTCTTTATTGTACACCAAGACTGACATAGAAATTACAATTATAATGGACATTAGTACAAAAGGCGGCCTTATCGCTTAAACAGCGATCTCTTCCAGGCAACCTTAGGGAAAAGGATTCTTCTAAAGAAAGCGGAAAGGGTGTACAAAATAATACGTATACTACATATATATATACCATATAAAACCAAAGAAATTATATATAAAGGATTAGAAGTTAAATGGAAAACAAATTTTCTATAAGCAATAGACGACAGATTATTAAAAGGATAGGTAATGAAGTTTTAATTTAGTTCTAAAGATAGAAAGAGATTGAGATTGTCTAATATAAAGGGAAGAGAATTCCAAAGTCGTATAGCAGTTACAGTGAAAGAGTTAGCATAGAAGGAAGAAGAGTGTTTTGGAGTACTTAGCAGAAAATTATTTTGTGATCGGAGTGGAAAAGAATGTAAACTACTTAGATATTCAAATCTATCCTTCAAGTAATGTGGAGCTTCACTTCACGCATTTCCTAGGATAGCCAGAGGTCTAGAAAATTTAGCCCTTTTGCCCCACATTTCACCGTAGTTTATTTTGGGACAACGTGAGAGTTGGAAAGCCTGTGGCTGTCTTTATGTCCAAGACAAAATGTAAATCGTACATAAAAATAAATAAAATAAAAATATC
This sequence comes from Sericinus montela, assembly GCA_029286605.1. NCBI lineage: Eukaryota > Metazoa > Arthropoda > Insecta > Lepidoptera > Papilionidae > Sericinus > Sericinus montela. Next base: position 247,781 of record JAGSMR010000087.1, on the reverse strand, counting down.
TTCACGCAATTCCCAATACAGGGGTAGACAGAGGTCTAGTCTAGACAATTAAGTTCTTTCGACCCACCTTCCACCGAAGATATTTTCGGGACAACGTGACAGGTGGTGACACGTCGCCGTCTTTATGTCCAAGCCAACGATGTAATTCGTACATAGGTTTTAGAAAAACCCATTGGCACGAGTCCGCCACCTGGTGATCGAACTCGTGTCTCTCGACTCGAAATTCCGACCACCCAACCGCTCGGCTGTCGTGACTTTTCTAAATCGTACATGTTTTGAAAAACTCATTGGTTAAGAGCTTTCCTTTAGCAGGTCGAACTCCTATTGACCTATCTTCACGCAATTCCCATTACAGGGGTAGACAGAGGTCAAGTCTAGACAATTAAGTCCCTTTGACCCACCTTCCACCGAAGATATTTTCGGGACAACGTGACAGGTGGTGAACCCGTCGCCGTCTTTATGTAACCGTACTTAATACTTAAATCGTACGTGTCTTTAAAAACTCATTGGTTACGAGCTTTCCTTCAGCAGGTCGAACTCCATCTCCATCCGATTTCTCGGCTATCGTGACTATCATTCATCGTTGCGTTTGGCATAACTCGGTGTGTCCCTTTCTGTCCGCGAGGCGGTCGTCCGGCGCGCTGCCGCTCGCGGCCGGCGAGGGCGGGGACGCGTGCCGCGAGGCGCTGGCGGGGTGCGCCGCGCTGTGCGCGCAGCTCGGGCTGCGGCGCTCCTTCAGCGCGGGCGAGGTGTGCGCCCCGCGCGGCGCGCCCCCGCCCCGCAGGTGGGTGCCGGGGGGTGGGGGGGGGAGCGCAGCTCGGGCTGCGGCGCTCCTTCAGCGCGGGCGAGGTGTGCGCCCCGCGCGGCGCGCCCCCGCCCCGCAGGTGGGTGCCGGGGGGGAGTGGGGGAGCGCAGCTCGGGCTGCGGCGCTCCTTCAGCGCGGGCGAGGTGTGCGCCCCGCGCGGCGCGCCCCCGCCCCGCAGGTGGGTGCCGGGGGTGGGAGGGGGGGAGCGCAGCTCGGGTTGCGGCGTTCCTTCAGCGCGGGTGAGGCGTGCCCCCCGGTGCGGGGGGGGGGATTCACTGAATGATCAATGAACTGTCTACTGCTGGACGTAAGCGGTGGGGGAGCGGGTGCGCCCCGATTCACTGCATGATCAGTGAACTGTCGACTGCTGGACGTAAGCCTCTGTAGTAAATGTGATCTGCCGTAATAGCCCAGCATGGTGAGTGAATAGTCGATCGCAGTACTGGACAGTGCGCACTCAAGACCCTTCTGCCCGAAACCGGTCTGCCTGAATTCGATCCGGTGGTTTTCGACATGCCTTTCTCTGTTTCTATCTACAGCAATTACCTAAGGCTTTTCTCTTAGTTGCCTCTTACGACACTCACATGACAAAACGACCAGTAAGTGCTGTGTATACATTTCTGATGAGGAAGAATGATGGGTTGACGTCAATGTCTCCGCCTTACAGCGCCACGTCGGAAGTGGGCCTGTGCGCCGCGCTCGAAGCTCTCACAATGAACACTGCCTCGCGCTCATGCAGCACTTGGGTGGCAGGTGCGTGTTCACTCCTTCTCTCTCCCTACATATTTTTTTTTATGGAAAAGTTAGCCAAAAAAGTTGGGAAGTCACAGTAGACTGGGGTTGATCTGAAACATAATCAGGATACCCCACGTGCGATCCTCTGGACTCGCGTTACGGAAGATTTTTCTCGTCAAGTCTCGCGAAGTCACGATAACCGTGTGGTTGGGTGGTCGGAATTTTAAGTCGAAAGACGCCGAGTTCGATCCCCTCGTACCGATGGGTTTTTCAAAAACGTATATACCAATTATATCGTTGGCTTGAACGGTGACGGGCTCACCGCCTGTCACGTTGCCCCGAAAATATCTTCGATGGAAGGTGGGTCGAAGGGACTTAATTGTCTAGACTAGACCTCTGTCTACCGCTGTATTGGGAATTGAGTGAAGATATTTATTATATTAAGTCTCGTAAATGAAGAAGATAGATGCTTAGTGTATCAGCATACCCGGTGTCACCCTACAGCGGATCAGTATTTGGCTCCGCCGGCCAATCCGGACGCGGTAGAAGAGGAGAATGGGATACGTTACTCTCTTTCTCCCTCATATAACCGACACTGCCCCCGCGTCTTCCAACTCCGGCTGCAGCCCATGCTGTAGTCGTGGAAGATAGGTAGTTAGACATCCAATGTAAACTTGGTGAGGTAGACCTGAAACCACACTTGCTAAACGGCATCCAAGGCCACAAAACGGCTGGATACCATTCAGCAAAGGGTATCAATTGGTACCTCCTGATCCCCTTAATTGCTGATAGGTAATGCCCATGGTAGTATTTATGAGGGATTGTAGAAAATTCTTGTAAGCAACATTTATTTTCAAGTTACGATAGCCGAGTGATCGGGTGATCGAGATTCGAGTTGAAAGATCCGAGTTCGATTCCCGGGTGGAAGACTTGTACCAATGGGTGTCTTCAAAAACTTATGTACGACTTATATCATTGCCTTGTACATAAAGGCAGCGCCAGGCTCACCAACTGTCAAGTTGTCCAAAAAATGTCTCCGGTCGAAAGGACTTAATTGTCTAGACCTCTGTTTACCCCTGTATTGGGAATGGCGTGAAGATTTTTTAAGCAACATGTATGTACAGCCGTTGTAGGTCTCGTGGAATATGTATCCATGAGAAGCTAATCTACGAAGCAATGTTTTATGTTATAAATAAGTATCAGTATGGTATACTTGCAGTGGGTGGCTCCCAGCTGCCGTCCCCACAACGAGCCCATCCCTCGCATCTGACGCCACGTCCGCTGCCAAGCGATAACAAGAAGGTACGTGTAGTTTATCAAGTGAAATATCTTTACGCACGTTGACTTGGAGAGTAAGCTGAATAAGTGACGAGAGCGTTACGAAAAGTGTGATTGGGCGAGCGGAACGGAAGTTGTGAAGGAGATATTTATTTTTATATACATACATAGATAGGGGCAACATCACATATATTGCTCCGATCCCAATTTAAGATACAATAGTATAGCATTAAGATTCATTATTGAACACTTGTATACAATTCACTTTATTTAATTATTAATTAATTGACCGATCGGTGTCGCCTTATGGCATAATCAGGGTATTGCAAGTGTATACATATGTATACATTTGTATATATTCAATATGAATATATTTAATAATTGTATAAAATACATATTTATCTCAGAAGCTTTTAACATCAGAAGTTAAGGCATCAGCCAGATGTTGCCATTCAAAAGGTAATTGAGTTAACAAAAAGCGAAAGGTCCAAAAACATACATAAGAAGGAGTTGACTCTTTCTCATACAAAATTCCCTGCACTTTATGAGATGAACACCATTATCCGGCTCGAAGGACCATTGACAAAAGAAGAGAGGCTGCGTCTTTAATCTATGCGTGTGTTGATTTTACATCGTCAGGTCCGTCAGAACTACATAAAGAAGCGCCTTCTCACCACGTACAGGGCGTTGGAGAGGATGTCCCAATCGGAGTTCAATTTGGACAGGCTAGAGGTAAGAAGTGGTTTATGTTCCATTTTTCTTTCGTATAAATACATACATAGATAGGTACAACATCATATCCATTGCTCTGATCCCAAAGTTAGCAGCGAAAGCACTTGTGTTATCAGAAACAACGAAGGTACCACAAACACCCAGATCTGAGAAAATGCAGTTATTTCTACATTCTACATCGGAATCGAACCCGAGACCTCAGGACTGGCGGCGTCATGGAAACCGGTATTTACGATACTCGTCCACGGCGATCGTCAAGTGGTTCTCTAGCGGACGTGGTAACGGGAGAGGGTGGGCAACTGAGGTATTTGTCGTCCTGTTATCTTAGATAGATTAGTTGGCTGATGTATAGCACCCAAACGGGGTAGGGGTATTACAGACAGACGTCTCACTCGTAACTGTTCCGTCCCGCTCAGCAAGCGGCCGCGGCGTCGGCGAGGCCGGCCGCGCCGCCCGCGGTGCGCACGCACACGCGTCTGCTGCACCCCGGTACGTATGCATTGCACACAGAGACCACACTACCCCTGAATACTTGTACATATACATTGGCTCAGACACACTCATATACACTTGTACTTGTATACTGGCTCAGGCATACCTGTGCAAACTTGTACTTATACACTGGGTTAGACAAACTCGTATACACTTGTACTTATACACTGAGTCAGTCATGCGCGTGGACACTTGTACTTATGCACAGGCTCAGATATACCCGTGTAAAAATTGTACTTATACACTGAATCAGACAAACTTGTAACTATATACTGGCTCAGATATACTCGTGTACACTTGTACTTATACACTGGATCAGACAAAATCATATACACTTGTACTTATACATTTGCTCAGATAACCTCCTGTACATTTGTACTTATACACTGAGTCAGTCATGCCCGTGGACACTTGTACTTATGCACAGGCTCAGGCATACCCGTATACACTTGTACTTGTACACTGGCTCAGGGTGCTACACGGGTGTACTGTGCGCAATTGTACGTGTTAACTTACTCGGGCTTTCCCGTGCATATTTGTGAACATACCCTTGTACACTTGTACTTATAAATTAACTGAGGCATACCCGTGCACACTTGTACATTTAAACTGACTCGGGCATACCCGTGCGTACTTGAACTACCATGCAGACTTATACATTTGCACTGGCTCAGACGTACCCTTGCAGACTTGTACATACCCAGGCTTATTCAAAGTAGAACCTGCAGGAAAGTAGAATTATAGATCCCAAACTTCTTCTTTTGTTTTCTTTCTCCTTTCTTCGTTTATCTTAAGGTTTTTAAATATCATATTGGTTGATTCACTGTACTTGTTGGAATCTTTATATATATACAATGGAGGAGAAAGAAAAACGAAGAAGATTACGAAATATAATTCTTCTGCGCGTGGTGTGTATGTGACAGGACTACACATAAACGCCTAGACCGATTTCAAAGAAACTTTTTGCTTGTGTTCAAGTGGATTCATGAATTGGTTAAATTCACTCTTTATGCACCTCCACGCAATTCCCAATACAGGGGCAGACAGAGGTCTAGTCTAGACAATTTAGTCTCTTTGACCCACCTTCCACCGAAGACTTTCGGGACAACGTGACAGGTGGTGGGCCCGTCGCCGTCACTCTTTGGTACCTGTGAACAGGTTCCAGGGCAGGACCAAGTCTCTCCTCTCTCTCTCTCTCTCTCTCTCTCTCTCTCAGAACTCATTTAACTCTCCCTTTGCAAAAAACAGAAGCGGCACACCTGGTTCTCACCGCCGCTGATTTGGAGCGGGAGCGCGGCAGGCCCCTGTCCAAATACGAGAGGAACATGATGATATTCAACTGGCTCCACACGCTGGACGAGGGAGCTCCCTTCTAAATACACCTAAACCCCCACCCATCCATCCTCCCTCCCTCCCCCTCTTATAATAAATAATTGTATTTCTCTCTTATTTATGGTATCAAAGATAGAAGGTTAACTTTTACGTGGCAACTTCCGCCCAAGATCACCTTTGAATAACTTTTGTTATAGTTGAAATGGTCACCATAGCAGAGTGGTTGGGTGATCGGGATTCGATTCGCGAGACCCGAGTTCGATCCTCGGGTGGCGGGCTTGTATCAATGGGTTTTTTCGTACGTAAGATTCCTTTGTACGTGTTGTGTGGTTGGCTTGGACATAAATACGTCGACGGGCTCACCACCTGTCACGTTGTCCCCAAAAATATCTTCGGTGGAAGGTTTGCAAGGACTACATTGTCTAGACCTCTGTCTACCTCGGTATTGGGTATGTCCCAAATAGTTGAAAAAACCTATTGATACGAGCCTGCCACCTGGGAATCGAACTCGGGTCTCCTGACTCGAATTCCGATCACCCAATCGCTACCGGCTACCGTGACAGATTATTATACCAACTAATTAATTCCTAAATGATCTGCTGAATAATGTTAAGGCCTAATTGTTAAAAATATGCACAGACAATAGAGCTTATATTATTATATTATTTGACTTATGGAACCTCTAGAAGATTCTGGATTTTTTATAAAAAAAATCTTCAAGCTATTCCTAATACAGGGGTAGATAGAGGTCTAGTCTAGACAATTAAGTCACTTCGTCCCACCTTCCACCGAAGATATTTTCGGGACAACGTGACAGGTGGTGAGTCCGTCGCCGTCTTTGTGCCCAAGCCAACGATGTAATTCGTACATAAGTTTGTGAGAAACCATTGGTACGAGCCTGTCACCTGGGGATAAAACTCGGGTCTCTTTACTTGAATCCGGATCCCCTAACCACTCGTCCATCGTGATTTATTACGTGAACGTAAAATCCCGTATTTACTCTGACTCTCTGTATACCCTCCAAACCTGAACACACTAGAACAAGTGGTTTCACGACCACAGTGAACGAGTGGCGCGCACACCGGTTCTCATGGTCTCGCTGTCTTTAAGGGCCCGGGTTCGAATCTGGAATGGGTGGATGTAGAAAACCTTTTGTTCTACATTGTCTCGGGTCTGGGTGTTTGTGGTGCCTTCGTTGTTTCCGAATCCCATACCTCAAGTGCTTCAGCATCTTACATTGGGATCAGAGCAATGTATGTGATGTTGTCCCTGTCATATATGATGCATATAACTTGTATGACGTCATCTTATGTGCCAACGTAACCACGTGAACCAAGCAGTTCGTGCAAAAACTTTATAGTATTATTATTCATACAATCATAAAATCAACCTAATTCCGTAACATTGCGTATTCATTATGTAACTTCATACATAAAATTTCAATGAATTTACGACATAATTACGATGCAGTAAAGTTCATTATCCTGATTCCAAAATAAAATTTCAAAGAATTTAAGGCACACAGTCGTAAAATCGACCTAATTTATAATGTTATAAGGTTCATTTTCTTGTACTATTCTGCTGGCGTGTAAAAAGTCCCGATTTTTTTCCCGTAAATTCGGGTAAACGTTCTCACGGAAAAACTGACTTTTGGGGTAGTTTAGAGGAAAGAATAGATCGTAATACAAATACTATCGTCAGTGCGCTGCAATGTGCGACAGAGACAGGTGCAGCTCGCCAATTATATTAGGTAATTTCTAATGAATACGGTCTAAAGAATACGGTTGAAAACTATTTACACTTTAGTTAGTGGAAATAGTTTTCAACCGTATTCTTTAAACTAAACAAATCTTATTGATTTTGATGTCGATATATACAGCATTACATTTTCTTGGTTTACAGGTTTTTTTTTTAATAATAGCAAAATATCTTCACGCCATTTCCCAATACAGTGGTAGACAGAGTCCTTTCGACTCACATTTCACCGAAGACTTTTTTTGGGTTTTATCGGATTCGTTTAAATAATGAAAAATATTGTTTGTATAAACCAATTGACGCAATTCACGACATCAGACGGAAAAAAGTCACGATAGCCTTGTGGTTGCGTGGTCTGAATTTCGAGTCAAGAGACTCGAGTTCGATCCCCAGGCTCGTTTCAAACGGGTCGAAGGGACTTAATTGTCTAGACTAGACCTCTGTCTACCCCTGTATTGGGAATTGCTTGAAAATATTTATTTATTTATGAAAAAGGAAAAATCTGTAAATCAAGTCTTTCATTGTTCAATAACATGCTAAAATATTATGGAGATTGGAAAATATATAGAAGTGGGTAAACATTATCTCTGTATAGACGAGAACGTACATTCTTTCCGCTTAAAAGAAAGGAAGGATACCTTGATTTAGGGGATAAAAAATATTGTGGTATCAAAACAACATATTTGTGGTCATACTCCCGCAATCTTCTAGCACATACCAACTGAAGGTACCTAAATTTAAAATAAAAAAAGAAATATATGTTTTCTAATAAAAAACACGCTGTATGTAGCCTTTAACATCTTTATTTCCACCGCGAGTTCCTAATCGTTAATAATTACGGATGCATTTATTATTTTAAGGAGATTGTAAAATTTTAAAAAGTGTTTGTAGAAATGAGACAATTAGTTTTACATCTGTATACTAGGCGTTCGGAATGAAAATGGATTTGAATCCGCGACTCATGACGTCAAACGAGCAAAACTAACTTCTGCCTAATGTTAAATAGGTCTTTTGAAGAAGTGAAGAAAGTCGGTTATGACTTGAGTTTGCTTATCAATGCTATAGTCATAGTAAATAATTATTTAATTTTTTAATTATAAGATATTTTATTTGCACACATGCTATTCAAAAATTATGAAAAATAAATTGCGTGCGCGGGCAATTACTTTTCGTGTCATTCCCAATACCCCCTGTATTATATAGACAGAGATCTAGTCTAGACAGTTAAGTCCCTTCGACCCACCTTCCACTGAAGACATTTTTCGGGACAACGTGACAGGTGGCGAGCCCGTCGCCGGCTTTATCTCCAAGCCAACATCGCAATGGTTGGTTGATCGGAATTCGAGTCAAGAGACCTAAGTCCGATCCCCAGGTGGTAGGCTCATACAAATGTGTGTTTTCTATACTTATGTACGATTTATGATCTGAACATAGGCCAGTCACGTCTCAAAAAAATGTCTTCGGTGAAAGGTGGGTCGAAAATACTTAATTGTCTAGACCTCTGTCTACATCAGTATTGGGAATGGCGTAAAGATGAAAAAGAAAGTGTGAAATTAGCCGGATAAACCATTCCGTTTTTATTCAGGTTCGCATAGTAATTATTTATTGATTATTTCCAAAATAATTTCCGTAAGTTAATCAGAACTATTTTGTCGACGCTATTATTTTCGAAATACCCGCATAATTTCAGACACTCTATTGAGATGTATATTAAGTAAATAATTTATTTAAATATCTATAATTTATAATTTAAATATAATATAATTAAAAAAAATATCTTCACGCCATTCCCAATACAGGGGTAGACAGAGGTGTAGACAATTAAGTCGTTTCGACCTACCACCGATGATATTTTTGGGATAACGTTCACATATCTTCGGTGGAAGGTGGGTCGAAGGGACTTAATTGTCTATACTAGACCTCTGTCTACCCCCGTATTGGGAATGGCGTGAAGATGTTTATAAAAAGAACACTCCCCATTCAAAAGAGTGTCTGAAATACTCGAACATTTAGTATTAAGTTTGTGTTAATTGTAAGTATCGATGTACTCTTGTATTTATTGTGTTGCGGGGGTAATGATCTCGCCAATCATTAATGATTACCCCCCCCCCCAATGGGAGTCATTAATTATGTGTTTAGTACGTACGGCCATAAATATAACTCAATGTTGTATAAATGTTCTCGGATGTTTGTAACTTTATTTTATGATATATAATAAATGACGTAAGCACACATGGCGTTTTAATTTTCCATCCTTTGGTATGTTAAAGGTAATTTTACCACGGGTTGTTGGGGGTCCTACCCCCAAGAATTTTGAAACTGACTTTTTGGCTGTTTCCACCCAAATTATACCAAATCCGGTGACGTTTCTGTCCGTGATACTTCAACGAATATTACAAATAATAAATAAATATCCTTTATCAATGCAGGGATAGACAGAGGTCTAGACAATAAACTCCTATCGACCCACTATCCACCCCGGTGGTGAGCTCGTCGCCGTTTTTATGTCCAAACCAACGACATAAATCGTATATAATTTTTTGAAAAAACCAATTGGTACGTGCCTTCGGACATGGGTCTCTTGACTGGAATTCCGATCATCCAACCACTGGGCTATTGTGACCTGATCATTACAATTTACGCATAGGAAATTAATAACACTAAAACATGCCAGACGCTTTCTTTTTGTGGTTCCGTAAGAGTAAACTACGGGTGATTACCTCAATGAAAACAAACAGATGGCGGGATAACCATCTCGAAAATACAAATTCATATATAGACCAGTAACGGATAGCAGCGACCAAGGTACAAGGTGCCTTTTTATTCGCCCAAATGTTGATTGAGGTTTAACAAAATAATAATAACACCATTGCTTCTTGAACATGAATTTAATAGATGAACACGCACTCATATCAAGATGATACATAAAAACAATTTGAAACGGTACTGCAGATGTTCATGGGCGGCGGTAATCACTTACCATCACGTGAGCCACCTGCTCGTTTGCCTCCCTTTTCTATAAAAAAATCGAAACCAAAGAGTATACAGTCACTACGTTAATTACCTCAAAATGGCTTGTTATTCCAGAGCTTTCTAAAACAAATAGCAATGCGACATCTAGCGACAAATATACATATTGTCCATTTGAACAGTGTCTCGTACTGCGATCACTAATCACCAGTCAGTAACTGACATACCTGTGAGGATCAGCCCGCTAAAGAGACAAAGGACTGGCTACATAGCTCGTATAACTGACAACCGTTGGAGAAGAAAGGTTCTCGAGTAGACCAGCAGAATATATCGCAGTCGATGGGTGCAGGCATAGGACAGTTCTCTGTCATATTTGAGGCTTACATTCAACAACAAACTTTATGACTATTAATGATGATAATCGAAAGATTTCATTCTCCTGGGAAAAGGGCTTAGCTCATATATTGTTTGAGATGGACTTTAGGCGATTTGGGGACTTTACCTACAAGTAAATACAATTTAAAGTGAAAACTGTTTATAAAAAGACCACCCGAGATAGGATAGTGGCAGTAACTATGTATTCGTAAGCTTGTTCTCAAGTCATGGTGTTTATATATATTTATCGATGTAAAGTTGGCTTGGATGCTAAGATTCATGTTGTCCCAAATGAGTTCCGGTGAAGTGAGTCGAAAAGATGAAATTGTCTCAATCTTCCGTCATTTCGCCAATAATGGTAAATGGAAAAGATTAAAACTACTCTTAAAATACAGTTTGCCTCCTTTTAAAAGTAAAAACTTTACTTTTAGTAAGAGGCAAACTGTATGAACCAGTAACGAGAGAAAGGGACTTTCGGAAAGACATCAATGAGTACTGTCGCTCCATAGATACAGAGCCACATATTTCCGATATTTTATTTCTGAAGGAATTACTTCTAACTCGTGTGAATTGAACACATTTTTCTGAAAATTTCTCAGGGTTACCATATTACTTAACAGCCTGATAGTCCATTGCAAGATATGATGTACTCGCCTTGCTGCTACCAGACCCGTCCCCTGTCTGCCTAAATTTGATATTTTTCGAGATGGTTATTCCGAATCGGTAGGTATTGTAATTTTCATAGCTTTTTAACTTTAGTCGACTCTCACGACACCCATAGGAAGACAGGGGTTGCTGTTATTCTGCGGTGATGGTAACACCACACAGTTACCACCTTTTATTTGGGGCGTAAATTTTTGTCATTTTAGTAAAACGAGAATTTAGCGCACCACATAAAATACTTAACCACTAATATGAAGTAGCAAGGACAAGATATAGAGCATATCTAGAAATGGTGGTAAACCTTTTAATAATTTCCATGGGCGAGTTGTCTAAGCCCATGTTACAAGCGTAATGGTTCCAGATATCTCTCTGGTTGAAACTCAGAAAAACAAGACGCCTGTAATTCTCCCTGGTATTCTGTAAGCTTTCTGCTCTCCTGGACGAGCCGGCATATCCACGCAGCAACTTTGTCTGCCGCGTACAAATATATATCGGCGCTCTACTTTCGGGCTCACCACCTGTCACGTCGTCCAAAAAATATCTTCGGCGGAAGGTGGGTCGAAACGACTTAATTGTCTAGAGCTCTGTCTACCCCTGTATTGGGAATGGCATGAAGATATTCATATTCATTCATACTTCTCTCGCACAAACAATCCTAGAGGTGTACACACCGATTTTCATGGTGTCGCCAGCTCTGAGGACCAGGGTTCGATTCCCAGGCATGACAATGTAGAAACCACTTTTTATATTTCCGGGTCTGGGTGTTCGTTTTACTTACCTTCGTTGTTCCCAATTCCATAACACAAGCCCTTTAGCTACTTACTTTGGGATCACAGTAATGTATGTGATGTTGTCCCTATCTATGTATATTATTCAAACCAATCTGATAAATGTAGGTTTCCTATGTTTTCTTTGATGGCAGAATTGGCAACTTAAAATTGGTAGCGTCCGTATCGTCAACACGAAACGAACCTGTGTCATTCGCGTACTAATGCTAGCGAACTAACCACTAGACAACTAAACAGAAAACCTATGTATTTATGAAAAACACCTATGTATTTTATATTATATTATATATTATATTATGAAAAAAACCTATGTATTATACCACCTATATATTATATTGTGAAAAAAACCTATGTATTTATGATTTAGGTAGTTTTAGCAATAAAACACAAATTTGGACTCCGAAAATTATTTATTTCTTAATTTATCTTTCGTTTCCTAAATAAAATAAATTATATTCTGGTATCTTATGGAATTCTGTGTAATTTTAATCAAACTGAGAAAATGGAATACAATGGAAAAATACCACCATATAATTAATACATTGGTGGTAGGGTGGTGGTGTAACTCATTACAATGAAATACCAAACATGTTAAAATATAACATTTCAATAAACATGAATTTCATGGATAGCCTTGTTATTTGTTGTACGCAGATAAATTTTTAATATAATTTTTTTTTTGTGTAAATTTAAAAATAATAAGTGTGGCTTTGCTCTTTCAACCAAAATACATTGAAAACTATTTAAAAAGTAAAATGTTCAATATTTTAGTACAACTTTATATCAATAGAAAATTAATTTGGCTTTTGAACGATACAAACTATGGGTAAAGATCAAGGATAATTTCTATTACAAAATTTATACAAAAAATGTATTACATTTTACAAAACAACTTACAAACAAACTATACAAATATTCAAATGATTTTCTCATTTAATTCTTTCACAAATAGTAATATGGAGTTACTTAACCGAAAATTTACATTATTCAATAGTATGTAATTTCTATTTTAAGTTATACAAAATCATTGGTGGTATATACAGTGGGAATGAATCTTTATGGATTAAGTTTTAGAAAAGATTAGTGATTCTTTTAAAGTTTAACGAGAACTAAAGATTATCAGGACAAAATAAATATTAAATAGAATAAAACGCTCCAGCAAATTACTGATAGTATATAAAATGGAACAAATCAGTTTTAACTCGAATATAAGCATCAGGAAATAAGTGTGCTTTTAAAATTTGCTATACATTATAATTGGATAGGTATGGAAAACTAAAATCGGAGCAATAAAATAGTCAATTTTAAGATTTGACGGATCGCTTATATAGCTTTGTAGAGATTAGTAAATCATATTAATTCTGAATATAAACCAATTTTCATTTAAGACATCTGCAAATTTGTCGTGTACATGATTTTGCAAAGATTTTCTGATACATTCAGATACATAGTAAATATCCTGGTATTTTTGTTGTATCGGTTGTTTCTTTTGACAACTGTGGATTCATTCAAAATATGTGGTTGTTGTGACAAACCCGGCAGTGTGCTCGAGCGCGACAAATCATCGCTGCCTGCTCCCCCCGCGCGACGTGGGTGCAATAATATACATTATCATTAAAAAAATATCACATTTCAATCAACCAGTGTATATCATATATGGGCTATGGAGACTACCAGGGCAGAGTGTGGGGTTTTTAAAAATACATTCTATTAAAGGTATGAACTAAAAAAATTTAAGAGTTTAGTAGTGTATTTTAAGAGTATGGCAACACAAATGGTCAATCTAAGTGGCAAATAAACGTTTATACTAAATCTATTAAGTCTTTAAAACAACACATAAAAATTTAAACATTAACAAATTATGATAAAAATTTTGAAAAAAAAAAGAAAGACGACCATCGTGGACGAGTGGCGTAAACACCGCTTTTCAAGGTAACGCCATCTCTAGGTGGCCATCTCTTTTTCTACATTTTCTCGGGTCTGGGTGTTTGTGGTGCCTTCATTGTTTCAGATTCCCATACCTCAAGTGCATTAGCATCTTACATTAGGATCGGAGCAATGTATGTGATGTTGTCCCTATCTATTTATGTACTTATTATTATAAAAAAAGATACCCTTAACAAAACCAGTATTATTGAAAACACCACACTCTGACTCGAAAGTCTTTGACTATTGTATATTGTGGAGGAAAGGGGGTACGGAGGGGTTGCGGTGTATAGTGTGTATAGTAAATAACTCTTGTATCTACGCTATTGCTAAGTTGTGTGTGTCACGCCGTGCGGGCAACAAAAATATTGGTGCAGGCAACGTCAGTCTTATGATACAGTCTCCAGTCACGCTACAACTTCAATTGTTACATCAATCAATTCCAAATAATTTCCAACAAAGTTGTAATATTCAGACATGACCCTATGGCACGGTGCTGTTGTTATAAAATTAAAAAAATTGCTAAAACAATTGTCACAACAGGGTCACAATGGATAGAGGGTTAAGTAATGACAATCCTTTTGTCGCGAAAACTGGAGACCACAGAGGGTCGGAGTCCGAGCACACTACGCAGAGTTTCTTGGGGCGCTAAGCGCTAAACTGGACCCGCGCGGGCCGTGGCTGCGCGCGGGGACTGCGTTAACGGACTTATAAACTATGTTTACACTAACATTTTGGCCACAAAACTTCACAGATTTTAGTGGAAAATTAATTAGCTATAGGTGTCGGCAGAGGAATTTTGAATATAGAAAATATTGTGTAACCGAAAAGTAGTAAAGCAAGATACTTTATATTTGCTTGTTCAGTTCTGTGGCTGTATATGGAGTTGTGGCTGCAATACAATCAAATATGAATAATTAAATTGCACTTTCTTGAATTAAATACTACAATAAAATTTTAAATGTCACCTGTTTATGAAATCACACAGTTTTCTAGGTCACCCAATAACAAACTTAAAAATGACTGTATAAGCAAATGTACTTACTTTGAAAATTAAAAGTAAAATATTAAATAAGTAAGAAGAGTAAATTTGATGAATTATTGTGATTTCAGAGAACTGTAATGACATTCTAGCTCACCAAATAATACTTTATATTTAAATACACACTGATTATTTATTGCTTCTCAATTATAATAAATCACCACTGCATTTAGTATTTATTTCGAGCAAGCAAATTAATTTAAAATGCAAGATTGGCCATTTTAGGGAAACTCCTTCATAAATCACAGAGATAGCTCAGTCAATAGTCTATGGTTGAAGGTCCAAAATGACCTCATCCACCCTTGTGAAGTATAAAGGTGTGCATATATTGCGCATTACACAAGAATTATGGATATATAATTCAGCAATTAAGTAACATTCTCATTTTGTTTCACCTAATCTATTTCTGACAATATTTGAGAGGTAAGAATATGATGAAATTATTTGTAGTATCACAGCCACAACTTCAAGCTATTAATTTTCATAAAAACATGGAAAAACAACTTGAATAACACTTAAAGCTAGGTAAAGAAAACCTTTCATCACTTGTTCTTGGTACATCGCAATTGATACTCGAATTTGTAAATTAATTTTCACAAAGTTAACAGTATGCAAATAGTTTTAGTTCAGTTATTATACTGTAATTTAAAAAAAAGAAAAGAAAATATAACTGGTCAATGAATAAACAATTACTACTTAACTCCACCAAAGATGAGATTATTATCACTGGCCAGGAAGACTTATGGAATACCAAAACTAAAATGTAGAAAAAAAAACATTATATAAAGCTCTAAAGACAAACCATACTCTGTATGTGATGGATGACATTCAACCAAGAACAAGCTATTATAAATATCACAAAATAGTGGTAGTCAAACCCGAACATTTTTACTAAGTCATTTGACCCTGTAGGTCTTCGTAGGCGTTAAACCACGACAGTCAGTTTGTGCGTCACTGAACTAAGCCACAAAATCGAGAGGCCTATTGAACCCACCTTTTCTGTTCATATACTGTCTGTATTTCCTTTTTAAAACAACATGCACCTCTCCTTCAACGTTGTCTTCGACTTTCTTACCTTTTGTCGTGTCGAAGCCACAAAATCCCATCACCTTTAACATCTCTTGCTCTTCGGGCGTTTTGCCCTCCAAGTCCGCGGGCGTGACTATGGGTCGCTCACCGAATGTCTTTTTGGGCTTGGGTACGAAAGAGGTAGTGGGTAATGGCGATATGGACCGGGAGCGGCGTCGGCGCGGAGACGGGGAGCGCCATCGATCTGGAGACCGGCGCCTCCTTTCTAGAGACCGTGATCGAGACCGAGTTCTCGGCCGTCTCCTTTCGCGATCCCTGTCACGGTCTCGGTCGCGATCTCGTCGATCACGTCTGTCTTCGCGCCGCCGCGGACTCGGCGAACGGCCCATGTTCCACTGAAAAAGTACGATTTTAGCTTTAATTATCATATTAATCACCGTGTATAAATATCAAAATCACAATTAAACCAAATTACCTCAGTTTTGAGTCAACAGTTTTGAAATTTAAAATAAAATAAAAATAAAACAGTGACACACAACCTAATCGTACGCCATTTTGGAAAAGATTGCTTTTTTTTGACAATTGTTAACGAACGGTTAGTTGCGTTCCTATCTAACAGTAACTAAATATTGACATATCTTGATGGATAATAACAGATAATAATTAATACGTTAATGTTAGTTGTTAAAAGAACAAAAATGTTAGATTTTTAAATTCCTAAATAAAGTTACAACTTTTTTGATTTTTTTTTTTAAATAACTAGATTTAATAATTATATTACTATTATGTGAAATGGAATACTCACACAAATGGTGTTGCAAAATAAAAGAAATTACTCCCCGATATGTTACATCGTGGTTGTTTTGTATGTTGTAGCACGGTCAAATCTAGTTTCTTCAAAAAACTCCAATGCTGACCTCAGATTTTTCTGAAATAACGTTTTATTTTCATTGACACTGAATTAATTCTATAGAATGACACCACTTTCCTAAAAAGCTTTGAAAACAAAAATATCTTCACGCCATTCTCAGAGGTCACCTCACAACAATTACCTGGTCAAGACATTTTTGGGACAACTTAACTTCTTTATGTCCAGCCAACGATCACCTAACTACTCGGTTATCGTGACTTTTTTTTTTGAGTCTCTCCTAAATCTAGGCGACAACCTTTTATCCGCTTCCATTAAACTGGCCCACTTATTAGTGTTTAGGTTAAAGGATAGTTTAACTTCCCGGAACTCCATTTCAGAGTCACAAGGCTTAATAACAGCAAACAGTAATAGAAATAGTCTACGAAGAATGCAACTGTCGTTTAAAAACTGTATCTCACTTTAACTTGATAATAATGTTATAGATAATCTAATATTATTTCTGAATAAAGTTCAAACTTCTATATACTGGCTACGATAGGAGCAAGTATATAAAATTTTGATAGTAGTTAGACTTTCTTTACCAAAGTGGATATTTCAGCTACGAACAAAATGAAGAAACAAGATATAACTTATTACAAATATTTTTTTTCTTTGATTCGATAAAACTTGAATTATAAACAAACAATTTTTATTAGCGAATAATTTGGTACCAAATATTTTCACCTGTTATGTAATGGTCATAAATTCAAAAACAAACTGTAAACTCGCTAAACAATGTAATAGATTGTTTTGATATTAAAAATATATTAGTAAAATAGTATTTACACAGTCTTCATCTCTCAAAATAACTGGAAAAATTTTAACTATTATTTCACATTATGTTAAAATGAACAACAATAAAGATGGGTTAAACATAGGTCATTTATTTGGCTTGACATATTTTATATAATTGATTCAAAAAATTTAAAAATTAAGCAACGAAACTATAACTAAGCGTATTCGAAACGAAAATAATACTTATATCTTTTGTTTCAAACCATGAATTTTTTAAGTATATGTTTTTCATTAAACTACTATTATTTTCACAGATCACATGTATAAATAGGATGATGGCAACATTTATCACTTTATCGCCACCTGGTAAGTAGGAAATCGTAAGTTGTTCAATCAGCGCCATACAATCATACAAGTTTGCGGCCAATAGGCAAAACTTGCGACATCGATTTACCGAAGTGGCCGAGAGTAGACGGATGCCTTTTTTCTTTATAACGAACGAATAAGAATTATAAACGTTTGCGCGTGATGTTGGTGGTGTGTGTGCATTAAAACTTACCGTGAGCCGTTCTGTGCGTGTTATTTATTCGCTATAATATGTCGTTTATGTGCTTAGTGTAAGCTATTCGTTTTCAAGTGTAGTGATATCTGTGACAGAAAAATCGGCTTAAATTCTTGCTTCAGGACCCGCCTGCCGGTAAGAATTTTCTCAATAAGGTTCCTTTGAAGATAATTTATGATAAGTAATCTTATAAGAAATATATATCTTTACTTTCGGACAGGTTTTGTCGTTTCTTAGTTTGGGTGTGTCTCGTTCGTCCATAGATCAGAATTAGGTCGTTTTTTTTAGCCCTGCAACCATTGAGCACTAGAGACGCCTTGTTTCTGGCAGTATACAACTGTTCCACTTTTTTTGATATCCCCCTACCACATTCCGTTATGTATTTTCCGTGTTTATTACTCGAGTAAAGATGTAGGTATTTCCTGTATAAATGTGTGCGTATATGTACAAATTTTGCGCCATTTTTAAATGAATTTGGGCGTGACATGAAATCATTTTCTTGTTATCTCTGCTCAATAGAGGTGATGTCACCGCCGAGGGCGCGGATGGCCGTATAACCCGGCAATATTTAAAATGATATACCATTACGCACAGTAAGAGAATAAAAGCACACCTTCACATTTTGGTTGGATAATCATTCATGTAGAGATACTAAATGGCGCGATAATTACAGATTCGGGAAAGATTTGGTAGGTCTTTATCGATGATTCGGCCTGAGGTTTCAGCTCAATTATCAATTAACACCATTTTAAACTGATACTGAGGTATATAAATTGTTGTTTCATTTACAATTCTCATGGTTTTATTGGCAGGATATTATTTGCTTTTTTCTTTAGTTCTATAATAGGAATTTATTACTGTAGCCACAAATTGACACAGAATATTATTATTTTAAAAAAGCATTCTATTATGTGATAATTTATTTACTTGTAAATTGTGTTTTCAATAGGACTTGCTACTGAGATTATAGAAAAATATTCATGAAATCAATTATCAATTTTATTTTTAATTATATAAAAAAAACTAGCTCCCCTTACAGCTTTGCCTGCGGCTTAACATTTAATGTGGTACATTAATTACTTTAAAAAAGTAGGAAATTACTCCTTGTAACATTGGCTACCTGCCAGTGAAAATCCCGTTAAAATCAATCCAGGCATTGCAACAAACAGACTAACTAATTAGAAAGCTGTTAATTTGGAATTACAAATAGGTACTTTTTGTACACTGTATTTTTGAATTTACAGTGATATGATAGCAAATTCTTGAATCTATACAACTTTTAATGTGAATGAAATTGCCATGTGGTTAGATCATTACTGCCCCACCCATGGATGTCATTAAGAGGCAACCAAGTGTAAAAGACTTGATAATGGCAAGTGACAGATGACTGGATCACTATCTAAAAAATACCAAACTAAAATAAAAGGAGTGGTGACTCTATGACTAGTTTGCTCTGGTATTTTTCAACTCTACCCAGCCTGTCTAATCTGTCACCAGCTAATAAACCATAGTCAAAAAATATGCATAGAAACGAGGGTATATCATTTGATTAATGGGGTAGTATCAAATGATTTACTTCTTTAAACATTTGCCCCAACCTACCTTGATCAATTTTAATTAAGACATTAATAAAAATTTTATTATCATATATTATGTTTTTATATGGATTAATGATCAGAAATATTTAAAAAAGTATGAAAAAAAATATCATGCAATTCCCACTACAGGGTAGGGACAGGTAGACAGAGGTCTAGTCTAGACAATTAAGTTCCTTTGTGCCACCTTTCTACATAGATATTTTGGGGACAACATGACAGGTGGAGGTCCAAAAAAGACTGTGACTGTGCTACAAGACTGTGACAGGCTTGCCACCAATCATGTCATTGTCCCAAAAAAATGTCTTTGGTGCAAGGTGGGTTGAAAGGACTTAATTATCTGGACCATTTTCTTCCCTGATATTAGGAATGGTGTAAATGGTACAGTTTTATTTGTAATAATATATACTTAATAATATATATTATTATAAATAAATTATCCTCTGCTGAGTATAAAGTCAATAATAGTGTTCTGACTTGTATGTAATTGTTGTTTGATGGAGTTGGAAGCCAAAATAATGAAGAAGAATAAGTTCACATGTTCACTATTTTATAATTTTTACAGAACATTCAGATGTTCTCATTATGCTTTCCATCATTATTTTAGGCGTTTTCTTTCAATGGGTAACAAAAATTAGTATAGACACAATAGCCAAGTAGTTGGGTGATCAGAAGTTGAGTAGAGGGACCTGAGTTAGATCCCCAGGTGGTAGGCTTGTACTAATGGGTTTTTTCAAAACCTGTGTACTATTCATATTGTTGGCTTGGACATAAAGAAGGCGACAGTCTCAAAACCTGTCACATTGTTCCAAAAATATCTTTGGTGAAAGGTAGGTCGAAAGGACTTTGTCTTGGCCTCTGTCTACCCCAGTATTGGGAATAGCGTAATATCTTCATATTATTATATAAAAAAATGAACAGCTATGATGGTGGAAAAGCAATACAGGTTGTGATGAAATGTGCACAGTCAACTTGTCCGCAAAGAAATCTGATAGATCAGATTTGTGCATTATTTATTTATTTATTTATTCTTTATTGTGACACCTTAAAGTAAAGGCTACTATGAGCAGATTTAGTGCCAGATGGCATTCTCTACTAGTCAACCCTTGTAATGGTGAGAAGTAAATGGTAAGTGAGACCCAAAGAATGAAATAATATAATTTATATGTTTTCCAATGTATAATTTGTAACATATAGAACAGTACAAATAATACATAATAATAGTAGTATATACATATCTATGATTATATAGTCTATGCTCCGAATAAAATTGATTGACCTGGGTTCTTTTTTAATTTTTTGCTGTATGTTTATAAAATGCCAGACCAATGGTTTATTTATTTAACAATAGAATGGTGGTAAAAAATAACTTTTTTTGTGCAATGCAATCTTAAAGTATTCCTATTATACCTCTTTTTTAATTTTTGTCTCTTTTGGGATGATGTTCTAGGTAGTAAGCCTGTGTAAATAAGTAAGGAGAGAAAAAATTGTTAGAGTAGTTTCTGTGCAACCAATGTACAAATAACTACCATGTGATACTTACAATATGTATAGTTTTTTTAAGTTATTTATTTCACAAATTGAAATGTAACACAATAAACTTACATTATAATAACATTTATTAATACATTAAGTGTTCATAATTCTAATTTATAGAAGCAGTACTTACTAGATAGAGACAACATCAAATATATTGCTCCGATCCCAGAGTAAGTAGCTAAAGCTCTTGTGTTGATTAAATCAGAAATTTAAGGTTGCCAAAAGACATATGTATATCTATAAATAAATAATAATAAATATCTTCACGCAATTCCCAATACAGGAGCTCTAGGCTAATGAGTTTTGGTTGCTTATTCCAGTTATTCTTCTTTTATATCTTATAAAATAAACTTTTGTCAACCTCCTTGGACAAGTGGTGTACACACCGGTTTTCATGGTGTCACCAGCACTGAGTTCCCGGATTTGATTCCCCATTGGGTTAATGTAGAAAAACCTCTCTTTCCACATTTTCTCAGGTCTGGGTGTTTGTGATACATTAATTGTTTCTGATTCCATAATATAAGTGTTTAAGCTGCTTACTTTTATCAGAGCAATGTATGTGATATTGTCCCTATTCATGTACGTATTTATGTATTTATATAATTAGATATACATAACGAAAAAAAGCCTCGATAGCTGAGTGGTTGGGTGGTCGGAATTACGAGTCAAGAGACTCAAGCTACCAATGGGTTTTTCAGAAAGTTATGTACGAATTATATCGTTGGCTTGACATGAAGACGGCGACGGGCTCACCACCTGTCACGTTGTCCCGAAAATATATTCGGTGGAAAGTGGGTCGAAGGGACTTAATTTTCTAGACTAGACCTCTGTCTACCCCTGTGTTGGGAATTGCGTGATATTTATTTATTTAATATGTATTTTGTTCTATGAACCTCTGATAGATGTTGTAAATTTGTTCACTATGTTATTCAGAATGTTATTTTTTTTAGCAACTGTGGTTGCTTTGTTTTAATTCTTGTTTTATCGATATGGGACCGTCGATTTGGGTTATCTTGGTGCGGTGCGTCTATGAATTTACTCACACATATATATATAGCGGAGACTTTGGTTGATAAGCCTGTCGCATGACGACTGTCTTAGTGCTATTTGAACATAATGATAAGTTTGTTTGTAGAGTTGTTTGTATGTCTACACGTGTTTCGAATATAGGTAGTCACCGGCTTTCATGGTGTCGCAAGCTGTATTGTCTAGGGCTCGATTCTCGGATGGGAGAAAGTGGCAGCATCAATTACGTTGCTCTAATCCCAAAGCTCGCGTGTTATGTAATGAGAAATAACGTAAGAACAACAAACAGACCCTAGATAATGTAGAAAAAGTTTTATTTTTAATTTATCTTCACGCACAACCCTTGATGGTGTAGCCAAAGAGAACAGATCGCCAAGTGTCACGAACCTCACATACCTCTTTCGCTTCTTTCATATTCAGAATTTTCATAATACAAACGTCTAGGTATACGATGTAGAAAAAGCGATTTACTATATGAGCCCGTCCGTGAATCGAACCCTCGGAACCTCGAAGCAGGCCGCACTTAGGAAACCGGTGTGCACGCCACTCGTCCACAGATGTAGTCGGATTTTATATATGTATATATCTTCACGCCATTCCCGGCAAGATAGCGGTAGAGAGAGAGAGATCTAGTTTAGACAATTAAGTCCCTTCGATGCACCTTCCACCGAAGAAATTTTCGATACAACGTGACAGGTGGTGAGCCCGTCGCCGTCTTCACGGCCAAGCCAACGATGTAATTACACATTTTTTGAAAAACCATAGGTACGTGTCGGCCACCTGGGGATCGAACCCAGGACTAGTTTGATTGTTGTTGTAGTCGGATTATTGTTTGATGATATATTTCACTATAAGTTAACATTAAGACTGGTTTGAATATATTTATAATCCCCACTTAGATACAAAGATTACAATACTATAGCTTTTAAGGTTCCGCGATGAAGATAGCTAAACCTTAAGTTATTATTATATAAATATCTTCACGCCATTCCCAATACAGAGGTCTGGACAATTAAGGCCTTTCGACTCACCTTCCACCGAAGATATTTTTTGGGACAACGTGACAGGTGGTGAGCCGTCATCATGTCCAAGCGAACCACTCGGCTATCGTAACTTTCAAACCTTAAGGTATAAATAAATAAATATCTTCACGCCAACTGTAAAGAATAATTAAACATAAAAATATATAGACAGGGACAGCATTACATACTTTGTTTTGATTCCAAAGTACGAGTAAGTAGGTGAATCACTTGTGTTATTGAATCAGCAACAACGAAGGTACCCGTGACAATGACGAAGAACTAGTTTTCTACATCGACCCGTCTGGGATTCGAACCCGGGACCTCTGTGCTGGCGACACCGTGAAAACCGGGTGCATTCGCCACTAGACCACAGAGATCGTCGTCGAGAAGAAAGAGAAGAATTGTTCTAATGTGTTCACTTTATGTGATATTCCAAGGAACCCGACATTTCTCTAAAACTCGAACGCCTACTTTAAATAGAATTTCTTTTTGCGATAGACCGTTGCGATATTCAAATTTACTTTTTCTGTTGTGACAGATAAAAAAACCTCTATCCTCAATCGCAGAGAACGGCTCATGACAAAAAAAAAAAAAAGACATACTCTATGGTTCGAGAGCGCTGGGTTCGTTGAACTCGCGTCGCGAATTTAAAGGTCAAGCCCGAATAAATAATGTCAATTAATTCATGTTCTTTTTTTTTTGTGTGGCGTTTGATACTGGGGAATTTCTAGTTCACTTTGTGATTACAAAGTAGGGATATACCGTTTCTTTTTACCCGTGGGTGTGATGAGAGGCGACTAAGGGTAAGGGTTAAAAATGCAATGGGCTACATGGGCAAATTGGCTACATACATACATACATACAATGGGGACAATACTATCAGGTAGCGGGGTGTCCATCAAATAGAAATATCAAAAGGTGCAAAGTATCTGGTACTGCGAACGGTAATATATATACGAGTATATACATACATACAATGTTTGGATTCGATTCGACCTCCGTGGATGAGTGGTCTGAACATGGGTTCGACGTCGGTCCCCGGGTACGATACCCGGTCGGGTCAATGTGGAAAAATCACTTTTTTTTCGGTTCTCGGTGTTTGTGGTGCCTTCATTGTTTCTGTTTCCCATACTACAAGTGCTTTAGCATCTTACTTTGGGATCGCAGCAATGTATGTGATGTTGTCCCTATCTATATATGTATGTATGTATGTAAGACATGTCAATCCCACACTGGGATTGACAGAGTTCTATTATATATTATTGATCGAGCAAATGTTTGCCCGTAGCGGGACTTGAACCCGTTACTCATCGAGCTTTAAGACAGGGTATCTACTAGGCTATCAGGATGTCATAAGCATGACAATATATGTATAAGTAAGCGCGAAGATATCGTTTAAAAATGTCTTCAGCGGTCGTCATGACGTGGCCTGCGCTAGCAAACATCGAATTTGTACTAATTTTATTGCTTACATGATATATCACGAGAGTGTAACAAATTTGTCACCTACGAAAAATATCTTCACGCCTTTCCCAACACGGGTAGACAGGGGTCTTCACAATTAAGTGCTATCGACCCACCTTCTGTGTTAACCTAACCATACCAACTAACCTAAAAATATAAATATCTCCACGCAACTCCCAATAGATAGGGGTAGACAGAGGCCACACAAGTGGATTTGAGAGATAAAACTGACTTCAATAAAAGTATCTTCACGCCGTTCCGCATACACGTCAAATAAACAGAGGTCTAGACAGTTAAGTCCCTTTAACCCACCTTCCACCGAAGATATTTTCGGGACAACGTGACAGGTGGTGAGCCCGACGCCGACAAAATGTCAAAGTCAACGATATAATTCGTACATAAGTTTCGTACACTCGGCTATTGTGACTCTTTCTTATAAGAGATTCCCTTTAATAGATATTTTAAAAACTCCTACGTCCACATCTCAACGAGGGATCAGCACGCTGAAGTGGCAATGGTCCGGCCGCATAGCTCGTAGAACTGACAGCCGTTGGTCAGGAAAGGTTCTCGAGTGGCAACCTCGTACAGGCAAACGCAGGTGTAGGACCAAACCAAACTGCACTATGCACCATCAGAGGCCACGTGGGTTGGACCGTTGCCAATTAACGCCACGCTTCATTACATGTTTACGAAATAGCAAGTAACGGGGTGAGGATTCGAATCTATTTTAGTCGGCGGCGGAGCTGTTAACGTTACGGTTTGTTGGATTCCGAATGCTCAGACCGGTGAGTGGACGGATTGTAGCTCCGCGTCCGGCGAGCCGATAGTGACACTTGTGACGTCATCGAATACTTGGACACGTCTTTCGGAGCTGTTCTTCAGGATCGTTGCTGTTTGAAACTGGACGAACCGATAATACGTCACGATAAAGAAATGGTCGCATTATTTGTTTATTTATTTAGGATCACCATCGCGAAGTACCACTATACTCCAATTTTATTCATTCGCACAAATAGTTAGCTTAAATGAATATATGAATGAAAGCAGACTACAATTTTTAAAATATTATCTAAAATATAAAAAATAAATATCTTTACGCCATTCTCAATTCAGGGGTAGAGATAGGTCTAGATATTCATTATCTACTTACCTTCCGAGTTACCTTCCTAAGAAGACACTTTTTGGGACAACGTGACACGTGATGTCTTCATATGCCACGATATAAATCGTGCACAAGTTTTTGTCAAAAAAAAAACATTAGTACGAACATTACGGATCGAACTCGGGTCTCGTGACTGGAATTCCTATCACCCGACCACTCGGCTATCGTGACTGTGGTACAAGCAAAAGCGGCATTCAAACCGCGGACCGGTGGGAAACCGGCTAGCTTCGTCGAGCTTCAACGTTCGCGTTGCGTAAACGTGAAGTTTCAAACTTATGGCTCTGCAATTTCGCAGCCGTTTGGACCGGTGCGACCAGTTCCTGGCGCGTGCGATAGTGAAAGCTATAGGCGATGAGGCGATATTCGTGTGTGTATTCGCTTTATTAGTGCATTGACCGCGGGGTTTACAAAATTCGTCTTTGAGCGACTTGTTAATGAATATCTTCGCGCAGTTCCCATTGCAGGGGTAGACAGAAGTCTAGTCTAGACAATTAAGTCCCTACGACCCACCGAAGATGTTTTCGGGATAACGTGACAGGTGGTGAGCCCGTCGCCGTCCTTGTGTCTAAGTCAACGATATAATTCGTACATAAGTTTTTGAAAAATTCATTGCTACGAGCCTGTCACCTGGGGATAGAACTCGGGTCTCTTGACTCGAAATTCTGACCACTCGGCTATCGTGACTTTTGACTTGTAGGTAAAGTGTTATAAACGTCTCAAGCACGTCCGCACTCCGTCGCAGCTAGTGTTCTACTGACAGACTAGCCTCCTGGGCGCTTATACTACAGTTGCTTATTTTGACGAATAAATTGTAGTGAGTATTGCGATTTATTTATTTAGGATCATCAGAGGAAAATAAACTGTATTCTTGTTTTGAACATGTTTACGTAAAATTCAAGTGCCCTGCCAAGAACTTCTGTTTTAAAAACAATCGGCTATCGCAATAAAAGAAATAAAAATTGACGGTAGAAAAAAAAACAAATTTGACGAGTAAAACACTATGATACTTTAGTTGCAACTCTTAATGGAGGTAAAAGGACAAGATTTTAGCAGGCGTGAACATAGAAGAAGTTAATTCAAGCTATAAAAATATGTAAACCTACATTCATAGATATAGATGCTCTTATCGTCCTAAGGACTAAATTTTCCCGACCTCTGTCCATCCCAATCTTATTCTGTTCTTAACGGACCCTTGAGATATCTCACAAATCGCTTCTCTTATCATTTCTTTTCGTACTCCAACAGCTTTACATAACCGGTACCGGCGCGAGCTTCTCTCGTAATGACCACCACATTTATTCACATTATTATGTTTTGCGCGGCCCGGTCTACGTAATACCGTGGCGGGCTTACCCAGTCGTCGGCACTCACTTAGCTTCACTTATACTTATCGATGGTTAATGTGTTGAGGAATTTGACACGCGAATTTAGCTGCAATTCCCTAAAAAAAAAAAAAAAATCTTCACGCCATTCCCCAATTACTAATTACCGAGTTCCCAAACCGAGAATAGAACTAAGAGAAGAGGATTGGTGATTCAAGAAAGACCAGTGTCAATGAACTCACGTCATTCGCAATACAGGGGTAGACAGAGGTATAAGACAATTAAGTCGTTTCGACTCACCTACCACCGAAGATATTTTGGGAACAACTTCAAATTCTAAGATCCTAGTAATTAATATGAATTAGTTTTTAGTCAGCGGACAACTAGCCGAGTGGTTGGGTGGTCGAAATTCGAGACAAGAAACCCGAGTTCGATACCCAGGTCGTACCAATAGGTTTTTTACAAACTGAATTGTATCGTTGACTTGCACATTTAAATAAAATTTGGAAATATTCACAAAAATATTTCCGGTGGTAGGTGGGTCGAAACGAATTATTTGTCTAGACGTCTGTCTACCCCGGTATTGGGAATGGCGTAAATATATTTATATATTTTTTATTTATTTAACTTTATTAGCACAATAAAAATGTACAAAATGGCAGACTTAATGCCTGAAGGCATTATCTACCAGTCTACATTTGGTTTGAGTAGAGAATCTAGTGATATTTTTTCTTATTATAATTTCTCCCCGTATATTAGAATAGAAAATAAATACACGTTGATTCAAAAAAAATACAAAAATTACGTTTCATACGTTAGGTAAGATGTCAACCAATAAATAACGCTGATAAGATACGACTATTCCAGATACACTATTACAGTACAAGCAGTACAATGCAATCTATAATCGGCACTTTATCTTATCGGTGCATTGCTCGTACGGTATCGGCACGGCTCCGAAATGTGCGCAACCTAGTTGCTGGATATTCACTAGAAATTGTTATGGGAGTTGAGAAATTTTTAATTAAAAAAAAAAAAAAAAAAAAAATAAAAAAAAATATCTTCACGCAATTCCGCAATACAGGGATAGACAGAGGTCTAGTCTAGACAATAAAGTCCCTTTGACCCACCTTCCACCGAAGATATTTTCGGGACAACGTGACAAGTGGCGAGCCCGTCGCCGTCTTTATGTGCAAGCCAACGATTGTAATTCGTACATAAGTATTTGAAAAACCCATTGGTACGAGCCTGCCACCTGGGGATTGAACCAGGGTCTCTCCACACGAAATTCCGATCACCCAGCCACTCGGCTATCGTGACTATATTTTGTGAGAAATTTTTAATGTGAAATATTCATCAGTTTGGGTTAAACATTTCTATCTATAGATATAAATAAAATTTAAGTGTCTGTTCGTAATTCCAAATTAACAGCTTTTCACTTAATGCAGTAATAATGAAAGTAATGGCGTAAAACAATAAATATTTAAACTCTATTTTAACGGGACTTTCACTGACAGATAGCTGTTGTTATAAGGAGTAACTTGATTACTATTATTTTAGAAAAAGAATAATAATGAAGACACAATAGCCGAGTGGTTGGGTTATCGGAATTCGATTCAAGAGATTCAAGTTCGATCCCCAGGTGGAAGGGTTGTACCAATGGGTATTTCAAAAACTTATGTCCGATTTTTATCGTTGGCTTATACATAAAGATGGCGAAGGGCTCACCACCTGTCACGTTGTCCCAAAAATATCTTCAGTGGGAGGTGGGTCGAAGGATCTTAATTATCTAGATAATCTATTCTAGACCAGACCTCTGTCTGCCCCTGTGTTGGGAATTACGTGGGTATATTTATTTTTATTTATTTATTTATTTAGTTTCTTCTTCTCTGTATATTTGTATTATAGCTTTTGTGTCTGTGTTAATTAATAAATCATTTATTCATTCATTCATATAAATCATAAAAGTTTGTGATAATACCCACCACCCGAGCATCGAACGCGGGTCTCCCCACTCGAATCCCGATCACATTCCGTCTCGTTGGTTTTTCGTGCTCCATTCAAACGCACAAACGGACACGCTCTGAATGTTTCTTGCGCATTGAGCGCAATTAGGCGCAGCCTGATGGTAACCGATGACGGCATTGCCGGCGCTCGCCAAGTGCCAGCCAAGGTCGTGCGGCACGGGCCGGATGCTGGGTACGTATCAGCTGGAGCCGCGAGATGAGATGAATCGCGTGATGGGGCGACGTTGCGAAATAGAAATTAATGTTTAGCGTTTTACAATTTTTTTTTTGAATACACGAACGGTCCCCGTTAAAGTGATGTTGGTTGATCGGGATTCGAGGCGAGAGATTCGAGTTCGGTCACTAGGTGGCAGGCACTTAACTTATGCACAAATCATACCGTTGTTTTGGACATAAATACGTCGACAGGCTAACTATTTTATTCCAAAAATATATTCGGTGGAAGGTGGAACGAAAGGATTAGACTTCTATCTACCCAGCCCGGGAATCGAACTCGCAACGCGTAGCTTCGAAGGCAGAGTTACCACCGATTACGCTATCGGGTCATCGTGTTATGTTAAATATTATGTTATTTCGCTTTATGACTCATTTCAGTCATTACAGTGTTGCATCATTTAAAATTTTCCACCATAATATTTAACCGATTCTTTAAATTTTAAATTCGGAATGTTGGATTCTTTTGCTTTTTAAAGTTGACTTCCCACGATTCGAAAAAAAAAAAACTAAAAATCCGTCTTCCTTAAACTAAAAATCCGTCTTCCTTATAGAGTACTGCCAGATGCCCGAATATCAATTTCATCTCATACGAACATTGATGTTACGAGGCAATTTAGACCTTATTCTGTAGGTTGGAGGTTGTATAATTCAATATTCGCAATTCGGATATGATTGTATGGAAATTGTGGAGACATTACTAGCGACTTTAGCTCTTATTTTTAAAGAGTTGTGTCATGAAATTCCGTGCTTAGCTACGATGCAACGTATCTACATTTTTATTTTTTCGTCGCCAAAGTCAAGGACTCGTCTAACCGGTCCTACGAAATCCTGGCGGAGCGGGACGCGGATACGATTGGCGGTAACGGTGAAAGAGACGGGAGATGCCGATAGGACTGGCTGTTGTATTTCGTGCAGTCGAGTTATTTTTTTTATTGCGTATACATACTCGTACAATTAGGGTTGGGGAGTGTTTGTATAAAATATTTATTTGGTTGTTTTTTTTTTTTAATAAAGTAAGGTAATAGAAGTGGCTATGTATTTTTTGCCATTAGAATATATCGCCTACTTTCCTTCCGTGAGTTTCGTAAGAGGTGACATAATAATAAATACATACATAGATACGGACAACATCATGTACATTCCTTTGATCTCTCACATACGAAAGGTCTATGACCTGCAGTGGACTTAAACGGCCGTTATGTATGTATTCTGGACAATGTGACAGGCGGTGAACCTGCCGCTTACCATCACCATCTTAGTGTCCAAATCACGCTACTGATTTCAATTTCGAAAAGAACTGATCGTTGCGAACAGATTGTGGATCGAATACGGATCGCCCCGATTAAAATTTCCATCACTCAACCACTTGGCAATCGTTCTACGAATCATATACGTATAAATGTACGTTTGTTTATCAATAGTGATATTTTCTAGAAACTGCATGGGAGCGACCACCTCATTCCAACGGGTTACTGTCGTTAATGTATGTTGCTTTATTTTGATGCAATTCCCAATACAGGGGTAGACAGAGTTCTAGTCTAGACAATTAAGTCCCGTCTACCCACTTTCCATCGAAGATATTTTCGAGACAATGTGACCGGTGGGCAGCCCGTCGCCGTCTTTTTATCCAAGCCAACGATATAATTCGTATATAAGTTTTTGAAAAACCCATTGGTACGAGCCTGCCACCTGTGAATCGAACACGGCTCTCTTGACTCGTAACTCCGAACACCCAACCACTCAGCTATCATGACTTATGTATGTTGCTTTATATCGATAAATAAATGCATCTGGCAGTTTATGGCCATTGTACGAACACACGGACAGTATTACGGGCGGACGGGTGATGTCATCGCGAGATTGTATCTTATTATGTCGTTCATTGTCAACACGTACAGGCATACCCTGCTGTAGTATATACAAATTTATACTAATTCCGAGACAACATCACATACATTGCTCTGGCCCCATAGAAAGCAGATTAAGCAATTGTATTATGGAATCACGAGCAACGAAGAAATAGCCGTGTGGTAATGGCGTAAGAATAATACCACTCTATTTCTTCGCGGGGATGTCAACGAAGGCACCACAAACACCCGGACCCGAGAAAATGTAGAAAAATAAGTTTTTCTACAATGACCCGTCCGGGAATCGAACCCGAGGCCGTAGAGATGGCGACACCTTGAAAACCGGTGTGTACGCCACACGTCCACGGAGGTCGTCAAAATTGTGTATGTTTAAATTTTTTTTATGGAAAAGGGAGACAAACGAGCAGGTGGCTCACGTGATGGTAAGTGATTACCGCCGCCCATGTTCACCCGCAATACTAGAGGCATAGCAGATGCGTTGCCGGCCTTAGAGTGCCCCGAGAATTGGGGAAGGATGAAGTGTGTGGGTCCAGAAGTGTGTGGGCCTCCGGTTACCTGCACTCACCAGACGAAACGCAGAAGTTTGTTAGACTTCTAGTTCACGCCGGTATTCTGTGTGGTCGTGGTACTTCCCCGGTCGAGCCGGCCCATTCATGCAACAACAAAAGCTGATGCGTGGCTGGTAGAGCCAGCTGATGCGTGGCTCTACCACTGTGTATTTCTACAATAACACTTTTATGTAACACGCTTTCTTTTATGTAAGAATAGTCGCGATAGCCGAGTGGTTGGGTGGTCGGATTTTAGTCGAGACATCCGAGTTAGATTTCTAGACGGGACACAGTGGTAAATCATTAGTGTTTAAGACTTCGCCCCTGTCCTAAATTATTTCTACTTTCGTATCAGACTAGCTTCCGTCTGCGATATCGCCTACGTTCCTCCCCAGGCTTATATTGGCTTCAAACCAACGATATAAATTGTACATAAGTTTTAAAAAAATAAGCCCATTGATACGTGCCTTGTGAATCGAACTCTTGTCTCTTGACTCGAATTGCGAATACCGAACCACTCGGCTATCATGACTATATTTATGTCTATATCTCGGAAAGTATTAATCGGTTAGTGAACATTGTTTCTATTGACTTTGGGACAGTCCACGTTTCACAGACCCCAAAAGTACTGAAGTCGGGTTTACTATGTTTTAATCTTTATCATTTGTAATATAGACTAGTTATGTCGCATTGTCTACAGAAACGACGGCCTGAGTGTGTTTTTAAAAGCGCTTTATGATGTAAAATACCGTCAAGTGGTGGGGAAGACCTGTGTGGGATGGGGGACCTCTTTGCTCCAGCTCGAGTGGTCGCAATGTTAAAACGAGGAAGGCTTTGTCTTTGGTCTACTTGAATTAAGAGTTAAATACGTTTTATTTTATCATAAATGGTCCGTCTTTCTGTATGCGGTGGCGAGGTAACAATCTGCCACCCCTCTTTCTTCCCGTGGGCGACTATGGAAGAAGCCTTGTAAGCCGGCATTAAAAATTTTCTCATTGATCTATACACATAAATAAAATTTGAGTGTCGTTTTGTAATATTGAAATAATCGTTTTTTACTACATGCATACGAATGTATCTATATACATACACCATAATAATTTTTTTTTACAATTTTTGGCTGTCTGTCAGATAATCCCTGAAATGACTGATTTCAACTGGACTTTCACTGACAGATAGCTAATGTTATAAGGGCATAATATAGGCTACTTTTATTTTAGAAACATAATTAGGGTTCCGCGTTAAGTGTTAGATATTGAGTAAAGCCTTGGGGTCTGGGGCAGCTTGTTTAATAATAAAAAGGTCACCAAGGTTACCAAGAAAAGTTCACAAAGAAGTCCTTATCATTTCCACACTTAGAGCCGGCTCTATAAGACGACCTCCGTGGACGTTTGGCGCGCACACCGGTTTGAATGGCTGCTCTTACGTTCCGTGGTCGATTTCCGCTCGGGTCACACTTTTTTTACGTTATCTCGGGTCTGGGTGTTTGTTGTACCTTCGTTGTTTCCGATTCCATAACACAAGTGCTTAACCTGCTTTATTTGGGATCAGAGCAATGTATGTGATGTTGTCCCTATCTATCCGAATCTCTGTATTACAACAAAAGGTCAGAACCATTTGTAATTACACAAGAATTGATCGTTAAACGCTACATTGATTTGAAAACATTTGTCGATCTGTCAACTACAAGATAGACGCTATCTCGGGGTCGGGGGATCATTTCTATCTTATATTATCATTCCTGAAGCGACGAAATAAGTATAATACTCAAATAAAAAATGTATAAAAAATGTCGAGTAATACAGGGGTAGACAGAGGTCTAGTCTAGACTATTAAGTCTCTTTGACCCAACTTCCACCGAAGATATTTTCGGGACAACGTGACAGGTGGTGAGCCCGTCGCCGTCTTTATGTCCAAGCCAACGATAAAACTCGTACATAAGTTTTTGAAAAACCCATTGGTACGAACCTGCCACTAGGGATCGAACTCGGGTCTCTTGATTCGAAATTCCGACCATCCAACCACTCGTCTATCGTGACATTATAAATATGACTGAATATTTTTCTTGTACAATATTATATAATATGGTTTCTTTAATATTCACTTTCGTTATTTTATTTTATATTGTCTCCGTACTGTATTTGGTCCTATAATTAACGAATTTCTCTCCTTCTTTCTGGTATAATCCTAAGTGATATAGATTAACTTGATCCCAACTCATTTGTATACACTCGCTAGTTCGCAATGTAAATTCGGTTAACAGCACTGTGAAATATCTATGTAACATTCGGTGAGATACAGACGTGCGTTTCTTTTCTCACGCCGAGGGTATTATCACATTTCACACTACGTATACTCAATTTAGATTTGGTGCCTTCAAAATGGTACCATTCTGACTGTCGGATTGTTAGTTGGCGACCCCAAATAGACCAGGTGTTACTTACTCTGTGGTCGAAACTTTGTGGTCTGCAAACATTTTTGATGTGAATTTGATGAATGTTTCCAATCGAGAGGTGAATATTATTATGTAAATGGGATTATTTTTCTATATAGTATCGTTTGTTCTCTTAAAAAGAAATTCGCTTAGTTCCGCCTTACGCGGACAATGTACGACACTGCTTTAATTTAAAAATAAAAATATACATATACATCTTCACGCAATTCCCAACACTGGGTCTCAGGTCTAGTCTAGACAATTAAGTCCCTTCGACCCACTTACCACCGAAGATATTGATATGATAGGAGTTGATCCCGTCGCCGTCTTTATGTCCAAGCCAACGATATGATTCGGACGTAAGTCATGATAGCCCAGTGGTTGGGTGTCGGAATGTCGAGTCGAGAGACCCGAGTTCGATCCGCAGGTGACCGGCTCGTACCAATGGGTTTATCAAAAACTTTTGCTTTAATTTGGGTAAAATAAATCTCGAATCCACAACCCTTTTAAAAATTGTAACCTAACCTTTACTGTTCGTACGTTTAAGGCAACAGTGGACTGCAGGATTAGGTTCTTCTCATAAAGAAGATATTCCATAATCTCTATTTTCGGGCAAACTAGCTAGATAAGACTTACACTATACGCTGCTCTCCATAAACTAATTCGCTCGCTGTGAAGTATTTAAACGTAGCGCCATCATTCTAACACTAGGCGTTTGTAATACGCTAGCGTGTGGTGGCGTTTTAACAAACGCCGTACTGTGCGGGCCGCACTGACGCGCCTACGTCCCATTCAGCGGCGGCCTTGAGGGCTATTTCAGTTAGTGTAACCGCCCAGTTACAGAGGCGCGCCGACCGGTGGTTCAGTTAACGTATGTACATAGTCACGATAGCCGAGTGGTTGGATGGGTAGGATTCGAGTCAAGAGGCCCCGGAGTACGATCCCCAGGTGGCAGGCGGCGTACCAATGGATTTTTTACAAAAATTTAAACGTGGCTTAGACATAAAGACGGCGATGGGTTTTCCATACGTGACACACTGTCCCGTAAATATCGTTGGAAGGTGGATCGAAACGGTTTAATTGTCTAGACCTCTGTCTACCCCTGTATTGGGAATGGCGTGAAGGTATTTTTTTAAGTAAATCACATGGTTTTTCGTTAGAACCGGTTAAGGGAAAATGCTTTAGAAATGCAATTGGCGGTGGATGTGTGTATATATAAATTGCACCGGTAGCTTGAACGATAAGACGGTGGTAGGCCCAACACATGCCACGTTGTCTCAAACAAGCTTCGATAAAAAATGTGTCGAAAGGACTTCATTGTCTAGATCTTTTCCTACCCCAGTATTGGGAATTTACGTCACTCGTTGACGGAGGTCTTCAAAATAATGTAGTAATGATTTTATTGTATAGACCTCTGCCTTACCCGGTATTGGGAACGTGCGTGGAATTGAAAAATGTGGTCAACATTACATACATT
This sequence comes from Sericinus montela, assembly GCA_029286605.1. Classification (NCBI taxonomy): domain Eukaryota; kingdom Metazoa; phylum Arthropoda; class Insecta; order Lepidoptera; family Papilionidae; genus Sericinus; species Sericinus montela. The sequence goes on along the minus strand of JAGSMR010000087.1, from coordinate 211,952 downwards.
GCTCTGATCCCAAGTTTGGGGATTCCTTCTCCTTTCTTCACGTGGATGTTGTAACAGGCGACTAAGGAAAAACCTTGGAAATGCAATTGGCTACCGACAGATGGCGGGATAACCCTCCTGATATATACCAAACCCGAATTCACCCTTCTGTGCCTACGATGCAAGGAATCTGGTACTAAACCTATCCCCCTAGAGGCGACCGAGGGAAAACCCTTGATAATGTCATAGTTTACTGATAGATGGCGTGATGAACATCACGAAAAAAACCGGATTAAAAATCAGCAGACCGGTGATGGGCTGTACTCCTTTATGGTCTTTATCCACTAGACTACGATTCACCACAACGACCTTCGTGGTTGAGTGGCGTGCGCACCGCTTCTCATGGTGTCGTCATCTCAGAGGTCCCGGATTCTATTCCCGGTCGAAAGTAGAAAACACTTTTTATACAAGTTCTCGGGTCTGGGTTTTTGTGGTGTCTTCATTGTTCCTGATTCGATACTACTTGGTCTTAAGCGCTTACTTTGGGATCTCTGTGATGTTCTTATCTATGTTTGATAGTATTATTATTATTATTAAACGATTCAGCACAGTTTACCGGCAGTCCCATAATGAAGTATGAGCGAGGCCCATGCCCTGTTGTAGACTTTTATTGAACCTTATTTATGTGTGAACGCAATGAAGTCATCCGCAGCAGAACTAAGGTAACTGACATAGCCATAAGGATCAGCGTGCTGATGTGGCAATGGGTCGGCCACATAGCTCGACGAACTGATAATCGAACTGGAAAAAAGGTTTTCCAGTGGCAACCGCGTACAGGCAAACGTAGAGTAGGATGACCCCCCACAAGATGGTGTGACGACTTGCAGAATGTTGCCGGAAGTCGATGGACGCAAGTGACTGAGGACCGTTCCTTGTGGAAGGCTTTGTGGTAGGCCTATGGTCAGCAGTGGACTCTTGATAGGCTGTAAAGAAGAAGAGGATTTGTGTATGTGTGTGTTAACTGATTCCTGTATGGTTTTGTTTCAGGTAGTGCATGACTTCTGGCCGTCGTACGTCGTATTGACCCATCACCAACACGACACACTAAGTAAGCATTTTTTTTTAACTTAGATGCTTCATAAAAAAAGTTGAAAGTCACGGCAGCCGAGAATGTCGGGTTCGATCCGGTGGTGGGCACGTACCTGAAATCAGACAACTCCCAGACAGACCAGAAAACACGAGACAACTTAGAAAAAGTGTTATTCTACATTAATCTGTCCCGGAATCGTACTCGGGACTGGTGTCGCATGAATACCATTGTATACGCCACTCATCTACGCAGGTCGTCATTGTCATACTCACATACTCAACTTTCGCGCTATATATTTTCTTCACCATTCGGTCCTCGCTCTTTCGCTCAACGTGCCCAAACCATCGATGCACTCCCCTATCCGTTTTAGTGACAAGGTCATCTTTCAAATCTACCATTTTGCGAATCTCTTCGTCGGCCAAGGTAACGCCGCACATTTTACTAATAATAATATATAATCAATATATAATAAAATAATCGAGAAAATATCGATAATAAACTTATCTGCCTCAAACAATACATCACGTGGTTTTATTATAATTTTGGTCACACATAACCGTATTATAAAGAAAGTTAATACTACGCGTTATCAGGCAGGCGGAAGAAATAAATATAAGCCTAGACTATTGTGCTAATGGTACGTTTAAAAAATATCTTCATGGCATTCCCAATACAGGGGTAGACAGATTTCTCGAAAATTAAGTTCTTACGACCCACCTTCCACCGAAGACATTTTTCGGACAACGTGGCAGGTGGTGAGCCCATCGCCGTATATATAACCAACGATATAAATCGTGCATGAGTTTTTATGAGAAAACCCATTGGCACGAGCCTCGGGTATCGTCCCGAGTTTCGAATCCCTTTCGAGAATCGAATTACTTTCGAAACCCTTGAATCGAATTCCGATCACCCAACCACTCGGCTTTCGTGACTTGAACTCAATTCTACAAATTAAAAAAAAACCAACGTGTGAAACTAACGCCTCTCTCCACACTCTCTTCGGAAACTATTCCCACTTCACACCCTCAATAACCTATAGAAGCTTCATCCCTCCGCTGAGGGATGAACGTTAACAACTTTCGAAGAGGGATGTATGATCGTGGGGTCGATAAGTGGAGAACGGCTCCGGAATCATTATGATATAAAAACCGTGTGAAATCTTCACGCATCCTTCCTGATGGCATAGCCAGAAGAACGATCTAAACGTGCAAATCTCGTGTATTTATGAAGCAGCTTGTGAATGCTCACTTCTGGACGAAGCCGACCTCCGTCGACGAATAGCGTACACACTTGTTTTCAAGGTATCGCCAGCTCTGAGGTAACGGTTTCGATTCCCGGCCGGATTAATATAGAAGAGCACTTTTTCTACATTGTCTCACATACATATATACATACATAAATACATAACGGCCTGTTAAAGTCCACTGCAGGACATAGGCCTCTCCCATTGGGAGGATCTGCCATAATCGTCATGCTTGGCAAGCGGATTGGCGATCGCAGCACCTAACCACTAGCACCTCAGACGCTGCTGCCCACTCTTTTGGAGGGTAAAATTTCACTGCCTGCATGGGGCTCCTCCGTATTGGTGTGCTGTAATCGCCACGCTCGACGAGCTGATTGGCGATCGTAGTATGTCCAGAAATTCGAACCTTACATGCTGGCGGCGCACGTCATCTACCCTTATTTTGTAATGACATTTTTGTTGATGTGTCCATAGTCGGTTTAAGCCTGAAAGCGCAACAAACAAACAAAGTCACTAAGGAAGATACTTTTAAGATAGGTGGTAGAGCGGTACCTTCTAACACATGCTATGCTTAAAAGGAGGTTCCACAGCCTTTGTAAACGAAATAAGTTTTAAATTAAATAGAGATGATTATTATTATTATTGGGTGGACAGGATTTCGAGACGAGAGACCCGAGTTCGATCCGCATGTGGTAGGCCGTACCAATGGGTTTTTCAAAAACTTGTGTACGAATTATATCGTTTGCTTGAACATAAAGACGGCGACGGGCTCACCACCTGTCACATTGTCCCGAAAAAATCTTCGGTGGTAGGTGGGTCGGATGGATCTTAATTGTCTAGACTAGACATCTATCTACCCCTGTATTGGGAATTGCGTGAAGATATTTATTTATTTTATATATTAGATTATTATTATTATTTTACACACAAAAGATTACGAGCTAAACCCACCGAGACACCTGCACGCCGTAATTTATTTTTAATTCGTTAGCAGAAAAACAAAAAGGGCAGCCAAAAGTCAGACAGCGAGAGGGTTGTGGGAGGTGGGGGTGGAAGGGTGCCGCGAGCTTGTTAACGCATGAACTAACAAGCGGTATACATTACTGCAGGGGCTCCAGTATAATAGATGCCGGGGGTGCAAAGTCACGGATGTATTTTGCTAAAGGATTTGCAGGAAATCATAGGTGATTTTAGGGTTCGCGGCACGTGAGGAGAAAGGCAGGTCTAGACATTCGAGTCCTTTCGGCCCACCTTCCACCGAAGAATATTTTTGGGACAACGTGACAGACGATAAGCCCGACGCCGTCTTTGTGTCCAAGACAACGATTTAAATCGTACATAAATTGTAAGGTTAATGACCATGCAATATACGTCGTACGAACTGTAACTAGTGTTTGTTGTTATCCCACATATATACTACTGGGGATCGGACTTGAGTCTCTTGATTCAAATTCCGATCACCCTACCACTCGGCTGCCGTGGCTTACAATTATTGCGGTGGATGTCTTGTTTTTTGTCTAATGTTTTTTTTTTTTGGTTTTAGTTTGTTTAGTTTGCTATGGGGAGGGGTGTGCCATGTGTCTAGTGGGTTAGCCGTTGATCGAATCATGTTTCTATTTAACCATTGTTTTTTAACTTTCACTCGTCATAGGTATAGTAAACTGTTTTTTTTTTGGAAGGTCATAGCCATTCATGTATTTATTGATATGTCAACGTTTTACCAATTTTTTTTTATTTCGGTACATTTCCAAAGGTAATAGATTTTTTTTTAACATGAAAACTCCTGGCCGCATAATAACATCGCTAATATTCCCGTGAACCGCTCCAGCTGACCCATTAGCCCTCGAATCTACGACGTGACGTTTTGCAGTCCGCACTCGAAACCATTAGGCTGTCTACGCTTTACTGGCATGCGATGTTGGCATGTCCGATTCTAAATTCGAACAGTTGCGAATTGCGCCTCCTCCGCCCTCCTCCCCTCCCCCTTTTCCCCCAGCGGTGTACTTCCGCCGCGTCGTCCCCAATTGGACGCGTCCTGCGGAACACGTCGCTTCCGGGACCTGTGTAGTTGGGCCCGTGGGGTTTGGTGAGCAGGTGAATGGTTCACTCGTTTGTTTGTACAGTTTTTTTTATTTAATATCTTCACGCAATTCACCAGTACTGGTCTAGACTGTGAAGACGTTGCGAGCCAATTTTCACCGAAGTTTATATGGCACAATGTGGCAGGTGGTGAGATTATCATCAGCGTAGTAGACAGACAATGGTACAATATACTTACATATTTTTTAACGTTGATAAATATTCATGAATACATGTTAACATCCTAAATCGAGTACAAACATTCGTGTTGTTGGCACAAATGTTTGTCGCCAGAGGTACTCGAATCCAAAGCCTCGAACGCAGTGTCACTACCAACTCGGCTATAGGGTTTTTTTTTTATAATAAATATATTAAACATTGATAGGAAAGACAACCAAATACATTGCTCCGATCCCATATGAGTAGCTAACGCACGCGTGTTATGGAAACAACGAAAGCATTACAAACATCCAGAACTGAGACAATTTAGATAAAAATTTTCCGTCGCGCGAACCAGGGGACCTCTGGAGTCCATGAAACCCGGATACCATGAAAACCGGTTTGAGAATATCGCCACTCTTCTACGGAGGTCGGGTCGTTTTGATTAGGAGGTTCTTTAATTGTATTGCCGTATTGCAGCAGTTTATATATATTTGTATATATACAAAATGTGAACATTTTGATTTGGAAAAGATTTGCGGTAACAATTAGAGAATCGAATAGGATGTTAAGGAAGAGGTTTAAGGGTCAGAGGGAAAGAGAAATGGAAACTGTTCTTTCAAATAGAATGGACTTGATACATTATATAGTATATATGTAACTCATACGTTCTGTCCTTGTCCCGTGTAACAAAATGGCCGCTGGGTAAACGCGCGGGAAACGCGGCAAAGTTTACATTCACACAATTCATCGGCAATAGGCAATTGTTAGACTCCACAGAATGTAAACTAGAATTTGCAATTTAAATTAGGCACGTGCGCGGCAAGTTTGTTGTATTTAGATTCGCCATTTTTAAAAACATTTACCGTAGAATCAGCTGATACAACTTTACGCGAAAAATAGTATGATGTAATTTATACTTGTGATCGTTGTGAAATAATAAATAAATATAAATATCTTCACGCAATTCCCAATACAGGGGTAGACAGAGGTCTAGTCTAGACAATTAAGTCCCTTCGACTCACCTTCCACCGAGGATATATTCAGGACAACGTGACAGGTGGTCAGCCAGTCGCCGTTTTAAAAAGATTTTTATTATATGTTGCACACTTTATTTATTTAACGACCTCCGTGGACGAGTAGCGTATACGCCGCTTTTTATAGTGTCGCCAGCTCTGAGATCCCGGGTTCGATTCCCAGGTGGGGTCGGGTCAATGTAGAAAACAGTTTTTCTACATTTTCTCGGTTCTGGGTGTTTAATGGTGCCGACGGTGGTTAAGCTTTTGATGAATTTCGAAATCAATTTATTATATTAATTTTTTGTATGTCGACGACCTCAGTGGACGAGGGGCGTACACGCAGGTCTTCAAGCTGTTGAAATTTTTTGATTGTGATTTCATATCACGCGTGCTTTAGCAACTTGCTCTGGGATCAGACCAACTGATGCGATGTTATCCCTATCTATGCACTTATTGGAATGCCTCCATTCTTTGAATGAATTTTGACATAAATATTATCCATCTACATGTGAGGAGTGACTAAGAATTGTAAATATAATTTTATTTTAGTTCATGCTTTTTAACATAATTATTTGTATTTATTTTAAAGTTTTTTTTTCACATAGCTATCGCATTACGTCTGTGGTAGCTGTATGAATGTGATTTAGACAAAATTGTAAGATTGTTGTTGAATAAATACATAAATATTTATATCTTATATATAAAACACTAATATTTATCATATAAATATTAATCACGGTAGCCAGAGACCCGTGTTCGATTCCCGAGTGGTAGGCTCGTAACAATGGGTGTTACAAAAATTTATATAAGAATTATATCGTTGGCATGGACATAAAGACGGCGACGGGCTAGCCACCTGTCACGTTGTTCCGAAAATATCTTCGGTGGAAGGTAGGTGGAAGGGACTTAATTGTCTAGACTAGATCTCTGTCTACCCCTGTATTGGGAATTGCGTGAAATTTCATAAATATTTGCCCCTGCAGGATCATATATCAGTTTAATTTCGATGGATTACTAACAACTCGGTTCGTCGGTATATAATAATTATTGGGTACATACCAAGTATAAATATTAATCATAAAACTATATTTTTCCTTACCGATACAAACCACTAATTGACAAGTAAATACACACTGTAACTAAAATCGTTACGCATTATCAATTTACTATTGGTATAAGCAGAGATAAGTGCCAGCCAGACGTAAATAAAGCACTGGCTCACAAGTTGATAGCAAACATTTGTTTTTTAACAAACACATTACGTAACCGTAACGATACCTAATGTATACCTAAACAGATACAGTCATGACAGCCGAGTGGTTGGGTGAACGGAATTTGATACTCGAATTCGACACCCAGGTGGTAGGCTCGTACTAATGTTTTTTTTTACTTACGTAAGAATTATATCGCTGGCTTGGACATAAAGACGACGACAGACTCACCACTCTGATATCCGAACGGTTTAATGTAGGAAACTGATTACATAGCAGAGGAGCACTTCTGCTATGTATTACACTAAGCATAGTGTACTTACTTTGGGATCGAAGCAATGTATGTGATGTTGTCCCTATCTATGTATTTATTTGTGTAAGTGGTTATGGCCCCAAACAACACATAGTCTGACCCGCGTGTCACTATGACCCGGGACCGTGACACGGATGCGCGTCATGTGACACTGTCTGACGCAGCGTGTCACGCCCACGCTGCCGGTTGTCGTTTTCACGACCAGTATTCCTTTCGCGTCTATTTCTGTATATATTTTTGTGATAATGCTTTTTTTAACACGTTATTATTAGCATGATATATTTGTTTTTGTTTGTTTGTTTGTTTGTTTGTAACGGAAACTGCGTGTGACTTTCACCTCTTTCTTCGGTTGGTTACACAAGCTTGTTTATTTTAGTTTATGAACTAATTTATTCATGCTTTTTAAAATAAAACGATTTTCGGATTTTATCGCGTTTTTTAATAAGTTTTTGCAAATTATTTTTATTTCCCGACGTTTCGGATGCTTTACAGCAACCGTGGTCACGGGGGGACTGAGGTCTCCCGCTGTCACAGCTACCTTCGGCTACCGTCAACTTTATTTATTAGTTTTGAATCCGATTTACGCACTATGTGCTCACATTATTCATGCTATTCCCAATATTGGGATAGACAGAGGTCCAGAAAATTGTGTCTCTTTGAGTAGACATTTTTGAGACAACGTAAGCAGTGGTGAGCTTGACGCCGTCTTTATGTCCAAGCCAACGATGCAAATCGTACGTAAGTTTTGAAAATACTCATTGGTACGAGCCCACCGCCTGAGGATCGAACTGTGGTCTTTTTCTCTTCTCGTATTCTGTTCACGCAACCACGACTTATCTATCTATCGAGTATGTAGATGTAGATGTAATTCAATACGTTGTTAGTTTTATCGTATGCGGTATCAATTTACATACCACCTGTGTAATAACATGGCTTCATATTGTAACGCACCCTTCGGCCGAGGGTTCGCTTAATATTTGGGCATTGACTTACTCCGGGATGAGTGACCGTGCCCGCGGAACGGTGAACCGTGGATGCCAGGTTCTAATTCTGGCAGGAGGTAATTTTATTCAACTACACTCACACGCTTGACGGGTGACCATATAATTAAGTCCCTTTGACTCACCTTTCAGCGAAGCGTATTTTGGGACAACGTGACAGGTCGACACACATCGACTGGACGGCGACAAGCTCATCAAGCTTGTCGCCATCTTACTGTCCAAGCCAACGGCATAATGTTATTACATACATATATTTTTTCTTTGATAAATATTCATAGATACACATACATGTATGTAATGTAAGTATTGGGAGAATATTGTCGAAAAAACAACAGAGTAAAAATAAATAAACCCCCTCCTAGGAGGGGGTTTACCACCTTGAGCGAGTGTCGTACCATTACAAGGTGTCGCCAGCTCTGAGGTCCGGTCGGGTCAATGTAGAAAACACTTTGACTACATACATTCTCTGGTCTGTGCGTTTGTGGTACCTTCGTTGCTTCTGATTCCATAACACGGGCTGCCGATGCTAAAGCTGCTTACTTTGATTTCAGAGTAATGTAATCCTCACGCGATTCCCAATACACAATAATAGACAGAAGTCTAATCTAGACAATTAAGTCACTCCGACCTACCTTCCACCGAAGATATTTTCAAGACAACGTGACAGGAGATGAGCCCGTCGCCGTCCTCATGTCCAAGCCAACGATGTAATTCGTACATAAGTATTTGGAAAACCTATTGGTACGAGCCTGCCACCTGAATCGAACTCGGGTTTCTTGACTCAAAATTCCGACCACTCAACAACTCGCTTATCGTTACTTTTATGCATGTGATGTTGTCCCTATCTATGTGTGTGTATGTATGTATTAGACCGGTAACCTAAGACGCTGATGCTCGTCACCTGTCTCCTTATTTAGGTCTGGTTTTTTGAAGTCATATTGTGTAGGCTTTTCTCTCAATCGCCTCTTACGACACGCGAAATAAAACGCGCATCAGAACAGGTAGAAAAAATACAAGGAAAGCGTAAGCCGCTGCGCGTGCGCCGGTTGCTGAGTCACCCGGTTCTGGGGGAGGTCGTCGACCCCGCGTGGGCGTGTAGCCCAGCCTTCCCGCTACGCACACCACCGTCCCTCGACCGACTATTGCTAAATAAATATGGCGTTTATGTGTCGGTACGACTGATTGCTGAATTTCTGATTCCTGACCCCGACTTTGAGTCGATTCGCAGATCCTGCTCGATTCCCATTACAAAAATAACAAATTAATCTAGACCCCTGTCTACCCCGGTATCAATGCGTGAAATGATAAAGAAAAATGCCTGTGTTGATAGTTAAAATCGTTGATAGTAAATCGAGCAAGTCTTGAGTTTTTTGCGCGACGCACAATGCAGTTGATTCTTATAAATTTTGATACGAAATCAAATAATAATAATAAATATCTTCACGCAATTCCCAATACAGGGGTAGACAGAGGTCAAGTCTAGACAATTAAGTCCCTTTGACCCACCTTCCACCGAAGATATTTTCGGGACAACGTGACAGTTGGTAAGCCCGTCGCCGCCTTTATGTCCAAGCCAACGATGAAATTCGTACATAAGTTTTTGAAAAACTCATTGGTACTGCCACCTGGGGATCGAACTCGGGTCTCTCGACTCGAAATTCCGACCACCCAACAACTCGGCTATCGTGACTGATTTGATACGAAATCAGGTAAAAGTATATGAATAACTTCACGCAACTCACAATACAGGGGTAAACAGAGGTCTAGAGTAGACACCTAAGCCCCTTTTACCCACCTTCCACCCGATGGTGAGTCTGTCGCCGCTTTATGTACAAGCCCACGATGTAATTCGTACATAAGTTTTTAAAAAACCCACCGGCACGAGCCTGCCACCTGGGAACTGCCACTTCCCAGGTGGCAGGCTCGTGCCGATGGCTTTTTCTCGGGTCTCTTGACTTGGAATTCCGACCACCCAACCATTCGGCTATCGTGATAATAAAGTATATGATTTCGTATTATGAGTCTTACGAGACAATTTATTCGATTCCCCGGTGACGTCATACTCTACAATCGGAGTATCTATTTCCACTTGACACCGCCGCGCGCCATTGACTCATCGCGGCCGCCGGCCAAAACTTGGCCTCGTTATACCAATTACGCACGAACAGGGGCGTCGCAGTGCTGACTGAGTTAGTAATGAATGGGCCGGTCGATGAACATTGGTCCTGATTTCGATTTCGGTTACCATATAGATAAAACAAAGAAAATTTCTTCACGCAATTCCCAATAAAGTGGTCGACTGAGGTCTGGTCTAGACAATTAGGTCCCTTCGACCCATCTTCCACCGAAGACATTTTCGTGACAACGTGACAGGTGGTGAGCCCGTCGCCGTATTTATGTCCTATTATTTATTTAAATCCGTTTAATAGTTTTCTAATGATAACCTAAATGCATACCAATAGATTCAAAAACGTAGATTGTCGGTGTTATTAGGTAAATTTAGAACCGAAACTGAGTCAAAGATGACTTGCGTATGTACCTGGTTTGCATAGGTTTAACTAGATTTGGTCCTATGTAATTCTTTCAACCAAATTCAATTTTTATATTGAGACAAAGTCGACTTTAATTTGAGCTCTTATTGTATATAGTATCCCGACCGATTTCGGCCACAGCGACTAGGACTATTGCGAGCGTCGTTCGTGCGCTCGCAGGTGACTGACGTAACCGAGTTTTGCGCTGAACGTGCGAGCACATTGAGCGCAAGTCAGTAACTCTCCGACATAATTGTAGGTAATGGCTGCAGGTGATCGAGCCTTGAGCGCGTCTCGTTTGACATCCAGCTCACTCACACGTACGTTATTGCATGTCAATCGCGTCAATAGCCTTATGATTTAGGGTGCTGACTGCGAAACATAAGATCGCAGGTTCGGGCGCGCCATTCGAAAATTGTCGTGAACCACTCCAGACGCAAGCGCTGCAGCTTAGTCGGAGTTTTGTTACATTGCTAGTATTCTTTTTAAAAAATGTCGTTATGGTGGCAAGTGAAAAACCCACCACACCTACCCACCCCCAAAAATTGTAACACAAATCCCTCCCCTAAAACACTTCCTAACGATTATCTTAATTAACCATGTACCCCAAATTACGGACACGCACACTTCGTATTACTGCATACTTCGCATTAAATTCATACACGAATATTTTTTATGGATTACTCGGAACACCATTAATGAAAGGATTTCAAATAATGCCGTTTAGAAAGAAAGGAATAACAAACGCCGTCCTGCTCTTCTTGTTTGTGAGGGCTTTGTTACATGCGTATCTGTGTGGTAGGGTTACCAACTTTTTCTCTTTTGTAATTAAATAATAAAAAATATCTTCACGTATTTACCAATACAGGGGTATACAGAGGTCTAGTCTAGAAAATTAAGTCACTTCGACCCACCTTCCACCGAAGATATTTTCGGGACAACGTGACAGGCGGTGAGCCCGTCGCCATCTTTATGTCCAAGCCAACGATATGATCCGGCCACCTGGGGACCGAACTCGGGTCTCTTGACTAGAAATTTCGACCACCCAACCACTCTGCTATCGTGACTGTTTTGTGATATTAAAAATAAAGAAAATTGGAATTTTTTTAAATTAGTGGGAATTATTGAGAAAAACTATACGTAAATGTATTTTTTTTATTTTTAAAGGATTATTTCGTGTTGTAAGGTGTTACCTCTTCTCTGTACTTATTGTAAAACAATGCCCCCGCCCGTATATCGACCCTCCTCCTCTTCGAACAATTTGCTCACATGGTCTTCGAAAGTTAGCCTTTGTCTGTCTCCCCCTACCAATATCGGCTAAATACTAACGATAATAGTCGAATGGCGGGCTCGAATCTGAGACGTTACCGCAACAATGAGGCAGTCGCGTTTCGTAATTATAATAATGACGTGTAAAGTCCACTGCAGGACAAATGCCTCTCCTACGAGGTAGGGTCTGCCGTAATCGCCACGCTTAGCAAGCGGGTTGGCGATCGCGCTACCAGATCACTCGCACCTCAGACGCTGCTGTAATTTTTAGAGATGGTTATCCCGCCATCTATCGGTTGCCATAACGATATTCAAGGCTGTTTCCCTTTGTCGTCTCTTACATCCACGGGAAGAAAGGGAGTGGTAATATTCTTACGCCGTTATCACACGAAAATTTATCGATACATAATAATTTTTGCGTAGGCCTTGTAGGAAACCCTATTGTGGTGTAGTGACGTCACAGCTTCCCCGAAAACGTCGCCTTGCAAATCGATACCGCACGAGGTCGACGCACGCCCGCCCGGCGCCTTGGGACCGCAATTGAGATTGCTCCGTTTCGATATGAAAAGGCCTGTCGCTATATGAAAAAGAGGGGTGGGGGTGGGGGAAGGTTAGGGCGATGTGGACACTCTCTTTCGATGAAGGCAGCAGTTTGAAATACAGTAGACCAAGCGCAGCACGCCGTGGTTCTTTTTGAAATGTTGGCTTGGTTTGAATGTAAGGTAACAGGGTAACATAGGTGTAGAGAGGTTTTGGTTGTAATTGTTACTTATCTGTTTTTATTGTATCGATATTACTGTACTGTTTTTATACAATTAACTAATACTATTTGTACTTATTAAAAGACAACTACGGCGATAGGCTCACCACCTGTCACCCTGTCTCCAATATGTTTCGGTGAAAGGTTGATCACAAGGATTTCGTTGTCTTGATCTCTGTCTCTCTCAGTTTTGAGACCTTGCGTGAAGATATAAAAAAAACTAGAGCATGAAATCTCGTAAGAAGTATGTAACATATTCGCGACGTTCGACGAGCGGTTTAGCCAACGCTGTACATCTTACGCAATCGTTGCTGCCCCGTCACTATTATTTTTAATCAATTAGAAGGGATACACAAACCTATAATTGTAAATGATTGTAATATCTGTTAAATAATAACAAAATAAATAAATATCTTCACGCGATTTCCAATACAGGGGTAGACAGAGATCTAAACACGAGGACAGGACAGGAGATAGGCGGTGAGCCCGTCGCCGTCTTTAAGTCCAAGCCAACGATATAATTCGTACATAGTTTTTTGAGAAACCCATTGGTACTAGACTGCCACCTGGAGATCGAACACGGGTCTCTTGACTCGAAATTCCGACCACCCGACCACACGGCAATCTTGTCTAATATCTTGGCTACCGAGACCGATTGTCTCGGCAAACAATTACACAATATTGCCAAATAATAAATAATAAAAAACAATCCGACTAAATTTCAACCACCGAATCAAACCGAGGACCTCAAGATGGGCGTTGAAAAAACCAGTGTTTACGCCACTCGTCTACGGAGTTCGTCAGACTAAATAATAAGAATATATAAATAAATATTATGTCGCAATGGGGATTTCATTTCATTTCGCAACGAGATCTCGGCCATTTTACATATTCTCTCGTATCGCCTAAATCTAGATGTTTTCGCTCTGTAACCGTAAAGGAAGGGGGGGGGGGGACGCTTTATCTATTATGTATGCGTTTGCAGTTTGCGCTCCGGCCTCCGTCGCTTGAGCATTGACGCACAGTTTCCCATACCAGCTCGTACGCTGGGGCATCGTCTGACAAGCGGGACGTTTAAATCCAATGTACGTTTGTGTATAAACATATACGAACATACGTTAAAAGGAATCTTCACGACAACCCCCTAATGCTGGGGTAGAGGTTTAGACCATTAAGTCTTCTTGACACACATTTCACTGAAGACATGTATTGAGACAACGTAGTGAGACCGTCGCCGTTTTCATGTCCAAGTGTACGATATAAATGTACATGAGTTTTCCTGGAAAAATAAGACATTGGTACGCCTGCCACGTGGGGATCGAAATCGGGTCTCTCGACTCGAATTCCGATCTCCCAACCACTCGGCTTACGTACGCCTTGCTCATGTAATTTCTAAAAGGTAATGGTGAAACTCGTTTTTTGCTGACCTCTGTTCGGCGAAAGTAACACTTATAATAATATCTACGACTTTTGATTCCAGAGAAATCTTCACGAGCGTGTCAGCAGTATATCTCTTATATGTGTATAAATATCTACTCCTATATATACACATATATAAATATATACTCCTTTGGCAACTTCCTTGTTTCTGATGACATAATACAAGTGCTTTTGTTGCTTACCTGCTTTCGGAACAGAGTAATGTATGTGTTTTCCTTATCTATCTATGTACATAATATATACAATAGTAATGGTAAATATATGTAATAGTATAAATCGGTCCCCGCTCCCGCCTGTCACTTGAACTAACAATTCGACTGCCCGGCGCCACTGTGACCCGACTTGAAACCGATCGATACGTGTCCCGCGTCGATCCAACCTCTCGCTCACCCTTAAGTATCCGTACTCGTGCGGGAGGGAGACGAACGATATCCGTTAGTTACGCAGTCTCGCCGTGACGCCTATCACCGATTTTGGGGTGAGCGCTGGCCCATTACCAACGATTTGACGTTCGGCGACTCAATCGGTCGGTTATTTGATGGTTGCATCGTTAATGAACAGGGCGCTGCTTGGTATTGTTTTTTTTTTAAAGCATGTGTGCTATGCCAGACTTTTTGTTATTAATTTAAAAAAAAAATATCTTCACGCAATTCCCAATACAGGGGTAGACAGAGGTCAAGTCTAGACAATTAAGCCCCTTTGACCCACCTTCCACCGAAGATATTTTCGGGACAACGTGACAGGTGGTGAACCCGTCGCCGTCTTTATGTCCAAGCCAACGATGAAATTCGTACATAAGTTTTTGAAAAACTCATTGGTACTGCCACCTGGGGATCGAACTCGGGTCTCTCGACTCGAAATTCTGACCACCCAACAACTCGGCTATCGTGACCTATATTTATTATTTTAATTTTACTTATCTTCACGCATATTCCCTGACCGGGTAGCCACAGAGAACAGGTCGCCTAGTCAACTCCCTGACATATCTCATTTGCGTTTTACAACTTCATCATTTTCTTCATACATGCACGTCTAGGTATCCGAGTACTCTTGACCCTCCCTCTTCGAGCAAATTCCTCACATGGTCTTTGAAAGTTAGTCTCGGACTGCCTCGATACCCATTAATGTTAACTTTCGCGCTGTACATTTTCTTCACAATTCGGTCTTCACGAATTAAAAAAAAACTGACACAGCGCGGGACTTGAACCCGCGACCTAGGTCGTACTGTGCCGATAAGTTACTGTTATAGTATAGGATACGTCGGCGTAATTGACAACTCCATTCTCGTATTTCTACTCAGAAAACGATTTTTACGATCCGATAACCGAAGTCACGATAGCCGAGTGGTTGGGTGGTCGGAATCTCGAGTCAAGAGACCCAAGTTCGATCCTTAGGTGGCAGGCTCTTACCAAAGGTTTTTTCAAAAACCTAATAGACTCATAAGCATCCATGTGTGTATAGAGTGCCAAAATTAAATAATTTATCTAGGTTTCTGTACAAATTTGAGAAGGCATTGAATGAATTATCAAAAAAGAATTACGAGTTTATCTTAGTAGCTGGAGACTTTCATATGGATTTCCTAAAAAGTAACAATATGACTCAAGATTTCGAATGTTTGCTCTTAAATTATAATTTAAAGCTTGTGTTGAGACAACCCACTAGACTTAAAAGTCAAACCTGTATTGACAATTTCGCATATAGCTATAAACAGACATGTGCTACTGATGTTATAGACTTTGCGTTATCAGACCACACAGCCCAAATTATTTCATATCCAATAAAAACCATTTCTACGTTGAAATACTGGCGTATTAAGTGCCGTGACTATTCGCAGGATAATTTAAATAAATTTTTAAAAAATTAAAAAAAAATATCTTCTAGTGATATTTATGATTCACATGATTCCAACAATGCATACAATAGTTTTATTGAGGACTTTAAATTATTATATGACCTTTGGTTTCCGTATAAAATTATAACCTTAACAACTAACAATAAAGTACAATGGCTGTCACGTGGTATAAAATTGTGTAGTAAAATCAAAAGAGAAATTACTATGGGAAATGAGATTAAAACCATCAGAAAAAATAAAAAAAAATTCCATAAATATTCTAAAACATTTTGAAAAATTATAAATTTAACTAAAAAAGCTCAAAATAATCATAAAATACAAACGGCATCAAACAAGTCTAAAGCAACCTGGAGTATTATTAATAGCGTAAAACAGAAACTTCCAAAAGACCCCATTAAAAAATAGTATTAAATAAAAATAACAAAATAACAGACCCGAACGAGATAGCGAACGCGTTTAATGATTTTTTTATTGACAAAATTGTACCAACCAAAAATTCAGAAAGCAATGTGACGACTTTCATAACGACTAAAAAAGAGTCATTTTTTCTCAAACCATTGATACCAAATAATAAAATCTCTAAAAAATTCAAACAGCGTAGGATTTGACGGTGTATGTACTAAAATAATAAAATGTGCTGCTAATATTATCAGTGACCCATTATCTCACATTATTAACCTAAGTATTAGTACCGGTGTATTTCCAGATGCATTAAAAATATCTATTATTAAACCCGTACATAAAAAACTAGATAAAGAAAACATGGAGAATTATAGACCCATATCCTTAATACCTATAATGGCAAAGATATTTGAAAAGTACATTTATAAAGCACTCTATAAATACTTTGAATCGAGCAACATGTTTAGCAAAGAACAAAAGGGATTTAGAGAAAATAAAACTATAAATATGGCTATATATGAGTTTCTGTACAGTGTATTAGTAAACGTAGACAACAGAACTCCCATTTGTTCTGTTTTTTGTGTTATGACACAAGCTTTTGACTATGTTGACCATAAGATACTACTTCTAAAATTAGAACGTTATGGAATTCGAGGAATACCACTACAGCTTATCAAATCTTATTTAGATAATAGAAAACAATACACTGAAATAACAAGTATCAATTTAAAAACCAATCTTGAAGAAACATATTTCTCAAATGAACGTATAGTACAATATGGTGTTCCCCAGGGGAGTGTACTTGGTCCACTCTTTTTATAATATATATAAATGACTTACCTCGTGTTACAAATCAACCTATGACATTGTTTGCTGATGACAGTACTATAACAATTAAATGTGAAAATACTGACAATTATAAAAATGACATTTTAACAACTTTAAATTTAATTATTAATTGGTTAAAAAACAATAATTTAAAAATCAACTTAAGTAAAACTAAATAATTCATTTTCAACAACGCAATACACCTGCTTCCAATTATCCTGACGTTACCTATGACAATAATAAAATCGAAGACGTTGACATGACTAAATTCCTAGGACTTAACATAGATAGTAAATTAAATTGGAAATATCATATTGAACATTTGTCTAAAAAAATAAATAGTGCTGCTTATGCTTTGTATAAAATAGCTCCCCAGATAAGTATTGAGACACTACTTATAACATACCATGGTCTCATAGTCTCTAATATTAGATACGGAATTATCTTTTGGGGGAATTCAACGGACGCAAATATTATATTTAAGTCACAAAAAAGGTGCATTCGAGCAATGTTTAAGGTCAATGCACAAGAATCTTGTTTGCCATATTTTAAAAAATATAAATTTCTGACGTTCCCATCGCTGTATATATATGAAAGTGTAATGTTTGTAAAAAATAATCCTACATTATTTCCAAAAGTTTCAGATATAATTATTCGCAATAGACGAGATAAACATAAAGTCTACGTACAAAAGCCAAAAACAACACTAATGTCCAAAAGTGTATGTTGTATGGCTCCAAACATATATAATAAATTGCCACAAAGTTGGAGACTGTTGTCTAGCGGGTTATTTCAAAATAATCTGAAAAAACTCTTAACTGAGAAATGTTATTATTCTATTGACGATTTCCTTAGAGATAATATACCTTTCTAGTATAAATGTATAAATTGTAATTGATATTTCTTGACATTTGTTATTTAATTATTAGTATTATTCACAATTATTATAATTTACTTTAATTATGTTCAACTAAATATTATGTTTATATAAATTCAAAATTTTTTCTATTAAATTTATTATATATTTTTTTTATATTGTAATTAAACTTTTGCATGCCTCAATAAGGCAGAATGTATAGGGCTATATTTTATAAAATATTAAGAACTAATGTTACCTACATTCTGGCAAATAAATTATTGATTGATTGATTGATTGATCCATATGGATGCTTATGCGTCTATGGACATACATCACACAAATGTATGCCCCTAAGGGGACTCGAATCCCCAACCTTTAACTAAGAAGGTGAAGGGGTGGCAGGGACATAAGTTCGGCTATTGATTAATAATCTTCACGCAATACCCAATACAGGGGCAGACAGAGGTCTAGTCTAGACAATTAGGTCCCTTCGACCCAACCTTCCACTGAAGATATTTTCGGGACAACGTGACAGGTGGTGAGCCCGTCGCCGTCTTCAAGTCCAAGCCAACGATATAATTCGTACATAAGTTTAAAAAAAAAACCATTAGTACGAGCCCGCCACCTGGGGGTGGAACTCGGTTCTCTAGACTCGAAATTCCGACCACCCAACCACTCGGCTATCATCGTGACTCAAATGGAAAATATTCGGTGAAGATAAAAAAAGGAGATCGCTACATTTGTAATAACGTTAAAAAAAGGTATTTAAATTACGAATTCAGAATTATAAAAATCAGCAAAATAATCCAATCCGGTTGTAAGTCGCGCTAATTACGAACGAACGGACGGCACTGACCGATACTGTCCGATCGTAAACTGAAAAGTCCGATTGTCCGCGTTAGGCGATTGGCTACTTAACGCCATCGCCATAGGAGCTACAATGCGACGGGCGACGGTAGTGTGATATAATTATGTAGGTTTATGACCGATTATCGAATGGCCCATGTGCATTACACCGGTGGTTTTATTACCGAACGAGTGTAATGCTTTTATTGAGGACCTCGGTGGACGTGTGGCGCACGCACCGGTTCATTGTGTCGCCAGCTCTGAGCTCCGGGTTCTCTTCCCGGTCGAGTCTATCTAGAAAATACCTTTTCTACATTGTCTCGGGTAAATGTTTGTAGTGCCTTCTTTGTTTCCGATTTCATGGCACAAGTGCTTTAGCTGCTCACTTTTGAATCGGGGCCATGTATGTGATGTTATCTATCTATGTATATATTAATGGTACGCTTATGCTCTGCGTCCGGTTTTATTTGTGTTAAAACTGGCATGTCCTTGGTGGTATCGTCTTAATGATATACCACACTATTTTTTCCCGTGGGTGCCGTAAGAGGCTGCTAAGAGAAAAGCCTTCACAATACCAATGTCCACCAAGAGATGTCGGGATAACCATTTCTATAAAATTCCTGAACAGAGTACACCACTCAAACAGTTAAAGACATAGTAACTCCCAACAGTTATTCAACAGATTTGTTAACACATGTTTGATGTTAGATTGAAATAAATTGTCTTTATCTTTAAACTTACCGTCAATTTAATTTAAAAAAATATCTTCACGCAATTCCCAATACAAGGGTAGACAGAGGTCTAGTCTAGACAATTCAGACCCTTCGACCCACCTTCCACCGAAGATATTTTCGGGACAACGTGACAGGTGGTGAGCCCGTCGCCGTCTTTATGTCCAAGCCAGCGATTTAATTCGTACATAGGTTTTTGAAAAAACCCATTGGTACGAGCACCTGGGGATCGAACTCGAGTCTCTCGACTCGAAATTCCGACCACCCAACCATTCGGCTATCGTGACTTCAATTACTTCAATTTAATTTAAAATATAACAATACCAACGTAGCTTTTAAAATTTTGTTACTAGCATCAAATGAAATATAAATCTATGATCTGAAATAAAGTATTCTGGGGTATTTATTATATTTTCTCTTCTAGTTGGGTTTATATACACATAAAAATAAAAATACATAAAATAAAATAAATAAAGTATTATAAAATACATATGTAGATCCTCCGGGCACAGGCTTAAATGAAATATTATTATTAATATTATTTAAAATCTTTGCGCTTAGCTTGTATGTTACAACAGCGAAAGCTTGGCTGGCCACGCAACTTCGGCTGACTCATGTAGAAAAGCTCCACTTGAACGTCTATATAGAGACATTTGGGACACGCGTCGCGTGTCACGTCATCTCGTATACGAGGTGAAGGTGAACCCGTGACGACTGTTGACTTCTATTTACGAGTGCTCAGTGATGAGCGCAGCGGACTATAGAGTTTGGGATCGAATTCCGAGCCAGTGATGATGTTTACAGAAAAACATATTTCGAATATAGAAAAAGTTCAGTAAGTCATTACAGGTGTGTAAGGATCGTGAAACTTGGCGGTCTGTTCTCTCTGGCTACCCCGTGAAGTACCACGTCCGTAAGGAATGTGTACGAAGATGAATAAATGAGTAGATAGCCGAGTGGTTTGGTGATCGGAATTCAAGTCAACAGATTCCAAGTTCGATCCGCAGGTGGGCAGACTTGTAACAGTGAGTTTTTTCAAAACTTACATACGATTTATATTGTTGGCTTGTACATAAAGACGGTCACGGGCTCTCCACCTGTCACGTTGTCCCAAAATAAGTTCTTACGCCTCCTTTTGTATAGATATACCACACAATACGACCTCCGTGCACAGACTAGATCCATTATATCTATATTGGATTAAATCGTTTGAAATAATAGTGAAACAAATTCAAAGTAAGTAAAGGTAAGTCTGAGTGAGCCATAATCGGACAGCTGACCGGATTGCCTAGACACTAATGCTCTTTGGTATCGCATCATATAAATCAATCTATAGCCAGGCACTGTAGTCGGAGGCATACGACTGTATTAATAAATCAATGACTAAGTCAATGACTTTTTTTTAACACATACATACATAGATATGGACATCAAATACATTGTGCCTCTCTCAAAATAAGCACTTAACGCACTTGTGGTATTGAATCGGAAACAACGAAGGCACCACAAAAGCCCCAAGAAAATGCAGAAAAAGTGTTTTTTCTACACTGTCTCGGTCCGGGAATCGAACCCGGGACCTCAGAGATGGCGACACGATGAAAACCGGTGTGTGCGCCACTCGTTCACGGAGGTCGTCAATCTTAAAGTCTTATTTACTTAGTTAAAAACTTTACGATACGGCAGAGGTCCATGTCCACCGCTGGGGTAGTGTTCAGTGAAGAGGATTTGCATTAAATTCCAAACTTGACTAGCCCATTTCCCAATACAGGGGTAGCCAAACTTTTAGACGTCAGTCTAGTTTTTTCGACCCGAAGGAATTCGAATCTTATATTCCTTCATTCATCACTTCGTACATAAGAAACTGCTAAAAGTTTTTCAAGTTTACACACCAGTCATACCGTTGGCTTGAACGCAAAGACGGCGTCAGACTCACCACCTGTCACGTTGTACCAAAATATGATAAGATAAAATGAAAAATACAAATAAGAAATATGTGTCGAGAAAAAAATATTTTCCTGCATAGTTCCTAACGCTACCCAGAGAGAACAGATCGCCAAGTGACGCGACCCTTACCATAACTCTTTCTCTTCTTTCAAATTCATAATTTTCTTCATACACACTCCAACATAATATTTCCTCATTTTCGTTATTCATAGTTGTGAGTGAAAATAACCATAAGGTGAACTTTGTTATGTCATCAAATATTCATAAATAAAAAAAACTTACTTAGCTGTCAGCGAAGTGACTTAGTATTGTCGTGACAGGTGGCTAAGGACTCGCCACCTGTCACGTTGTCCGAAATAAGCTCCGGTGATAGGTAGATTGAAAGGATTAAAAAAAACTAGTCCAGCATTAAGAAATGCGTGAAGATATTTATTTACTATTATACATAGCTTTTTTCTACATTTTATCGAGTCTGGGTGTTTGTGGTGCCTTCGTTGTTTCCGATTTCCATACCTCAAGTGCTTTATCATCTTACATTGGGATCGGAGCAATGTATGTGATGTTGTCCCTATCTATATATGTATTTATTTATTAAAAAAAATTATTATAGGCTTTTACTTCGAGTAATTAAAAAATCCTGCATTAAACTATTTAATACAGTTTAGGGCAGTAACCAGTTTCGAATAACTCTGGGAAAATATCCGCACAGCATTAAGACTGGCACGATTTACCACATCCGTTCACTGATAACTCTATAAAAAGAAAAAGAAAAAGAAAGTAATAAAACTACTCTGTGAATATGTATTTCAAAATTGGAACGGGCGGAAGCGCATTCCCTCTCCGCGTGTCGTCTATTTCGGTCGTCTCCGCTCGGCATCGTTTTTATTTCTCTTTACGTTTAAATATAAAGTGTGAATTCTTTCCACGTTCCGGGTTTATTGTTCGGTTTTGATTAATGGCTTCGTTTTTGGTTCGATTCGGCGGCCTGTTAATGCAAACTAGCAACCAAAAAAATATTATTATTAAAATGCAATCATTATTAAATAGGGCCTGTAAAAGTCAAGGACATCGGTCACTCTGTATATACGGTATGTTTTCTCGTAATCGCCACGCTTGGCGAACGGATTGGCGATTGCAGTTACCGACATGGTGTGCCTTGGACCAGTCACCGCTCTGCTAAATTATAGTTTGGTATTTTTCGTGATAAATATCCCGCCATGTGACGGTAAGATGATGGTATTTATTTGCCTTTTACGACGCTCACGAGAGGAAAGGGTAGTAGTCTTTGTACTTTATAAATTTTCATACATCTACTAGCAGGTCCGAGAGACGTAGTACTGGAATTATGAACATCCTCACGCCAATCCTAATACAGGGGTAGACAGATGTCTAGACAATTAAGCCCTTTCGACCCACCTTCCAACGAAGATATTTTTGGAACAACGGGACATTATGTCCAAGCCAACGATATAAATCGTGTATAAATTTTTGATAAAACACTTTGGTACGAGCTTTGAGGATCGAACTCAGGTCTCTTGACTCGATTTCCGATCACCCAACCGCTCGGCTATTGTGACTGCTAAAAATACGATGATTTGCTATCTCGTGTGTATTTGAGAAGTACGTAAGTTCTTATCTCGCGCTGCAATAATACGGTCGAGTTTGTATTGAGCTGTCACGTGTCTGACGCGTTATATGTCACCGTCGGTCTCACCGTGACAGCAGCTGACGCGTACTGCCGACGAGAACCGGGTCACCGAACTTTGAGGTGGGTCAGGGTGGTGTATATAAAAAAAAGTTTTTGAAAAACCCATTGGCACGAGCCTGCCACCTGGGGATAGAACTCGGGTCTCTTGACTCGAATTCTGACCACCCAACCACTGGGCTATCATGACTTTTTAAAAAATAATCTTCCCCTTTGAAATTTGGTTCCGTTTCGGCTGTCATAAATTATAGATGCATGCATTTAATTTGATGGTCTGTAATCTAAAACAAATAATAGTGATGATTAAAATCAAATTTATAATATAATATAATCTTCACGCCATTCCAAATACAGGGGTAGACAGAGGTCTAGACATAGAAGTCCTTTCGGTCCACCTTCAACCGAAGAAATTTTTTGGGACAACATGACAGATCCTTATTTCGGCCCGTCTTTATTTATTTAAAAAAAAAGCTGATGCGTGGCTCTACCACCACCTGTCACGTTGTCCCTGGGTGGGTGGGTCGAAAGGACTTAATTGTCTTGACCTCTGTCTATCCTGTCTAGACTGTATTGGGAATGGCGTAAATATATAATAAGAGCAACTTTGCTTACTCGATATGGTCAGTAACGCGATGCCTACACTTTTACTACCGTCGAACATCAATCTAATAAAATTATTTTTTTTTACCTAACCTAAACCTGGTTGGATACTGAGACTTAATTATCTAGACCCCTGTCTACCCTAGTATTGGGAATATGCGTGAAGATACTTAGTTAAAACGAAATAAACATGTACATTCTAACTACATACAAATGACTCATCGTCTGGGTGTCAACAAATGATTAGACGACGGCGGAGTCCTGTTAAGAATGTTAATTAACCGACTGCGACGTTAACAGGCGTGCCCGATAACACTGTGTAATCTGTTTATTAATAGAGTTATTAGCAGTTATTACCATAATAGTGAACACATACAAACATAGATAGGGACAACAGTCACGATGGCCGGATATTCGAGTCAAGAGACCCGATTTCGATACCCAGGTTGCAGGCTCGTACCAATGGGTTTTTCAAAAACTTATGTACGAACTATATCGTTGGCTTGGACATAAAGACGGCTACGGGCTCACCACCTAACCACTACCACAACGAAAGCGAAAGGACTTAATTGTCCAGTACTGTATATCTACACCAGTATTGGGAAGTGTATGTTACGAAAAACTCTTGGTATGGACTTGAATCTCCTGAGATTCTTCCTCCTCCTCCTCCTCCTCCTCCCCCACTTCTCCTCTATGAAATCAGGTCACTCAATTAAAGATAAAGATATCGGCATTCATACTACGATAGCAAATAAAGCAAATGCCACGTTGGCGCATTCTAAGATATATTATTAAAATAATATTTTCCCAATACAGGCCATGCCAGATACCGAGGTAGACAGAAGTCTTGACACATAAGTTCTTTCGTCCCACCTTCCACCACAAGATTGGGACAGCGTGACAGGCGGTGAGCCCGTCGCCCACTTTATGTTTATAAGATATATATAACGATTTATCATAAGGGTCTGTGTAGAGCGGACGCCGTGGGACATTGTAATGTAGAATAATTAGTCATTATATCAATCTACTAGCCCTCGGTTGAATGTCTTGGATGTCTCCGCCACATATGTCATATTACAATTGTTATAAATTGCTCTCTTAAAAAAAGCTACACTGGCCAGGGTAGCCACGCGGGTTCGTTTGTTGGGATAAGTCCTGAAATCAGCTCGTCGTCGCCCATGGGCTAGGTTTCAGTTACGTAATTGTACAAGGATATGGTTTTTTTGTGGGAATAACTCTGACCATGTCCTTGAAATTTTTTATTTTATTTTAGATGTCAATAATGATGAATAGCCGTGTGGTAAAGGTGTAAGAATGTTACCACTCCCTTTCTTCCCGTGGGTGTCGTAAGAGGCGATTAAGGGAAATAGCGTAGAATATCCTCATGGCAACCGATAGATGGCGGGGTAACCATCTCGAAAAATGTCAGACAAAATAATCCGAGCGAAGATGGGCAGCAGCATTGTTCGCTTTTTATTCTTTGTGAATCAAAATGTAAATCTAACCTTAATCATCTTTAAATTATCCGATGATTGTAAAAAAGCTGATCACCCTACCCCTGCATAATACACCCCCCCCCCCCCTCCCCTACTTCATTGTCATTCTCTCAATGCACCGTGACGCAACGACCGCCCGCCGAGCATCCGTTGACCGCGTGTCCCCCATTTTGTCCGGCCTGGGTAATGCGTAGTGCCGTGCCTAGTCTGCATCGCAAGTACTAGGGATGCATATATGTATTGAGAACGTTGCGCGTTTGGATTGATATATGGAAACGTGTGTTGTATGTGTATAAACAACTTTGTAGTTATGATCGCCTGGTAGTTTTAATTCGTAGTGATCTCTAATGACATTGTGACAGCTTGTACCTCTTAAGGATCTAACATTCAATTCCTTATGAACACACGTATAGGAATGAATTGCAGTTTGTTAGTATCAGAAAAATTCGAGATAGGCTGAAATAATTTGCCTTATTTTGGTTTTGGATTATTTAGAAATATCTGAATATTAGAGAAAAACTTTATAGGAAGGATTATTATAATATAAATGTATGTATAATGAAAATAACCCCGGAGAATGAGGAGATCGCTCCCAAGCTATTGCTAGAAAAAAATCTACACGCAATTTCCAATACAGGGGTAGACAGACAATATGTCCCTTCGACCCGCCTTCCAAAGACCTTTGTCTACCCCTTTATTGAGAATGGCGTGAAGATTAAACGTACGTAACAGTAAACTCTTAATTAGAGCCTTAAGAACAATACTTGCACACACTTTGAAGTATTCTCCCGGGACCAAGTTTTACCAGGAAATTATAAACCCGGAAAAGCGTATAGTTAATCCCTGCCCGGACATATATGTGTATGGACAATGATGAGCTGTGCTTTCCCCGGACTGGTCGGAGCGCGAGGAAATGTAAGCGGAAACAGTCGACACGGAAACCGAACCGCCTACCACTGTGACGCATGCGGTCAGACGCCGGATCTTACGGTTTTGTGGTCGTTTTCACCTATATGGTAATCGGCGGTGTAAGTTCTATAAGTCTGTTATAAGCCGAAGTAAGATAGATATCTTCACGGACAATCCGTGACGGGGTAACCAGAGAGAACAGATCGACAAGTGTCACGATTCTTGCACTTTCGCCTCTTTCAAAGAAAGAAGAGAAGAGAAAGACTCTTCTTCGCAGAGAAGAAATGTCCCAAATTGATTCTTTGGTAGATTTTACAACATAAAGGGTAACTTACTTAACTTCGAGACGGGGTAGCCAGAGAGAACTGATCGCCAATTGTCATAATACTTACATATTTCAAATTCATAATTTTTTTCTATTAGTTCTATATGCACGTCTATATATTCGGTAACAATACTAGGGTATTCTTGACCTTTGCCTCTTCGAGCTATTTGCTCACTTGGTCTTTATAACTTAACCACGGCCTACCGAGACCTCTTTAAATTCTAACTTTTGCGCTGTATATTTTCTTCATCATTCGGTCTTCACTACGCTGAACGTGCCCAAACAAAGCACGCGCTTATCCGTTTAAGTTAGCTAAATTAGCTTGATTTGATGTGGGAAGGTGGCAGAAATGTAATCGTGTATTACTTAGTATTGGTCTTTGTCGCCCTAGCACATTCGCGACATCGGAGAGGCTGCGTGTGCTTTGCCTAGATTTAAAAGAGGAATTGGAAATCCTCCTTTATGGGAGCGGCATAGGTACTTATCGGGTGATATCCGGCAAGCATAAACACAAAACGGAAAACAAAATAAGACGACCCACGTGGACGAGTGGACCAGACCAGCTCCGAGGTCCTGGGTACGTTTCCCGAACAGGTCAATCTAAGAAATTAATTAAGATACATGGTCTCAACTATGTGGTATTTTCGTTGTTTCTGATTCCACAACACGCGTGCTTTAATTACTTACTTTACGATCAGAGCAATGTATGTGATGTTGTATCCATCTATAAATGTATTGATTTAGTATAAAAATATATCAAACTGCCTCAATAACACATCGTTCAATTGTCTGTTTGTAAGTTTTACGGGCTTAGCTTGCTTTACGTGCGCGAGATTCTTAGGAAATATTTCCCTTACGTGCCGTAAACTGAATCCGATTACGGCGCGCTCCGAATGTGGGTCGCGCGGGGCTTCCCCGTTCCGTATACCTCCTAACTTTCCTTGATCCCTGGTGAGTGTTTTCTGTTTGAAGTGTTAATCTAACACCGTGGGTTTGTAAAACACCATGCTACGTAAACGAGTCACGATAGCCGAGTGGTTGAGTGATCGGTTTTCGAGTCGAGAGACTAGAGTTCGATGCCCAGGGTAGCAAGTTTATGTACGATTTATTTCATTGGCTTAGACGTAAAGGCGGCGACGGGCACACCACCGAGTTCCCGAAAAATTAAGAAGTTGGTCGAAAGTACTTAATTGTATAGACTACTGTCAACCCTAGTATTAGAAAAGGCTTGAAGATTTTTTAATTTATTCATTTTGCGATGTAGACGCTCAAAAACAAAGGATTTTCCGAAAATGTGTAATATAATTTTTTCATCTACTGTTATCATTTCTAGTTTTACATATGGCCGTTGGTAATAAGGATTACAGTAGCACTCGCGGAAAAAGCTACAGGCTATATATATATATATATGTATATATATATATATGTATATATATATATATATATATATATATATATATATATATATATATATATATATATATATATATATATATATATATATATATATATATATATATATATATATATATAACTTGGACAAATCATGAATCATCATCAAAAATCATGATGCATAGATTTCGCACATTGCATATCCATTGAATATCATTCCTATATCAACCATCCATGTCTCGATTCAAACCCGCACAGTAAACGGTACGCTCACCGCTGAGTCAGTACTTCCCCGTCTTGAAGATGTGAAAGCTGACACGAAATCGGATTCGAACATTAAAATTCATACAGACATCAATCGTTTGAGCAAGATGGCAGACGGGGTCATCGACCCTACCCGTAGACGTAATTTCGGCTTATTGACACAAGTATTCCAACGTGACGATGGAAAGGAATGATAGTGGGAGCCAGTGTCGAAAATTATAGCTTTTTTTTAAAATAAAAGTTACAAAATTGTCTCTGGGCTGCTGAAAAAGATTTCAGATATAAAGATATAAGCAGTACCTTTGTACAAACTTTTCCCCTTATTATATTTTTTTTCTTTTGGGATATATATGGACCATCTGAGGTCGCTCGGCGGTGAGAGCGTTGCCACGGTGCGGCAATAATCGCTGGTTCGAATCCCGCCCGTGTCGGTCGAAATTTATACATCTTCACGCAATTCCCAATACAGGGGAAGACAGAGGTCAAGTCTAGACAATTAAGTCCCTTTGACCCACCTTCCACCGAAGATATTTTCGGGACAACGTGACTGTGGTGAGCCTGTCGCCGTCTTTATGTCCAAGCCAACGATGAAATTCGTACATAAGTTTTTGAAAAAGTCATTGGTACTGCCACCTGGGGATCGAACTCGGGTCTCTCGACTCGAAATTCCGACCACACAACAACTGGGCTATCGTGACTTATAACTCGGTTGAAATTTGAAACATTTTTTCTCTTAAATTTAATGTCACTCATTGACCCGGGGGTCGAACTTGCATCTCTTGACATCGAACGATACGAACGATAAAAAAATAAAATAAATTGTAAATAAATAATAGTAATGAGTCCTACAGTCAGTGTCACTACAGTTCATAAGCCTTTCCATTGAGGAGGATTTGCCATAACCTCCACCTCTAGACCAAAGACGCAGTTGCCCTTCGCCGATCTGCTGTCTTTTGGTCTGGTGTCTTTCAAGATGAGTATCCCACCGGAATGACGGTAGCCATTACTTGAAAGGGCTCGGTAGACTATTACGACGATTCCTCACAAATACTATTTTATGACGCAATTTTTTCGTCACTGCTATTCCTCTGGTATTGCAGGTGTTCATGGGCGGCGGTGAGGACTTACCATTACGTGAACCTGCTCATTTGTCCCTTGTTCTATAAAAAAAAAACAAAGGTTGTGACCTCTGTTTGCGAATTTGGGCAATTGCGTGTAGGATATTTATTTAAAAAAAATGATTAATGATAAATGATAGTAAACGAAACGATAGCCGAGTGGTGGGGTGGTCGGAATTTCGAGTCGAGGGACCCGAGTTCGATCCCCAGATGGCGGGCTACTACATGTCACGTCCCGAAAAATGTCTGCGGTGAAAGGTGGGTCGAAGGGACTTAATTGTCTAGACTAGACCTTTATCAACCCCTGCTTTGGATATGTTTTTAATAACAGCCATAGTTACTTCGTTATAAAATGTAATTACATCGTCGACAAGTGGTGAGCCCGTCGTCGTCTTTATGTCCAAGCCAACGATGTAATCGTACGTAAGTTTTTTTTTAATATAAAAAACCTACCGTGACTTAATTGAGAACATGAGTAGAAAGGGACCACCCGGAAGAGAATTTTATAGACTCAAGCTTGCACGAATTAAGCTCATTAACACCGGGGCCAAACTTGAATACCGTCACGGCGTTGCTATGCGCCTGGTGTAGGAATTCGTGGGATTATGTCATTATTAGTCTTCGTGGGGCATGCCCAAACAAAGCCATCAGTGAATGTATGTATGTATGTATGTATGTATGTATGTATGTATGTATGTATGTATATATGTATGTATGTATGTATTGTATATTTTTTATTTCTTTTACAATAAATAAATATCTTCACGCCATTCCCAGTACAGGGGTAGACAGAGGTCTAGTCTAGATAGTTAAGTCTCTTTGACTTGACCTTCCACCGAAGATATTTTTGGGACAACGTGACAGGTGTTGAGCCCGTCGCCGTCTTTATGTCCAAGCCAAGAATATGAATCGCACATAGGGTTTTGAAAAAACCCATTGCTACAAGACGGCCATCTGAGGATCGTACTCGCGTCTCCTGACTCGAAATCCGACCACCCAACCACTCGGCTATCCTGACTTTTGTTATTACCTCTACTGTCATAATACTGGTAATGTCGAATAGAAGCTCGTTAAGTCGAACCCCCTTCTCCCCCCCATAATGCGATGGTGTCGGGTCGACGACCTCGTCGCATTACGTGTGGGCCGAATGGCGCGGTCAATGCAGCTCGTACCTTACTACGGCGGCCATGAATTCGATGCCGGATACTGGATAACCTATTCGCTGCACCGGGAAATCTGTCATGGCCGAGCGGTGATGAAAAATAGATATATAGATAGAGACAACATCACAGTAAGCAGCTAAAGCACGCGTGTTATGGAATCGGAAACGACGAAGGCACAACAAACCCAGACATGAGAAAATGTAGAAAGTGTTTTCTGTATTCATCCCATCGGGGATCGAACCCGGAACCTCGGAGCCAGCGACACCATGATGACCGGACTATACGTTAATCGTCCACATAGGATTTCAAAAATGTTTTGAAGTAGCATCATGGCCGGAACCCGGCTGTTATAAGCATTCGAGGGATCCTTTTCCTGCATTCGAAATATACTGTCATGTTAAAAATTTCCACTTCCTCTTCTCCTGTCAGTGTCTACTGCAGGAAACTGGCTACTCCAGTGAGGAGTGTGTAACATAATAGGCGGGCGGCGTGGCGTACATTCTGGACGGGTGAATGTGGAAAACACTTGTACTACATTGTCTCTGGTCTGGGTGTTTGTGGTACCTTCGAAAGTAGCTAAATTAGGTAGCAATTTTCGTAGGGTTATTACAAAAAAAAAATTTAGCCTATGTTACTCGATAGTATTGTAGCTTTCTATTGGTGAAAGAATTTTTAAATCGGTTTATTGGTTTAGGCGAACACATTGAGCGCAAGTCAGCCAGTATCCAAATAAAAAGAAAAAAATAATCCCGCGTTCACTCCTCAAAGCATGGTATCTCCAGCCACACGTCGACATAACTCAACGTCCCGTCAAATATTTTTTCCCCAATTAACATTTACTATTGTTCTTATCGCCCGTTCTTTACGTTTTTTTCATTGAAATTATAGGTTTGTGTTCGGTACGTTTTCCGATACGCGGTATAATTATATACTGAGAGGTTATTATGTTGTTGCTTAAACCGGTCTGTCAAAATTGGTTTGGGATTTTGGTACGCCTATCCTAAAACGGCTTTTGGTTATTACGCAATTTTCTATTGTTTTTTTAAAGCACATAAGTTATGCTCAACTTTATTTTATTGTATTAAAGAGAAAAATGTTTTTATAATTATAATTATCAATAAAAATCGCGTAATTAAAAAATAATTGGCGTTATCTTATTGGCAATTTGACATTTGAATTGTCACTCACAAAGGGGCTAGTAGATGGCGCCGATGCCAAAAACAGGCATAAATAAAAATAGAGAAAGGAGATTAAATATTACAACTGATGCTTGTAAGACACGGTGGCTCAGGGGTAAGAGCGTTGCCACGGTTCGGCAGAGGTCGCGGGTTCGAATTAAAAATATTTTTTCACTTTGATTTGATAAAGTAGGGTTTTGGTTAATTTAACTATATGTCATATTTTCTACGTTGCCTTTGAATACTTTGAACATACTAGTGAGGTACACTATTATATCCACCAAGGCCGTGTTCAAGGCCGTGTGTAGCTGTTAGTTACATCCTTTGAAGAAGACCTTTACACAGGTGTCGGCAGCTCTAACATTCTAGGCTCGTCTCCCAGACCGGTAGGAAACCACTTTCTGCATTGTCTCGGGTCTGGGTGTTTGCGATACCTTCGTTGTTTCCGATTGCAATAAACGCGTAGGTGCTACTTTAGCTACTTTTTTTATAAGAGTATTGATTGTGTGGCTATATGTATATAGGCTATATACTTATAAATAAATACATTATTAGCATTATTTATTCTATGTACTGTTTGATCTTTGCATTGTTTATTCTTTGTCCCTCTGTTAATTTGCGTAGACGTCGTGCTTATTTCGACTTGCTTGATTTTTTACTCGTCGTTCCCGGAGCTGTCACAGTTCGCCCAGCTACAGACGGCCAGTCACGTGCTCGTCTCTAAGGAGACGTCTTATCTTTTCTAGCCTCTGAGCTACTCTATGCGCACTTTCGCACGGGACCGTCGCGCTCGATCGACTCTCTAATGTCCAGCGTTGCTCGGAAACGGTTTGCTGCGGGCGGTGCGCTACAGGTTGCTCGCGGAATTGTTAATTTAACTTTTTTTTTTTTTTAATTAAAACATATTTACGTACTTGGTAAGCTGGTGAATGCGTGGCGAGGGCGTTACGAAAAGTGTGATCGGGCGCGGCGGACTGAAATTGAGAGGGAAAAATAAGTTAGTGATGATCGAGAGAGAGAATTACGTTTCTGCAAAGCCGCGGTGTGCAATTAGTAGATAAATACTTATGTAGACATTCATGAGTTGAGTGCGAGTTTATTGTCACGATAGCCGAGTAGTTGCGTGGTCGGAATTTCGTGTCAAGAGAGTCGAGTTCGATCCCCACGTGGCAGGCTGGTACTAATGGGTTTTTCAAAAACTTATGTACGAATTATATCGTTAGCTTGGACATAAAGATGGCGACGGGCTCACCACCTGTCATGTTGTCCCGAAAATATCTTCGGTGGAAGGTGGGTCGAAGGAGCTTAAATGTCTAGACTAGACCTCTGTCTACCCCTGTATTGGGAATTGCGTGAAGATGTATATATCTTATTTTATATGAGTGAGGCGAACATTCACATTTGTCACCATCCTGTAGACAGCGATTTAAACACGGCATTAGCGTGGTTCCTCTGGTCTTACGCGTCGTTAGCGGCGAGGTGCGTGTCGAAGTGTTTGACGAGTTCGTTTCGGCGGATGGGGTTCTGCAGAGTGGAAATTTATTGAATTAGATTAAATGTTATATAAAATAATAATAAGTATCTACAGGCAATTTCTAATCACTGGTGGACAGAGATCTAGACAATTAAGTCCTTTCGACTCACCTACCACCGAAGACGTTTTTGAGACGTGACAGGTGGTTAGCCCGTCGCCGTCTTTATGTCCAAGCCAACGATATGAATTGGATTGGTACTAGCCTTGGGATCGAACTCGGGTCATTTGACTCGAACACCGATCACCCAATCACTCGCCTATCGCGACTTTTTGATGTTGTCTCTATGTATGTATGTTTTTATTAGTCACGATGGCCGAGTGGTTAGGAGCTCATACCAAGGGGTTTTCTTCAAAACTTATTTACGATTCATATCGTTGGCTTGGATATAGAGACGGTGATGGACTCACGACCTGTCACGTTGTTCCAAAAAATATCTACAGTCGAAAGGACTCAATTATCGAGTCCTCAGTCTACCGAGTATTGGTAATGGCGTGAAGATATTAATTTTGTCAGTCTCGTTGTCGAGACTTGATATCCTTACGGAACCCTAAATGTGTTTATTTATCATTCAACCGTGGATGGTTCCGTTTGTCTCCGGCCAGTTTGCTAACCACGGTTTGTGATAAAAAGAGACGAATGTACGGTTGTTGAGAAATGAACTTTAAAATTAGTGCGTAGAGCGCTATTTACGATAAGCGCGTTCTTGTGACTTATTCCGTCGTCTTGCACAGATCATACGGTTTTTATATAGGCTATATGTATATAGGCTATATGTATATAGGCTATATGTATATAGGCTATATGTATATAGGCTATATGTATATAGGCTATATGTATATAGGCTATATGTATATAGGCTATATGTATATAGGCTATATGTATATAGGCTATATGTATATAGGCTATATGTATATAGGCTATATGTATATAGGCTATATGTATATAGGCTATATGTATATAGGCTATATGTATATAGGCTATATGTATATAGGCTATATGTATATAGGCTATATGTATATAGGCTATATGTATATAGGCTATATGTATATAGGCTATATGTATATAGGCTATATGTATATAGGCTATATGTATATAGGCTATATGTATATAGGCTATATGTATATAGGCTATATGTATATAGGCTATATGTATATAGGCTATATGTATATAGGCTATATGTATATAGGCTATATGTATATAGGCTATATGTATATAGGCTATATGTATATAGGCTATATGTATATAGGCTATATGTATATAGGCTATATGTATATAGGCTATATGTATATAGGCTATATGTATATAGGCTATATGTATATAGGCTATATGTATATAGGCTATATGTATATAGGCTATATGTATATAGGCTATATGTATATAGGCTATATGTATATAGGCTATATGTATATAGGCTATATGTATATAGGCTATATGTATATAGGCTATATGTATATAGGCTATATGTATATAGGCTATATGTATATAGGCTATATGTATATAGGCTATATGTATATAGGCTATATGTATATAGGCTATATGTATATAGGCTATATGTATATAGGCTATATGTATATAGGCTATATGTATATAGGCTATATGTATATAGGCTATATGTATATAGGCTATATGTATATAGGCTATATGTATATAGGCTATATGTATATAGGCTATATGTATATAGGCTATATGTATATAGGCTATATGTATATAGGCTATATGTATATAGGCTATATGTATATAGGCTATATGTATATAGGCTATATGTATATAGGCTATATGTATATAGGCTATATGTATATAGGCTATATGTATATAGGCTATATGTATATAGGCTATATGTATATAGGCTATATGTATATAGGCTATATGTATATAGGCTATATGTATATAGGCTATATGTATATAGGCTATATGTATATAGGCTATATGTATATAGGCTATATGTATATAGGCTATATGTATATAGGCTATATGTATATAGGCTATATGTATATAGGCTATATGTATATAGGCTATATGTATATAGGCTATATGTATATAGGCTATATGTATATAGGCTATATGTATATAGGCTATATGTATATAGGCTATATGTATATAGGCTATATGTATATAGGCTATATGTATATAGGCTATATGTATATAGGCTATATGTATATAGGCTATATGTATATAGGCTATATGTATATAGGCTATATGTATATAGGCTATATGTATATAGGCTATATGTATATAGGCTATATGTATATAGGCTATATGTATATAGGCTATATGTATATAGGCTATATGTATATAGGCTATATGTATATAGGCTATATGTATATAGGCTATATGTATATAGGCTATATGTATATAGGCTATATGTATATAGGCTATATGTATATAGGCTATATGTATATAGGCTATATGTATATAGGCTATATGTATATAGGCTATATGTATATAGGCTATATGTATATAGGCTATATGTATATAGGCTATATGTATATAGGCTATATGTATATAGGCTATATGTATATAGGCTATATGTATATAGGCTATATGTATATAGGCTATATGTATATAGGCTATATGTATATAGGCTATATGTATATAGGCTATATGTATATAGGCTATATGTATATAGGCTATATGTATATAGGCTATATGTATATAGGCTATATGTATATAGGCTATATACTTATAAATAAATACATTATTAGCATTATTTATTCTATGTACTGTTTGATCTTTGCATTGTTTATTCTTTGTCCCTCTGTTAATTTGCGTAGACGTCGTGCTTATTTCGACTTGCTTGATTTTTTACTCGTCGATCCCGGAGCTGTCACAGTTCGCCCAGCTACAGACGGCCAGTCACGTGCTCGTCTCTAAGGAGACGTCTTATCTTTTCTAGCCTCTGAGCTACTCTGTGCGCACTTTCGCACGGGACCGTCGCGCTCGATCGACTCTCTAATGTCCAGCGTTGCTCGGAAACGGTTTGCTGCGGGCGGTGCGCTACAGGTTGCTCGCGGAATTGTTAATTTAAATTTTTTTTTTTTTTAATTAAAACATATTTACGTACTTGGTAAGCTGGTGAATGCGTGGCGAGGGCGTTACGAAAAGTGTGATCGGGCGCGGCGGACTGAAATTGAGAGGGAAAAATAAGTTAGTGATGATCGAGAGAGAGAATTACGTTTCTGCAAAGCCGCGGTGTGCAATTAGTAGATAAATACTTATGTAGACATTCATGAGTTGAGTGCGAGTTTATTGTCACGATAGCCGAGTAGTTGCGTGGTCGGAATTTCGTGTCAAGAGAGTCGAGTTCGATCCCCACGTGGCAGGCTGGTACTAATGGGTTTTTCAAAAACTTATGTACGAATTATATCGTTGGCTTGGATATAGAGACGGTGATGGACTCACGACCTGTCACGTTGTTCCAAAAATATCTACAGTCGAAAGGACTCAATTATCGAGTCCTCAGTCTACCGAGTATTGGTAATGGCGTGAAGATATTAATTTTGTCAGTCTCGTTGTCGAGACTTGATATCCTTACGGAACCCTAAATGTGTTTATTTATCATTCAACCGTGGATGGTTCCGTTTGTCTCCGGCCAGTTTGCTAACCACGGTTTGTGATAAAAAGAGACGAATGTACGGTTGTTGAGAAATGAACTTTAAAATTTAGTGCGTAGAGCGCTATTTACGATAAGCGCGTTCTTGTGACTTATTCCGTCGTCTTGCACAGATCATACGGTTTTTATAGGGTGGTTATGTTTTTTTTTTTAATGTTTTCTGTAAGGCCAATGTCAGGCTCATGTAATATAATGTCGGCCTAATGTTCTGCGGACCGGTGAAAGGCAGCATTGTCCGGTGGTGCAAGGGTTCAAACCTGCAGCGCCCCTATTAGTGTAGTTTAACAGGCCGTTATGTATGTGTGACGACCTCCGTGGACGAGTGGCGTACACGCCGGTGTTTAAGCTGTCGCCATCTCCAAGGTCCCCGGTTTCGATTCCCAGATGGGTCAATTAGGAAAACTCTTGGATATTTTTTCGGGTCTGGGTGTTTGTGGTGACTTCGTTGTATCCGATTCCATAATGCAAGTGCTTTAGCTGCTTAGTATGTGATCGGAGCATTGTATGTGATGTTGTCTGGTGTGCGATTACTAGACTCCATGGAGTAAGTAACTCGTTCTTAGGGCGGTGTATACGCTTCTACAAAAAAATCCCGGTAAATGTGCAAAGCCTGTCTATTAACAGGTTTAAGAAATTTATTAAAGAAAAACTATAAGAAGTGTTATTATAATATAAATGAATACATTAATGACAGTAACCCCTGGGAATGAGGTGATCGCTCCCAAGCTATTGCTAGAAAATATCACTTTTTTGTAGGAAATTTAAAATAAAAACCAAAAATTGACCAAAAAAGAGGATACCTACGGAGTTTCTTTAGCCTGTTTCTTCTCCGTTAGAGGAACCTCATTACTAAACGGTGGGAGATGAAAAATTACTAAATGATTTGATTTGTCTATAATGCTACGATTTCGTGATGAAAAATTGTACTTTGTTTAGCGGTATTTATCCCTGGCGTTAGTTTTCACCACTTCTTTTCTTCCTGCGGGTGGGACCCAAGGTCCTAGCCCTAGTCCCAATAAAAGGGAATGTAGAAAATTTAGTCATTTCGACCCATTATTCACCAGAGCTTATTTTAGGACAACGTGACAGGTGGTAAGCCTGTCGCCGTCTTTATGTCCAAGCCAACGATATGAATTGGATTGGTACTAGCCTTGGGATCGAACTCGGGTCATTTGACTCGAACACCGATCACCCAATCACTCGCCTATCGCGACTTTTTGATGTTGTCTCTATGTATGTATGTTTTTATTAGTCACGATGGCCGAGTGGTTAGGAGCTCATACCAAGGGGTTTTCTTCAAAACTTATTTACGATTCATATCGTTGGCTTGGATATAGAGACGGTGATGGACTCACGACCTGTCACGTTGTTCCAAAAAATATCTACAGTCGAAAGGACTCAATTATCGAGTCCTCAGTCTACCGAGTATTGGTAATGGCGTGAAGATATTAATTTTGTCAGTCTCGTTGTCGAGACTTGATATCCTTACGGAACCCTAAATGTGTTTATTTATCATTCAACCGTGGATGGTTCCGTTTGTCTCCGGCCAGTTTGCTAACCACGGTTTGTGATAAAAAGAGACGAATGTACGGTTGTTGAGAAATGAACTTTAAAATTTAGTGCGTAGAGCGCTATTTACGATAAGCGCGTTCTTGTGACTTATTCCGTCGTCTTGCACAGATCATACGGTTTTTATAGGGTGGTTATGTTTTTTTTTTAATGTTTTCTGTAAGGCCAATGTCAGGCTCATGTAATATAATGTCGGCCTAATGTTCTGCGGACCGGTGAAAGGCAGCATTGTCCGGTGGTGCAAGGGTTCAAACCTGCAGCGCCCCTATTAGTGTAGTTTAACAGGCCGTTATGTATGTGTGACGACCTCCGTGGACGAGTGGCGTACACGCCGGTGTTTAAGCTGTCGCCATCTCCGAGGTCCCCGGTTTCGATTCCCAGATGGGTCAATTAAGGTAAACTCTTGGATATTTTTTCGGGTCTGGGTGTTTGTGGTGACTTCGTTGTATCCGATTCCATAATGCAAGTGCTTTAGCTGCTTAGTATGTGATCGGAGCATTGTATGTGATGTTGTCTGGTGTGCGATTACTAGACTCCATGGAGTAAGTAACTCGTTCTTAGGGCGGTGTATACGCTTCTACAAAAAAATCCCGGTAAATGTGCAAAGCCTGTCTATTAACAGGTTTAAGAAATTTATTAAAGAAAAACTATAAGAAGTGTTATTATAATATAAATGAATATATTAATGACAGTAACCCCTGGGAATGAGGTGATCGCTCCCAAGCTATTGCTAGAAAATATCACTTTTTTGTAGGAAATTTAAAATAAAAACCAAAAATTGACCAAAAAAGAGGATACCTACGGAGTTTCTTTAGCCTGTTTCTTCTCCGTTAGAGGAACCTCATTACTAAACGGTGGGAGATGAAAAATTACTAAATGATTTGATTTGTCCCTATCTATAATGCTACGATTTCGTGATGAAAAACTCGTTGGTACGAGTCCACTTCCTACGGATCGAACACTAGTCTCTTAACTCTAATTCCGATCACCCAACCACTAGGCTATCGGGCGTAAACACTTTATAATCGTAATAATGACTCACCGGAAGTCGACCATCACACAAACGAACGGGCCGCGTTTATTGTATGTATTCATTGTTTAGAGTTACGCAAAAAAACAAAATCCATTCACCTTCCCACGCGTGGGCGTTGCGCAAACTTCGCGCGCAACCGTACACGAGATGGACTATCGCGACCGAGGAATTACTGCGTTAATGACGATGATGGTAATTATTGTTTGTGCGATTTCGGCGCTGAATGACGCAACCATAACGCAACTCGTGGTATTGCTCACGGGGTAAGCACAGTTGTTGAAATCGTTCGATGGTTGAGAAATTTAAAGATTAAGAAGGAAAAATTTAAAAAAAGTTGGAAAAAGGGTGTCTTAAAATTCACGAGGAACACGGTGGATCGGAGGTAAAAGCTTTGACGCGTTACGGTTGAAGTCGCGGCTTCGAATCCCGCCCGTGTCAGTTGATTTACAGCATAACTTATACGCTTTACAAATTCAATATGAACGATGCTGCTCGTCCGCGATTTGATGTATTTTATATTCCCCTACCATTTGCCGGTAGCCCATAGCATTTTAAAGCCCTTAGTTGCCTCATAAGACATCCGTGGTAAGAAAATGGATGGTAAATATTTACGACTATGAAAAATCTTCAGCTAACTTCAACTAATCTTAGTCTCTCCTTTCCGCAGACGTAGAGACAGAGCAGTCGAGATGGCGGACACGGACACAGAGACGCTCCCGAACGGCACCGGACCAATCTCCACCACCGAGGAGGAAGATGAACGGCTGAAGCAGCGTCCGGCTGACATTGACGCTGTGAGTATAATACATATGAGAAGAAAATGTTTTCAAATCGTTCACAAAACAGCGATAGACAGTGGTCTAGACAATTTAGTCATTTCGACCCATTATTCACCAGAGCTTATTTTAGGACAACGTGACAGGTGGTAAGCCTGTCGCCGTCTTTATGTTAAAGCCATATAAGTCGTATACGTTTGAAAAACTCGTTGGTACGAGTCCACTTCCTACGGATCGAACACTAGTCTCTTAACTCTAATTCGGATCACCCAACCACTAGGCTATCGGGCGTAAACACTTTATAATCGTAATAATGACTCACCGGAAGTCGACCATCACACAAACGAACGGGCCGCGTTTATTGTACGTATTCATTGTTTAGAGTTACGCAAAAAAACAAAATCCATTCACCTTCCCACGCGTGGGCGTTGCGCAAACTTCGCGCGCAACCGTACACGAGATGGACTATCGCGACCGAGGAATTACTGCGTTAATGACGATGATGGTAATTATTGTTTGTGCGATTTCGGCGCTGAATGACACAACCATAACGCAACTCGTGTAATCGCTCACGAGATAAGCACAGTTGTTGAAATCGTTCGATGGTTGAGAAATTTAAAGATTAAGAAGGAAAAATTTAAAAAAAAGTTGGAAAAAGGGTGTCTTAAAATTCACGAGGAACACGGTGGATCGGAGGTAAAAGCTTTGACGCGTTACGGTTGAAGTCGCTGCTTCGAATCCCGCCCGTGTCAGTTGATTTACAGCATAACTTATACGCTTTACAAATTCAATATGAACGATGCTGCTCGTCCGCGATTTGATGTATTTTATATTACTCTACCATTTGCCGGTAGCCCATAGCATTTTAAAGCCCTTAGTTGCTTCATAAGACATCCAAGACAAGAAAATAGATGGTAAATATTTACGACTATGAAAAATCTTCAGCTAACTTCAACTAATCTTAGTCTCTCCTTTCCGCAGACGTAGAGACAGAGCAGTCGAGATGGCGGACACGGACACAGAGACCCTCCCGAACGGCACCGGACCAATCTCCACCACCGAGGAGGAAGATGAACGGCTGAAGCAGCGTCCGGCTGACATTGACGCTGTGAGTATAATACATATGAGAAGAAAATGTTTTCAAATCGTTCACAAAACAGCGATAGACAGTGGTCTAGACAATTGAGTCATTTAGACCCATCATTGATAGGAGACAACGTGACGGGTGGTGTGCCCGTCGCAGTCTTTATGTCCAAGGCAACGACATAAATCGCACATAAGTTTTGGAAGAAACCACATTGGCGTCTTGGAAATCGAACTCGGGTCTCTTGATTCGAATTCTGATCACCCAACTGTCAAAACTCACACCACACTGTTCAGATCTTATCGATAAAAAAGTTTTAAGCCAGTTTTAAATACATATATAGGTAGGTACAACATCACAATAATTTCTCTAATCTCAAAGCAAGTAACTAAATCACTTGTGCTATGGAATCTGAAACAACGGAGCTACCATAAACACCCAAACCCCGGAAAATGAAGAAAGTGTGTTTTCTACATTGAGCCGACCGGGAATCGAACCCGGGATCTCAGAGCTGGCGACGCCATGTACACCGGAATGAATGCCGCTCATCTAGATAAATTGATAAATAAATATCTTCACGCAATTCCCAATACAGAGGTAGACAAAGGTCTAGTCTAGACAATTAAGTCCCTTTCGACCCACCTTCCATCGAAGATATTTCGGGATAACGTGACAGGTGGTGAGCCTATCGTTGGCTTGGACATAAAGACTGCCATTTTTTTTTCAATTTCTTCAAAACATTTAATAGTAACCTAGTTTTTACAAATACATAATCATATTAGATATACGACGAAGGGTGTAAACATAGGTTTTCGTTGGCGCCAGTTCTGGGAGTTCGATTTCCGGATGGGCCAATGTCGAAAACCGCTTT
The DNA here is from genome assembly GCA_029286605.1 of Sericinus montela. NCBI lineage: Eukaryota > Metazoa > Arthropoda > Insecta > Lepidoptera > Papilionidae > Sericinus > Sericinus montela. Next base: position 169,768 of record JAGSMR010000087.1, on the reverse strand, counting down.
CCCTATATATAACCGCTTATTCCGCTTTGCACCGCTATTTCCGCGCACGCGTACTTAATACGAGATTATAGCAATGTATGTGATGTTGTTCACATTTATATGGTTATTAGATAGAATAATATAAGTCACGATAGCCCGAGTGGTTAGGTGATCGGAATTCGAGACACTAGACCCAAATTCGATGCCCAAGGGTCGTAACAATGGGGTTTTTTTTAAAATTTCTGTACGATTTATATCGTTGTCTTGGACAAAAAAGCGGCGACGAGCTCACCACCTGTCACGTTGTCGCCACCTGTCACCCAAAAAATGTCCACGGTGCGAGGTGGGTCGAAAGACTATTACCGAGACCTCTGTCTACCTCTAACCTTGTCTTGGGAATGGCGTGAAGATATTTTTGTATTAAATAGAACTTTAAAATAAATAAAGACAAATGTCTAGACCAAGGAATTTAAAGGGCACAATTTATACAGAAAATTTTATAAGGTTTAACACTTCACTGGAACAAGTAAGGTGTTCTTTTTTGGAATTTTAATTTGTGTTACTTGAACTATTAACGTTTACATCAATCCGCATTTAACAATTCCAGGATGTCCGCGAGATGGAGCGCCGGAAACGTGTCGAGGCGCTGATGTCTTCGAAGCTGTTCCGCGAGGAGCTGGAGCGAGTGCTCGACCAGCAAATCCACGAGGGCAACGACGCACCGCTGCTGCAGCGCATACGCGAGATGGTGGGGGGCCGTCTGCACACCGGCAGTTTGCGGGTGAGTGGGTGTGAAGATGAGTGGCATATTGTGAGGACTTTGACCAATAGTCGAAGGCAACAGCTACTTTGCTCTGCATATTGTGAGGAGCCATTTTAACCAATAGTCGAAGGCAACAGCTACTTTGCTCTGCATATTGTGAGGAGCCATTTTAACCAATAGTCGAAGGCAACAGCTACTTTGCTCTGCATATTGTGAGGAGCTATTTTAACCAATAGTCGAAGGCAATAGCTACTTTGCTCTGCATATTGTGAGGAGCGTTTTTAACCAATGGTTGAAGACAACAGCTACTTTGCTCTGCATATTGTGAGGAGCCATTTTAACCAATAGTCGAAGGCAATAGCTACTTTGCTCTGCATATTATGAGGATACATTTTAACCAATAGTCGAAGGCAATAGCTACTTTGCTCTGCATATTGTGAGGTGCCATTTTAACCAGTAATCGAAGACGATAGCTACTTTGCTCTGCATATTGTGAGGAGACATTTTAACCAATAGTCGAAGGCAACAGTTACTTTGCTCTGCATATTGTGAGGAGCTATTTTAACCAATAGTCGAAGGCAATAGCTACTTTGCTCTGCATATTATGAGGAGCGTTTTTAACCAATGGTTGAAGGCAACAGCTACTTTGCTCTGCATATTGCGAGGAGCCATTTTAACCAATGGACGAGTGTCTAACACACCGGATTTCGTGGTGACAGACGGGTCACCGCCTTTTCTACATTGTCTCAGGCCCTGACCTGGTTTTCAAAAGTCATGTACGATATATCTTTGGCTTGGACATAAAGACGGCGACTGTCATGTTGTCCCAAAGAATATCTTCGGTGAAAAGTGGGTAGAAAAGAATTGTGTAGACTTTTGTCTACGAATTTAGAAAAACACTAAGAAGTGAAAAAAAACGCATGGTAATTTGCAACTTTGAAGTATGAAATTAAATCTTGTTTCAAAAACGCTAATGCTTTCTCTTATCATAGGGTCCCAGCTGTGTCCTCCCCATCAATGACATCCGTGGAATCGAGGGTATCGGCTATGAAAAGGGCGAGAAGATTCTTCGCTGCAAGCTGGCCGCTGTGTACCGCCTCGTTGACTTGTTTGGATGGACTCAAAGTTAGTGCCACATCATCGCGATTACCATCGCAGATGATTTGTTCAGTTGAAACCATCAGATCTTTGATGAATAATATTGTTTTCCAGCTGGCATCAGCGGTCAGATCACGGCACGTCTCAACACGGCGGTGGAGCAAGTCCTCACCACACCCCGTGGCCTTTTGCCTCACGAGGTCACCGCCTCGTCGCTTGTGAAGGTCGACATGCAGGGTGTCGTGCAAGATCAAGGCACCACCAATTTCCCAGTCAACGTTGAAGGTATTATTTGTGCTGTTTTTATTTTTGGATTTAACGAGGTTTGATTTACTTTGTAAGATTACAGCCAATGAATGCCAATTGCCTCACTTTTCTAATGTAGGTTGATGAAAGTATCATGTCAGTGTGTACGTTTACTACATCTATTGGCACCATCGAGCATGGATAACACAGTTTTTATAGTGACTAGGGTATGATAACTCTGACGTATAATAGGAACCGGATTGGACTTAGAATACATCCCTGTGGCATTCCTAATAGTTTTTGTCTTGTTTAATTTTATAGTTAATTTGTAAACATATATTTGAACTTGCTTAAACTCCATTATGGTTACGGTTTTACAGCGTCTTATTTTTTAAGAAATAAAGAGTCTTAATTTGTGTCAGACTAGTATGTTCCACCTAATTGAAAGCTGATGTTGGAAACTAAACAGAATGGAAGGGAGTACAGAAAGTTTACGATCGTTTCGTTTCTGATTGAATGCCATAAATTTAATCACTATCAGAAATGTAAATGCTCAAAAGTGGTTTAAGCATTTCTAATTTAATATCGGTGAAGGATTTGTGAGCGCCGGCTCGTGTAAAACAAACATACAAAAATTCATTATTGTAAATTAAAATAAGAAAGTGGGAAGAAATTGTTTTTTGTTACTGTTAGATGTGATTAAGTAATATCAAGAACTATAGATTTATTTATGATAGATGTATGATTAGGATGACACACGAAGTTATAGAAAGTCCTTATGGAAAGTGGATTTTGCAGCAATGACTGATTGATGATTTATGATGACAAAAATGAATTCCTTTTTTTGCGCCAAAAAATAGTTCTTGTTCTATTGTTTTCTAGAAATGGGTCAGAGTGTACTGTTATGACGCAGACATCTCTTTAATTACTTCTTTCCTACTAATCCTTATTTCTACTCGACTCCTTATTTACTTTACTGACTAATAAATTCTTTTTCCGTTTAATATTTTGTTCTCCATCATGCAATAATTTTTATTTTTCTAGGTTGGAAGACACTATCATGCCTATCTCTTGACCAGTTGTTTGTTGGCAATTTGACTTGTTTTGAGACAGAGTGGTAGAGCCACGCATCAGCTTTTGTTGTTGCACGAATGGTCCGACCTCACAGAAGTCTAACAAACTTCTGCGTTTCGTCTGGCGAGTGCGGGTAACAGGAGGCCCACACCTCCCCCCCTACCCATTTCGATGGGGGACGAACTCTAAGATCGGCAACGCATCTGGTATCGCGTGAGCCACCTGCTCGTATTAAAAAAAAAAGAGCTATTCACTTAGCGTTTGCCCGCGTGCGCGCAGGGTTCTCGCTGCAGGCGAGCGTGCACGCCGCGCGGCCGGACGTCCGCTGCGTGCTGCACGTGCGCTCGCCGGCCGCGCTCGCCGTGTCCGCCACGCGCCGCGGCCTGCTGCCGCTGTGCGCCGAGGCCGCGCTGCTCGGCCCGCTCGCCTACCACAGCCCGCCGCACGGTACGCTGCAGTACACTGTACAGTATACACAGTACAGTACAGTACACACGGGACAGTACACAGTGCAGTACAGTAAATACGGGACAGTACACAGTACAGTACAATAAATACGGGACAGAACAGTACACGCGGCAGTACACACGAGACAGCACACAGTACAGTACGCACGGGACAGTACAGTACAGTACTCACGGGACAGAACAGTACAGGCAAGCCCGTGTACAATGTACAGTACATATAGTACAGTACACACAGGGCAGTATACACCATACAGTACAAATAGTACACACAATGAAGCCCGTCGCACGATACAGTACAGTACAGTACACGGGACAGTACAGTACAGTACAATAAATACGGGACAGAACAGTACACGCGGCAGTACACACGAGACAGCACACAGTACAGTACACACGGGACAGTACAGTACAGGCAAGCCCGTGTACAATGTACAGTACATATAGTACAGTACACACAGGGCAGTATACACCATACAGTACAAATAGTACACACAATGAAGCCCGTCACACGATACAGTACAGTACACACGGGACAGTCCACAGTAAAGTACAATAAATGCGGGACAGAACACAGTACAGAACAGTACACGCGGCAGTACACGGGACAGTACACACAGGACAGTGTACGGTACAGTACAGACGGGACAGTACATAGTGCAGTGCACACGGGACAGTTCAGTACAGGCAAGCCAGTGTACAATGTACAGTACATATAGTACAGTAAACACAGGGCAGTATACACCATACAGTACAAATAGTACACACAATGAAGCCCGTCGCACGATACAGTACAGTACACCCGGGACAGTACACAGGACAGTAATACACCATTCAGTACTTGTGACTGTATGGTGTATGCTGTACTATATAGTACAGTATGGTGTACTCTATGGTATATACTGTACTATATTACAGTACACACAAGGAAGCCCGTTGAACGATACAGTTCAGTACTCCCTAGATATCCAACGTGTGCTAGTGCTGTCAGAGTAAACTAATGGAGGCATAGAACACTTATTCATATACGAGTATCTATTAATTATTATTTAAGGCATAAATAAAAAAAATATTTGTACATAGTAACGACATTGTTTAAAGTAAATAGTTAAAGCATCTGCGTAATTGAGTCAGAAACAACGCAAGTACCACAAACACCTAGACCAATAACCACCTGAGACAGTATAGAAAAAGTGGTTTTCTTACATTGACTCGTCCGGGAATCGAACCCGGTACCTCGGAGCTCGTGCGCCACTCATCTACAGGGTTCGACAACTTAACGAGTCCAATGTACTTATGGTGACACGTACGGTGGTGGGCAGGTGCCCTGGACAACGAGGAGCGCGACAAGCTGGTGCGCGCGCTGGGCCCCAGCGCCAAGCTGCTGGTGCTGAGCGGCGACGGCGCGCTGTGCTGCGGCGCCACGCTGGAGGAGGCCTTCTTCCAGGCCAAGAACCTGCACAGCGCCTGCGAGGTGCAGCTGCGTCTGGCCGCGCAGCCGCTCGACGAGCTCTACCTGCTGGACGAGGACACCCGGCGGCAGGTGCGTCCATCTCTCTCTGCCTCTCCCAACTCGCAGCCGCTCGACGAGCTCTACCTGCTGGACGAGGACACCCGGCGGCAGGTGCGCCCTCTCTCTCTCCCTCTCCCAACTCGCAGCCGCTCGACGAGCTCTACCTGCTGGACGAGGACACCCGGCGGCAGGTGCGCCCTCTCTCTCTCCCTCTCCCAACTCGCAGCCGCTCGACGAGCTTCACCTGCTGGACGAGGACACCCGGCGGCAGGTGCGTCCATCTTTCTCTGCCTCTCCCAACTCCGCAGCCGCTCGACGAGCTCTCTACCTGCTGGACGAGGACACCCGGCGGCAGGTGCGTCCATCTTCTGCCTCTCCCAACTCCGCAGCCGCTCGGACGAGCTCTACCTGCTGACGAGGACACCTGGCGGCAGGTGCGTCCATCTTTCTCTGCCTCTCCCAACTCGCAGCTGCTCGACGAGCTCTACCTGCTGGACGAGGACACCCGGCGGCGGGTGCGTCCATCTTTCTCTGCCTCTCCCAACCTCGCAGCCGCTCGACGAGCTCTACCTGCTGGACGAGGACACCCGGCGGCAGGTGCGTCCATCTTTCTCTGCCTCTCCCAACTCGCAGCCGCTCGACGAGCTTCACCTGCTGGACGAGGACACCCGGCGGCAGGTGCGTCCATCTTTCTCTGCCTCTCCCAACTCGCAGCCGCTCGACGAGCTCACCTGCTGGACGAGGACACCCGGCGGCAGGTGCGTCCATCTTTCTCTGCCTCTCCCAACTCGCAGCCGCTCGACGAGCTCTTACCTGCTGGACGAGACACCCGGCGGCAGGTGCGTCCATCTTCTCTGCCTCTCCCAACTCGCAGCCGCTCGACGAGCTCACCTGCTGGACGAGGACACCCGGCGGCAGGTGCGTCCATCTTTCTCTGCCTCCCAACTCGCAGCCGCTCGACGAGCTTCTACCTGCTGGACGAGAGGACACCCGGCGGCAGGTGCGTCCATCTTTCTCTGCCTCTCTCCCAACTCGCAGCCGCTCGACGAGCTCTACTCTACCTGCTGGACGAGGACACCCGGCAGCAGGTGCGTCCATCTTTCTCTGCCTCTCCCAACTCGCAGCCGCTCGGGCAGGCTCTACCTGCTGGACGAGGACACCCGGTGGCAGGTGCGCCCTCTTTCTCTCCCTCTCCCAACTCGCAGCCGCTCGACGAGCTCTACCTGCTGGACGAGGACACCCGGCGGCAGGTGCGCCCATCTCTCTCTCCCTCTCCCAACTCGCAGCCGCTCGGGCAGGCTCTACCTGCTGGACGAGGACACCCGGCGGCAGGTGCGTCCATCTTTCTCTGCCTCTCCCAGCTCGCAGCCGCTCGACGAGCTCTACCTGCTGGACGAGGACACCCGGCGGCAGGTGCGCCCTCTCTCTCTCCCTCTCCCAACTCGCAGCCGCTCGACGAGCTCTACCTGCTGGACGAGGACACCCGGCGGCAGGTGCGCCCTCTCTCTCTCCCTCTCCCAACTCGCAGCCGCTCGATGAGCTCTACCTGCTGGACGAGGACACCCGGCGGCAGGTGCGTCCATCTTTCTCTGCCTCTCCCAACTCGCAGCCGCTCGACGAGCTCTACCTGCTGGACGAGGACACCCGGCGGCAGGTGCGTCCATCTTTCTCTGCCTCTCCCAACTCGCAGCCGCTCGACGAGCTCTACCTGCTGGACGAGGACACCCGGCGGCAGGTGCGTCCATCTTTCTCTGCCTCTCCCAACTCGCAGCCGCTCGACGAGCTCTACCTGCTGGACGAGGACACCCGGCGGCAGGTGCGCCCTCTCTTTCTTCCTCTCCCAACTCGCAGCCGCTCGACGAGCTCTACCTGCTGGACGAGGACACCCGGCGGCAGGTGCGTCCATCTTTCTCTGCCTCTCCCAACTCGCAGCCGCTCGACGAGCTCTACCTGCTGGACGAGGACACCCGGCGGCAGGTGCGCCCTCTCTTTCTTCCTCTCCCAACTCGCAGCCGCTCGACGAGCTCTACTCTACCTGCTGGACGAGGACACCAGGCAGGAGACGGATTTAATTGTCTAGACCTCTGTCTACCCTGGTATTGGGATTGGAGTCTAGATATTAATTTTAGATTTGATTATGCGATTTGAGACGGATTTAATTGTCTAGACCTCTGTCTACCCTGGTATTGGGATTGGAGTCTAGATATTAATTTTAGATTTGATTATGCGTACATGTATGTATATTTGCATTAAGACGGAGTCGTGTTGCAGATCTACGAGGCGTCGCGCAAGCCGCCGGCCGAGGCGGGCAAGTGGCGCGTGGGCGGCGAGGAGTTCGAGGCGCTGATGCGAATGCTGGACAACGCCGGCTTCCGCACCGGCTACATCTACCGGCACCCGCTCGTCAAGGTCAGGCCCAGCCGTCGTTGTACGGTACTAGCTCGGACCCCGTTGGTCCTTCGAGCCGGATACTGCGTTATGAAAGTCGAGATATTACATTATAAGGGGTATCCAGAGGTCGCATATCACAGAGTCACGATGGCCGAGTGGTTGGATGATCGGAATTACGAGTCAAGAGACCCGATTTCGATCCCCAGGTGGCAAGCTCGTACCAATGGGCTTTTCAGTAACTTTTGTACGAATTATATCGTTGGCTTGATCATAAAGACGGTTAGATTACCATTATTGCTATGCTGGGCAAGCTGATTGAAGGCTCGCTCGTCAAGGTCAGGCTCCCCGCAGTGTATGCTACTAGCTCGGACCCCAGTGGACCTTCAATCCGGATACTACGATATGAAAGTCGTCATTATGTTCCGTTTTTCTCCAATATAGGGGTATCCAGAGGTCCAGAGAATTTATAACAGGCGACCTACATACTATCGTGTAGTGTCGCCATTTTTATGTCCATGCCAACGACATAAATCGTAGTTTTTGAATAAAGTTTGATCCTCAGGTGGTAGGGTCGTAAAAATAAGTTTTTTGAAACTTATGTAAGATTTATGTCATAGGCTTGTACGTCAAGACGGCGACAGGCTCACCACCTGTCACGATGTCCCAAAAAATGTCTTCGGTGAAAGGTGGGTCGAAAGGACTTAACTGTCTGGATCACTGTCTACCCTAGTATTGGAAAAAGCGTGGAGATTACAATATTTACTATTGATAGAACGGGGCACATAACTTTTACCTATCCTACCTTCTTTGTTTCCGATTCCCGGCGTGCTTTAGCTGTTCTTATCTATCAATGATATTTTTTTATCTATTCATCTAATTTCATCTCTTTGTGGATTCATGTAAGTTGATATAAACAAACTTTAATATTCATAATAGGAGTTATAACCTTCTGTCCGTCCACAGAACGACGTGCCCAAGCCCAAGAATGATGTGGAGGTGCCGCCGGCAGTGTCGTCGCTTGGATATCTTCTAGAAGAAGAAGAACTGTATAAGCAGGGGTAAGTTCTTCATTCTTCACGATGTGGACATTCTACATGATGTAGCGTGAAGTCGTGTAGGAATGCACTCCTTTATTCCTGTGGGAGTTGTAAGAGACGAGTAAGGGAGAAGCCTGAAACTAGAGCAAATCTCTGTCTGTAACCGGTGATGGGCAGAAGCGTCGTGCAGCTTCTGAATAGTTGGTTGAAAAAAAACGAAAGCTGTCTAGACCTTTGTCCACCTCAGTGTTGGGAAGACGGCCGTGAACTTATTTAAAATAATGTACTATATCTTAACGCTATTCCCAATACAGGGGTAGACAGAAGTCCAAACAACTAAGTCCTTTCGACCCGCCACTGACCGAAGGCATTTTGTAGCAACGTGACGGGTACTGAGCCTGTCGTCGTCTTTATGTCAAGCCAACGACACAAATTGGACATAAATTTTGAAAAAACTCACTGGTACAAGCCTACATTCTGGGGATCCCTCCGACACTCGGCTATCTTGACTGTCAGAACTTTTTTTTTTTAATGAAAAGGAAGGCAAACGAGCAGGTGGCTCTTGCCATAAACAGCACACTTGGCAAACGGTTCGGCCATCGCAGTACCATACCCGCTGCCCGTCCACCGGTCTGCCGAATTTTGGTCTGGTATTTCTCAAGATCCCGACATCTGGTGGTAGTTTATTGCATTTTCAATTGGTTTATTCTTTCGACACCCACGGGATGTAAGGAAATGGTATATTCTTGTACACCACTCGGTGACAGTATACCTATTCAATGATATTTAGATTAATGATTCTTAGCACTCATAAAATAAGACTCATATCTCCTTGCGCAGGCTATGGAAGAAAGGTCAGGGCAAGACCGGAGAACGCACCCGCTGGCTGAACTCCCCCAACGTGTACCAGAAAGTGGAGGTCCTCGAGACCGGCACCACCGATCCTAAGAAGATCACCAAGGTAGAATACCTGCGTGTGGAGGCCGAGTAGACCGGTCTACTGGCTAGTGTTTCTACTGTAAAGCCGGCATTACGGACTAGCTTTTACGCATGGATTGATTTAAATTTGTTATTTCACTCAAAATTTTATAAGCTCATAGTCAACTCTTGGGTCCCTATATTTATGCTCTATCTTTATGCCATAATTCTAAAATCTATATTTATGCCAAAATTCATCAAAATCGGTTGAGTGGTTTGCGCGTGAAACGAACAGAAAAGTAGATTCCGATGCCAAAAACAAGGCATAAATAAAGAAAAGAGACTACAGATTTAAAACTTCAACTGATGCGTGTAAGACACGGTGGCTCGGAGTTAAGAGCGTTGCCACGGTTCGGCGAAGGTCGCGGGTTCGAATCCCGCCCGTGTCAGTTGTAATTTTAAAAACTTTTTTCTCTTTAATTTAATCACAGAAAAGTACATTTTCGTATTTATGATATGAGGAAGGATAACATCATTTTGTCTAGGCCCAAGACATTGAAATTCATCTGCCAGGATTATATTGCACAAATTAAAAAATAAATCAGTCCATGCGTTCAGTCTTGAATAATGGTTGTATGCGTTTAAAACTATAAAAGCTATTAGATTTCGTGATTGGGATGTCCTTTGAGTCAGTCAAACAGTTTCAGTTTCACTGATGTGTAGAAACTATGTTGATGCTCTGACTTTGTTGATATTTCTGAAGTGAACACTTCATTAGCCCAAATGTGACTTGAAATTCGATGAAACTATAAAGACACAATTAGAAGAGAGGAAATTTATTAAGCCATAATGAGACAAAGTGACTTTTAAAAAGAGATTTAGAGTGCTAAGATATGTCTTCTAGGAATGCTGAAGTTTTCACTTCAATTTGAACTGCACACATGTTATTCTATCGTCTGAGTATTTATTAAAGGTTTTTTCATCAAAAATTTCCATAGAGTTGTTAAAATATTAAATTGTTTATGCTTTTAAAGTAGTTAATATAAAATATCGGGCTCGAAGGACCACCGATCACTATACACGAACGGACTAACTCTAAAATCACACGCTTGGTTAATTCATTGATGCTTCTGATTGAATTATATATGTTAAATGTAGCTTCGCTCGGAGATACTATAGATTTAAAAAGTGTAATTCCATATTATATTATATAGAGTAGGTAAGGTAAAGAGGGTAGGTAGAGTAGGTGAAGAGCATTTATCAATCGCGTTTGGTTTATGCAGTTATGTGTCCTTTTTTATGATGTATTGAAACGTTGAAACGTTAGTCGATTTGTCTATGATCGTTTTGTAAGATATGTCTATGGTGGAAGGTGGGTCAAAAGGACTAGAGTCTGGACCTCTTCCTATCCCAGTATTGGAAATGGCGTGTAGATAATTTTTTATTTTAAAAATCAGTTATGACAATGTAAACAAGCATAAAAAATCTTTTCCTTAATTGTCGCTGATTATAGTACTAAAATTTCATAGAATAAGTCTGTTTATTATATAGTGTGTGTTTCCCGCTATACATGTAGACATAGATGTCGTTACACATTGTAACTGCATAAACTAAATGAAAAAACAAATGTTACATTAATGAAAATTATATATAACCCACTATCTTCTCTAAAAATGTTAAAATGCAAAGAAATTTAAACCGACTACGATGATAATTATCAATTATTTTTTGTAAATCATTACAATAACAGTTAATAATTATGTCTGTAAAGAAAAACCAATTAACATACGTACAGATGTTGAAAACTTTACCATAATTCGATTTAATTGTTAATACTTTTAGGTTATTTTTGATTTTTTTTTTTTTTAACATTTCAATATTACCGCGCATTTTATTTTTTTTCTAGATTTGGCTTATGGTATCTTTATGCCATATGTATTTTTTTTTCTTCGCTTTTTATTTTTATTTACAATTAAAAATGAAAACTTTATCGCTTGTATAATCTTCATTGGTTGTTTAATATGGCATTTATGGTCAACTTCGTACATAGTCTAAGAAGTAACAACTTTTTTTTTTCAAATTATTTACTCATAATCTAAATGGTGTTATTTATTCATATATCTAAAGTAAAAAAATAATAAGAAAAACATTATTACTATGTGTATTTCATGAGGGTTTTTTTAATGGTCGCTCTTTTTTTTTAATTTTTATACGATTAATCGAAAATCACTTAGAGATATAAATATATATGTATATTGGGATTTTAAGAAATAAGTTATGTTACTATTTTTTTACAAGTTCCTATTATATTCCAATGTTTCCTTTCAAATTTAGAATGTCTCGTTTAAAAAATCTTTACTCGCAAAATTGTATGCTTATATAGGGTAATTGCTTAAAATTTTTTTTATGTCTACAGATTATAATATATTAAAAATCTTTTAAAAATAATAACCAATCTATCTTTCAAGTGTTTTACAAAAAGAATATGAAATGCTTTTGAAGTTAACACACTAATGCGATTTTTTTTTTTTGTTTGTCTGTGTGTTTGTGTGATATGTGACTAATGTAATAATGTTTTGCAGTGGGTCGACGCTAACAACGAAGAGGTAAATAATAATTTACGTTCGAACTTCTTATCTAACAATGTCTTAATCCACTAAAAAAAAAATTTTTTTTCTTCTTATAGCGTATAGTAATGAAAGGCATCCGGCATAATACTACTAACACTTTTAAATGTTACTAATACATATAAAAGTACTTCTAATACTTGTATATATTCATAATAAAGGCCTGTAAAGTCCACTGAGGAATATAGGCCTCTCCTGTAGAAGAGGATATCCCACCGCCATGCTTGGCAAGCGGTCTCGAACCTTAGACGTTGCTGCCCGTCAAAGGTCTGCCGAGTTTTAGTCTGGTATTTTTCGAGATGCTTATACCGCCGTCAGTCGCTGAAAAGATATCTTCACGCCATTCCCAATACATAGGTAGACAGAGGCCTTCCACCGAAGACAATTTTGGGAGAACGTGACAGGCGGTGAGCCCGTCGCCGTCTTTATGTCCAAGGCTAAGATACATAAATCATATATAAGTTTTTGAAAAATCCCATTGGTACGAACCTACCACCTGGGGATCGAACTCGGGTCTCTCGACTCCAAATTCCGACCACCCAACCACTCGGCTATCGTGACTATAAATGTTCTGTAATGTAAATATTTATGTCATTTAATTACTGCTCACTCGCTGACGATCTTGACCAGTAGTTTAAACTCCGGGTTTCAAGGTGTTGCCAGCTTTGCAATCCTGGGTTCGATTCCCGGACGGCTTCTGATTCCATCACACAAGAAGCTGCTTACTCTGGGATCAGAGCAGTGTATGTGATGTTGTCCCTTTCTATGTATTTATCTTTTCTTCATCTCTTATAACGGTATCTTTGGTTTAATCGCTGAACGGATTTAGATGAAATTTGTTATGAAGGTAGTTTGAACCTTGGGGAGGGAATATGATGTATTTGCCGGAGAAAAATCATTTGAGAGGTTTTCAACACGCGTATACGCAATAGCTAGTAATTATTAATAAGATTCTTAGTTAAGATTGAATGAATGAATGACTCGTTCAGTCATTCATTCATAATATTTTATAAATGCCTTCATTAACATACGCTATAAGAAACCGTTCCTTATTACCATCTCTTTCTATCTCTTCATTTCTTTTTATTTCTACCTCCTCTTCTTTCTGCTACATATTCTTTTTAGTTCTGTTATCATTCGAATACGGTCGAGGTGTATGATTTAAATTGTGTATGTATGACGTGTATGGAATATGAGCGTGTATGAGACAGTAAATTGACGGAGATTTCTAGCTACGAAAGTTATATTTGAACGTGACCTATACTATAAAATTATATCCGATTTGTCGATACATTATAGTGATGTGACTATTTCGTCGATATGTTGATTTTATTAAGTTCAAGAGCATTTCATATCACCTACCCTGGTTTTTTTTTTCTATCGAATGGAATTATTACGAAAGTAATTCTATTCGATTTCAAATGCATCGAGTCTGTACAGTATAGGGAAGAGAAAATAAAAATAAATAAAATAAATAAATAATTAAAATACGAAAACAAAAAAATTAGATAAAAATGTTGCCACAACTACCGATCCCTTTTCCTCTGCACTACTACCTGATTCCGGCAATCTTCCGAAATGTTCCTTTACACTTTATTATTGTTTCTCTTAAGAGAATGTTTTATTTGAAGAAATTTCAACTGAACTTATATGCTTTTATGGAATATAGAGCTTTGCATGGAATGTTTGGCATATTAAAAAAGAAAAACACGAAAAAAAAATCTGTACACGCTCGATGAGTTTGCCAGGATGAAAAATTGATCAGCCACTCTCTCGTCTCTGTTTTTTTTTTAATTCGCATATACTCTTTTCCTTCATCTGCAAACGCCACTTCACCCAACCTCTTTGCCGCCCCTCCACCTTTTAGTAGAAATTAAGGCACGCTGGCAACATTTTTACTAATTTCTCTTTTCTTCTCTCTCTCTCTCTCTCCCCTACGCTGGAACGGCGTCGCGTTAACGCTCGCGTGCGTGCGCGCTTCGAACCCGCGACCCGCCTCGCTATCGGACGGCGACAGTGGGTGCAGGACGGGTCGCCGGCACACTCCAGCACTCCAGTGAAGATCGACACACTCCAGTTCGTGCCGAAGAACACCAATCCCAAGGAGTTCAAGCAGCTGCAACAGCAGGTGCGTTGTTTTTGATGCGAAACTTGTTTAGGATCGTTGTGATTCGAATGCGGATGCAACGGTAAAAGCGACAGGCAAGAGACACAAATACATTTCTGTCTCATTCTTTTACTGCGTCATCGTACACAAATGTGTACGATTACGCCGCAAAAGATTGAGACAGAAATGCACGTACTATTTTATAAATAAACTTTGTGATTATACTGCTCTTGTTATAATTTAAGTTAAATTATATGTGTTCATCTCATTCTTTTGTTGATTTACTGAAGTTTCACTTCTGTCGTGTGTGAATCTCCATCGAGCACGACGGCATGGATGATGTCCACGATGAAGCGAGCTCACTCACGAGAAGAGTGTATTTCACATCTCGAAGAGTTTAGGGTTGTATTCCTTCGGAAGTACAGACGCCGGATGGGCATACCACTGGCACACATACCCTGGCCTTATAGATGAGCATCGGAAGCGTATAGTACAAATAAAAAAACATTTTATTATCTTCACGCAATTCCCAATACGGGGGTAGACGGAGGTCTATTCTAGACCATTACGTCTTTTCGATCCACCTTCCACCGAAGATATTTTCGGGACAGGTGATGAGCCCGACGCGGGCTTTATGTCCAAGCCAACGATATGATTTTGAAAAACTCATTGGTACGAGCCTGCCACCCGGGTATCGTACTCGGGTCTCTCGACTCGAAATTACGACCATCTAACCGCTCGGCTATCGTGACTGAATATAGTAGGAATGTTTGGTCAATATCGACCAGGTATGGGTGGTAGCCAGCAGTGGTTCTGGTGTCCGAAGGTTTATGCGAAGGTTCTCTAAGAAAATAAAGAAAAAACTCCTGCTTCTGTTAAGTTGCGAAAGAGTGGAACCGAATTCGATAATAAAGAAGGCAGTAAATTAGTTTTCTCGAAACTTCTACTGATTTTTAGCTTGCCGAACTTATTGTTTTCAAGTTTAGAAAAATATACAGTAAGATTGGGTGATTCGAGTAAGGGGTTGAGTTCGATCCTCAGGTGGGCAGGCTCGTGGGTTTTTATGTGCGATTCATATCGTTGGCTTGGACATGAAGACAGCGACAGGCCCTCCACCTCTCACGTTGTCCCAAATAAGCGTCTGTGTTTGGTTGGTTAAAAGAACTTAATTGTCTAGACCTCTAGACCAATGTACAATTGGGAATGGCGTCGGAAAAACGTCACCGGAAATCAATGTGGAAAGCGCTTCGACTGCATTTCCTCGGGTCCGGGTATTGGTACATTCGTTGTTTGGAGTCACGATAGCCTTTGGAGTGGTTGGGTGGTCGGAATTTCGTGTCAAGAGAACCGAGTTCTATCCCCAGGCGGCAGGTTCGTACCAATGGGTTTTTCAAAAACTTATCTACGAATCATGACGTTGGCTTGGACATAAAGACCGCGACGGGTTCATCGCCTGTCATGTTGTTGAAAAATATCTTTGGTGTAAGATGGGTTAAAAGGACTTCATTGTCTGGACCTCTGTATTCGTATATCCAATTGTATTGGACGTCGGAAAAACGGCGCCGGAACTCAAACACTTCTTCTATATTATTTGTGGTACCTTCGTTGTTTCCGATTCCATAACACAAGTGTTCAGCTGCTTACTTTAGGATCAGATGTGATGTTGTCTCCATCTATGTATGTATATACGTATGTATGTATGTGTGTGTGTGTATGTATGTGTGTATGTATGTGCGGCACAGATCAAGGAGAACCGGCGCGCGGACAAGATCAGCGCCGGGCCGCAGTCGCACATCCTGGAGGGCGTCACGTGGGACGAGGCGGCGCGGCTGGTGGGCGAGGACGCGGCCAACACCCACACCGGGGACCACGTCGTGAGTCTCACTCTCTCTCTCTCTCTCTGTCCCCTACTCTCTATGTCTCTGTCTCTCTGTCCCGCTCGCACCATCTCTTTCATAGTGACATACATAAGGTCGCCGAATACAAAAGACTGAGCCATTGTCTCTCTTTCCCACATACACTCATCGCACACGTCTCCCTCTCGTTGTAACTTTCAAACTACCTTCCTTTTTTCACGATATCACTATCTCTCTCTCACACACACACAAACACATACACACTCTCGGACGTACATTCACCCGCACAAGCACACACGCACACGCACGCACGCACGTGCACACTCGCATACACACAAACACACACGCACAGCAATTGCTTAGTGCATTTGTTTCTTTTCCATGTATATTTTTGTGCACATAATTTATTTCACTTAGTTAATTTTATGTGTGTATATATAAATAAATAATTTTGATATTCCAGATGGTAATTTATTATCTATAGTAGCCAGCAACAGTTACATCACTTCTTTCGAGGGAAAAAGGTTGCAGATTCAAATCATTTCATATCCAAATATATACGGAACAACCTGCGAAGGTCCACCGCAGTTTGTCGGCCAATCCACAGTGAATGTGTTGCCATATTAGTCGCGCCTGGCAAGCGGGCTTGAGTTCGCGATGCCAGACATTCGGATGGTGCCGCCGGTCGTTACTCTCGGGTATTTTTCGAGGTAGTCAACCATGGCTATGGAATACCTTAGACGTCCTTACCCATACCCAAAGCAAGAAGGGGCAAAAGCAACACAAAAACATGCAAATTCTTACCAAAGTTTCTTATTAAAGCTTTTTGCAATCGGATAAAAAAAGACCTTATTAGTAGAGCCAGGTCACTCGCTGTCGAAACAGAGAGTTGCCGGTTCCAATCCCGCTAGGGCCAAGTAAGTGTGATGTTCGCCAATCTGCTTGTCGAGCATGTCCCGCAGGGGACTTTAACAGTCAGGGGTCTATGTAAGTGTTATCTATCGATATGATAATCGGAATTCGAGTCACGAGCCCCGAGTTCGAACCCGAGTCGGAGGGCTCGTACCGATGGGTTTTTCAAAGAAACTTATGCACGATCAAAATATCGTAGGCTTGGACATAAAGACGGCGACGGGCTCACCACCGGTATATTCCAAAAAAACTGTCTACACCTCTGTGTACCCCATTATTGGTGTAAAGATATTTTTTCATGCAAGTATACTGAGTGTGGCGGTGGTGGTGGTGGCTGTGGTAGGTGCTGATGGGCGCCGCCTCGAAGGGCATCATACAGCGTGGCTACCAGCACAACGCCACAGTGTACAGCGCGCCGTACGCTCGCAACCCGTTCGATCACGTGTCGGATCGGGAGATAGACGAGTACCGGCGCACCGTCGAGCGGAAGCAGCGCGGGAACGAATGTGAGACCTTTCGTATACATTGTGGTATTAGAGAGAGAGAGAGAGAGAGTACACTTTATTGCATACCATAAAAAAAAGATAATATGACAAACAGTTTAAACTTCGTTTAAATTCCGTGAACGAGTGGCCTATATACTGGTTTTCATGGTATCACCGGTTCCGTGGTTCCGGGGTTCGATTCGCGGACGTGCCATTAAAAAAAAAAAAACAGTGGTTTACTACATTGACTCGTCTGGGTTTTTGTAGTGCCTGTGTTGTTTCTTTCTACTTTCGTTGTTTCCGATTCTTTTACACAAGTGCTTTAGCTACTTTAGCTAGAAAAATTACTTTATTTTGAATATCTGAGCAATATCTTTGAGTATCAAAAAGAAAAAAAGTAATGCAGAATAAGGGGTTTCGTCGGGAAGTGAACTCGGGACCACACAGCTGGCGACAACATGCAGACCGGCGCGTACGTCACTCGTTCACGGAGGTCATCGACAATATGATGTACAAAACTTTACGTTACTTTACTTTGAAATCCGAGTATAAAAACGTAATGCAGTAAAAGTAGGTTTTCTTACATTGTCCCGTCTGGAAATCGAACCCGGGACTACACAGCCGGCGACACCACAAGTTCATTAATGAATTGTTTCGCCGGCAGACGACACGGATCTCTCCGAGTCGGAGGCTGTGAGCGGCGCGCAGATCACCTCGCCGGCCAGCGCGCCCTCCGAGACCGAGGAGGAGTCGCGCGACGGTACGTATACACGCACGCACATGCACGCACGCACGCACGCAAGCAACACACACACAAATGTACACGCGAGCGCGGACACACGCGTACGCACGCACGTACACACGTACATACGCATTTAAAGCACGTGCACACACTTACACACACACGCTCACTACACGCACGCACATGCACGCACGCACGCACGCTCACGCACGTACGCACGCACACGCAAGCACACACAAATGTACGCGCGAGCGCGGACACACGCGTACGCACGCACGTACACACGCACGTACATACGCATTTAAAGCACGTGCACACACTTACACACACACGCTCACTACACGCATGCACGCTCACGCACGTACGCACGCATACGCAAGCACACACAAATGTACGCGCGAGCGCGGACACACGCGTACTCACGCACGTACACATGCACGTATACGCACGTACATACGCATTTTAAGCGCGTGCACATACTCACACTCACACTCACACTCACACATACACACACACACACACACACACACTCAGGTGGTTGTCCAGATGTCTGATTTTGTATGTGGTCAGCATAACTGTATATCAAACACATATACATCCAGAGCATAATATATAAGCTTCAGAATTTGATAAAAATCTTTCCTAATATCAATAATCCAGTACACCTAGTTTTATTTCAATAAGATGATTTAAATTTTTCGGACCAGGTAACATATACCTTTTTTATATTTGCATGCGGAATGTTGCGAAGTAACGATGTAACTTTTTCAATAACAACTTTACAATGAATTTCCGCAAAGTATCGCCTGAGTCAATTAACTATCTTATTGATTAATTTCAGAGCACCGGGTGCTTCGGATAGAGACCAAGCAAGTGCCGGTGCGCAGTCAGCCCGAGGTGGTGCTAAGCGACGGTGAGTGCGTCAGCTGCGGCTTGAGACCATGTTTTTTTTTTATTTTCCCCATGATATATACACTGAGGAGAAAATGTTTTTCACACCTGGATACCATTCGTGGCGTACGGTTAGCAGAAAAAGCCCTCGAAAGTTTTGATTTGATTTTATTAAAAAAATAGCTGTGAAATACCATTTTTATAGTTTAAAAAAATATATTCTGTTGTCATTTACGATTTTCTATCAAATGTGCATACATTAGTCTTAGAGTATGCGTTATGCATGTCACAGTTTTTAATAGTACATAAATAGAATAGATTTTTTTGTCCTACGTCTAAGCATCTTCACGAATACCTAATCTATGATTACTTCTATTGCTCGTCTCTGACGAAATCGGTGAACTATTGTTTTATGAATTTGTTTGCTGACCGTACTTTAATAAGTTTTTAATAAGTAACAATTTTGGTTAGAAATAACCAAAAGTGCAGTCAAATTGTATAACGTTATACAATTTGACTGCAATTTTGGTTATTTCTCTACATACCAATAGAAGTACCGATAGAAAGAAAGATAATTTTAATTGACTCCTGTATATTTACATAAGAAAACGTAAATATACAAGTTTTTGGTATTTGTATGCCGTGAGTCATGCCAAAAACGTCACTACACAGCATATTTATGCCAAAATTTTCGCAAAAACACAACTTAAATAAATTTCGACTAACTTAATGTTTAATGGTAGTGTTGCCAGCTGCGTTAAGTTCTACCGCTTACGTCAAAGATCAGTTACCAAAGAATGCATAGTGTAGAGCATGCTAAGTCTCCCTTTTTCCCTCCCCCCGTAGTGGACACGACCGACTTCTTGAAGGCGGAGCGAGAGCACGCCGATCTGACTAGAGGTTAGTGCGCACCACATCTAGAATATACTAGAATGTTCCACAATGTCTCTTGTAGACACATTGTAATATCGGATGCTTAGCACACTTTCTGATTAGGGACTTAAATTTTGAAACGTTTCCGTGTCTGTTCGATAGATGGCGCTGTTCGCTTATTTCGTATCAGGGGTGGGTAACTTTTTATTTTAAATTTAATGTTTTTAGTTTTTCTCTAATGAAATGTATATTTGCTTTTTTAACCACAATCGGGTCGTTTTCTAACTGTTACATCTATCTAATATTATATATTTTTTAATTTTTTTTTACATTTTTGACTTTTTTTAATTTCTGAAAGTATGATGAATTACAAGAATTTAAAAGAAACTGATCAAATTATATTAACGCTCCTGCCATACATGGGATACAGTAATAAATGTGCAATTTTCTAAATGTACAGATTCACTTTTCTCTGGACGTAGGAGGGTTTAGCATTTCAAATTAAAGTGGCAATACCCTGACGGTTTAGGGTCGCAAACATAATGTCGCAGGTTCAGGTCCGCCATTCGACTATTGTCGTGAACCACTGCACACAAGCGTTGCAGCTAATTTGGAGTGGTTTTTAATTAAAATTTGCGCTTAGGTTACATTGAAACGAATTACTTCATTCTTCTCCATTCCTGAACGGTCACGAATATTTTTATGCGTTTTTTATAACCTTATCAGAAAGTGTCTTAAGAGATCTGACGCATGTTTGCAATTTTGTGCACTTTTGAATAACATTTCTTTTTCCATTATTAACTCAACTTTAATTTGAAAATGGATTTTCGGGTTGACTAACGCTGGCGTGGTAAATTATTATCGTCTATTTTACTATAGATTCTGCTTTTCGGCTAAGTTTAAGTATTTTAGGTACAAAAATATGAGTGATTGGAACTGTTTTTCGGAATCAGACCGATTTGGTTACGTACCACACTCCTGTATAATCTTTGTCCTATCGTGAATCAGAATTTGAAAGTGGTATTTTGGGTTTACTGATGCGCCCGTAATTGCTACGAATCTCCTCTTCGTTATGGTGTCCTGGTACTTTATTTTTTGCTTACGTCTAGACTTCGAGGTTAGTTATAGTCTCTCGTTAACCTAACTAAGTTTCTAACTTATTTTGGTTGCCAATTCTATTGTAAATTCAATTTGGATCTCCAACGAAAAATGTTGTCTATTAAAATAAAAAAAAATTTAGTGGTGGACTATCCTTAACATTAAGAGATATGATAAATAGATATTGACCGATTCTCAGACCTACCCGATATGCAAACAAAATTTCATGAAAATCGCGGTGTTTGAATTTCGCTGAAATTCGCTGTGTTTGGTTACCAAACTCCTCCGAAATGGACGAGTTAGGCAACCAAACACCGCGACGAGAGAATTTTGTATATTAGATGGTATAACATTTTGTTCTTGAACGCAATGTGTGAATGTGTGAATGAACGGAGTGAGTCGAATGAACGAATGCTATATATGTACGGTAGGAAGAGAGGAGGGTTAACTGAGGAGTCTTCGTCTTCAGTGAAGCCGTTTGTAGAGGACGGACGTGTGCCATATAGTCATCATCTTGTATCATTTTGTAAATATAAATTTAAAAATTACAAATAATAAGTCACGACAGCCGAATGGTTGGGCAGTCGGAATTTCGAGTCAAGGGACTCGATCCCCAGGTGGCAGGCTCGCACCAATGGATTTTTCAAAAACTTATGTGCGAATTTATCGTTGGCTTGGACATTTAGACGGCGACGGGCTCACCGCCTGTCACGTTGTCCCGAAAATATTTGGTGGGAGGTGGGTCGAAGGGACTTAATTGTCTAGACTATACCTCTATTATCTCTGTCTATTGGGAAAAATTACAAAAATATCCACCTGAAAAAAAACCTCATTCAAAAGTGGAGTCATTTCAACCCCCACTGGTGTATAAAGAGACGGAACGGGATTCGAATTTGCTGTCCGACGATGAGGTGTTCCTGGAGTCGACCGCGTCCACTGGCACGTCGAGTGTCACCGCACCGGTAGCGCCATCTACCGTCGTTGTCCGACAGTACGCCAGTGCGGCCGCCGTACACGGAACTGTAGGCCGAGGTGAGGTGGGGATTGGGATTGGGTCCTGGTGGGAAGCGGCAAGGGTTTCTGTGTCGTCGTGTTTGTTGCTAGAAAATTTGTGCCAGTTGTAGTTTGTTGTTTATTTGAACTTTGGACACGTGTTAGGGCGGGGCGCTCGTCGCTGAGGTATCTGGTTGTGGTTTGTGTATACCTTTAGATGAGATAGAGAGTGTGAGTGAGATAGAAATAGGCTTTATTTCTGTGTTGTAGTGTTGCTACCGCATTAAATAACGTCATGTTCCATTTTTAAATAAAATATGTCGCCTCTTTAGCTCCTCGCTTAATTTATCAAGTGTCGATTTATATTGTTTATCGTTTGAAATACACTTCTAATAATTAAATTTGACGACGTCTGTGGACTTTTGTGGTTCTTTTTCCGATAGAGTCAATTATGTGAAGTGTTCTCGATTCCATAATACAAGTGCTTTAGCTCCTTTTTTCGGAATCAGAGCAATGTATGTGATATTGTACCTATCTATGTATTTTTATTATGCTTTTCACGTATGTATTTATGATTTATTTATTAACCTGTGCAGTTAATATTCCATATCTTTTTTTACCGAGTGAATGGTGGAATAACCATCTCCAAATTCGCTAAATCAAATTTAAACAGATCGCCAATCCGCTTGCCATGCGTGGCGATTGCAAAAAACCTCCCTATAGAAAAGATCTATGTCCTGCAAAGGATATTTACTGGCCGTTTTGTATGAATGTAAAATTAGTGTTTGGCTTATTACATATTATATGAATTTATTCAACAAATATTTTTGTTTCTATTGACATGTTTGTGGCCAGTCCTAAATAAAATGTTGCCTCAACGTTAGTCTATGGTTCATGTTGTTAATGTTCGATAAATGTTCTAGTTAGCTTCTAGAAATTTTGTCGTCAAAAACTTTGGTCGTCTAAGTCTTTGTCTATTTCATAAATCAAAGTTCAAACTGACATCATTCGCGTCAGATTGTTCGGTCTTATCATTATCGTGTTTGTTGAAGTACAGGTCAATTTTCAAACCAGTCATGTATAATAAAAGCTAATGTTGTGTCTATGGTACATCAAAGATAGACTATGTTACTATTGGGCTATTACTATCATCACATACAATTTCATATATATCTGGTTTGCTTGCACTCACTTAACGCTTTATTATTAACGCAGGTAAAGTTAATGCTGATGAAAAATATATTGACGAAGCCCTAACATCAAACACCCGCTCGAAACATTGCTTTTCACGTAACCCCAATTTCGTCAATGTTGTACATAAATTTGACGGTACCGATATCAAAAAACACCCGAAATGCAAAATGAGTCTCAACGATAAAATGATTGCTTCTAACAATAATAGAGAATTAGTGTTATATAGAACGGATAATTTGAGCAGTCGCTCCAGTTTGAATTCCATACCGTCAATCGATTGGGACGGAAGATGCAGGACCGAATATATGTTTCGTACACAATCACTTCCGCGGCAGAGAACGAGTTCTTTCACGCAAACACACACACAACTATACAGGACACATTCGCACAGTGGATTCATCAATTCGTACTTAAGAGATCCGGAACCAAATCATTATCATATACCTAAATGTCGCTCGTGTGGTACAAACAACCTTTCCTACAGGGAAATTGCAACGGACTTGAAATTAAAATCGCGTGGTTCACTATATTTCTCATTCGATAATATCCATCAAAAATGTTTGGAAGAGCTGAAATCTGAATCAAAACCAAGCGTCATAAAAGTAAAAGAAAAATTGGTGCCAGTTTTTAAAGTGGACCTTAAAACGGGCGCTGAGTTCGTTGAGAGTCAAGAATTTACGGAAGATAATTATTTAGATGACTTGAGTAATAGTTTCTCCACAGATAATCAAACTATTGTTGAAAATAAGCGAGAGGGACTACGAGATTTACAAAACAAGGAACAAAACGTAATAGACAATATAATAGTCCAAAACGACTTAAAACTAGAGGAAACGAATATTTCAGGAAACAAATTAGATGTTGATTTTATAAAAGAAGATGTTAAAGATGAGAAAAATATTTCAGTTTGTTCCGAAGAAGGAGAATATCACAGTTTTCATGATGATATGGATTTCGAGGAAGCTGTTTATGACAGTCCTGTAAAGAAACTAATGGAAAAGGATATAAGGGATTATTCGGTGCCAATTGATTTCTTTTGCTCAGATTACGCTAGTCAAGATATTAGTATACAACAATCTCCAAGAAAATTTGATATTCCTAAAACAACAACACTTGAACCTATTTTAGAGGAATCGAAAAGCTCGAATAGTGACGAATCTAGTATCGATCCTTCTAAAACGGGAATTAAAGCATTTTCTAATGTATCCTTTCATTCTGATATAGAGACATTAGAGAAAATGGATGTGGCTGTTGAAGAAGTCGATCACGATGTTTCTGACACGGATAAGTGTTTGGGTCAGGATAAAAGTAAAGCAAATCTAAGTAATGAAGCCATGTATTGTAGTGAAATAAGTGATGAATATGCAGGTGATTTGTCTAAAGAATATCATTTTTTGAAACCTTTTAAAGTAAAAAGAAAATTAAAACTAAACGATAAACCAGTCCCTGTAGTGCAAAGCGAAGAAGTTAGGTTAAGTTATAACAGTCGCACTAGCTCAGAAACAGCATTAAGCTCTGATTCTATAGCGGAATTTGAAAAATTTGAAGTTGTTTCTGATATACTGGCAATAATTTTAAATCAATTTTTGTTTAAAATATCGCCAAGTGTATTTTCTGATGGGAACAGTCTAGAACTTTCTGGTACCTTCGATAGAGATCACCAATCGAACGAAAATAAATTATCGGCTGGCGATTGCGAAACAAATGTGGTGACACAACAACATTCAGAAAGTTTTTCTATAGTACAAATAGTAAAAGAAATTGAAGGTAATGATAGTCTCAATGCAACGGATACAACTGATGTCAGTGATACACCAAATATACAGGCAAATAGAATAGTTGAAGCTATCGTCTATTATATTTTCGATACATCGTTTTACATTGCTAGTCGAAAAAATAAGATCAATAAAAAGAAGCATAACAAACAGGTTGTAACTGTCGCTGATAGTGAAGATATATTATTTACTACCACACCATTATTTTTAAATATTGCTTATGATTTAGTTGATACGAAAAACTTAATCTTAGCTGAAGCTGACAAAAAAGAAACTCTGTGCTTTGAAGAGTTACAGGATAATAAAGTTAATAATGATGTGAAAAGTTCCATAGTAATGCCAATGCACGAATCAAATCCTTTAAATGAAACTAGAGATAAGAAATTCGATGAGGAATTTAAAACAAACTTGAAAGTCGATCTATCTGAGGATATTTGCTGTAAACCGATAACAATTGTAAATCAAAGTGACACCAGTTTGAAATGTGGTAGCTTTTGTGAAAATTATGAAAAGACTGACACAAATATGTCTATAGAAGACAGGCACGGGAAATTAGACGATATATTTCAAACAAACGTTATAGGGGATTTAAATAAAGCTTTTTTTTCTAAAAGTAAAACTATTGTGACTCCGATTGACGAGTCTTATGAGAGTGTGACGAATGCCGAAGTATTACGTGAACATTTTGAATCAAGCGATATGTCATTGGATAATAAACACAAGAAATCTGATAAAGTCATCACAAAACATCTAAATGACGATTTATCTGGGGCTCCTTGTTCTGATCTCAGTACAATTGTGAATGCATCATCTGAATGTGGTGAAACTGAGACCTTTCATTGTTGGGAGACTGAATGGTCTATAAAAAGCCACTGCGCTGAATCTGAAGAATCGAATGCCTCTTGTTTTGAACTCAGTACAATTGTAAATGTATCATCTGATTGTGGTGAAACTGATTGGTCTACAAAAGACCGCACCGACATAAATTTTGAAGAATCAGACATAGAAACTGAAATAGGGGAACAGCATTTAGAAAATGCAGAAATACTTCCTGAGTCTACATTATTGGTCACAACTGATGTTCCACTTAACGAAACCTTTGCTTTAGCCAATGAAGAAGAAGATATGAACACTGCATTCGTAGAAGACACTAATGATGCTTGCTACAGTCGATCTTCTTCTCCCAGAAAGTGGAATTCAGTATTGGATCTGTGCACTGAATCCCCTATCAAGAATACAGATGACACTTTCATTGGAAACGATTTAAGTGTTCTGTATGAAAAAGACGACACTATATTAGGGTCTCCTTTTATAAAACGAGCTTCAGTGATAGCCATGTCTCAGACACAGAACAGAGGTGGTCTTAAATACTGGGTTTCTTTTGACGATAGTCTCAATGATACTCGAGAAAAATCTTTCAGTAGACCCATGAAAAGAAGTCATGAATCAAAAATTCCAAGTTTTGTTACTCTCGATATAGAAAGCGACAAGAAACGACTCGATTTCAATGTTAAAAAAGATTTAAACTCAAAAACCGGTGTACTCTTTACCGATTATAACAGAACTACTGATAGTAATTTGCATTCTGATAGTTTTAATACAGCGTCCGCTTCCAATGCCGAATACAACACTTGTGATTCGATATTAATTGATTCGCGTGAAGCGAATGATACCGAAAGATTGTTGTACGATTCGAGAATCGATTGGAAATCGAAAGGTTGCAGGTTATACTCTAGCTGGCCTCCATTTGAAGACACTGTTTTTTATCGGATAATATCTAAATTTAGAATGTCTGAAAGCTTCGATCCTAGTAATATACAATTGGATAGTAGTTCTTGAATAAACTCTGCGTTGATATTAAGATTTCAAGCCTTGTTGCAAATAGTAAAAGGTTGAAAATAATTCAAGAAAATATTTTTATATGCAATGGCTTTAGGAATTTACAGATTATATATGTAATGAAGTGTAATGTTACAGACGGAAAATAGATTCCGACGTTTAATATATTAGTAGATAGAGTCGCAATATATGAAGAATATTGTACTCCGTTTCTTTTTTTCCCCCATCTACGTTAAGTTTAATTTTCTTTTTAATTAGAAAATATCGTTTCGTAACAAAAGGCGGCAAACGTTGATAGATGATGGAGCCATCAACGGGATATAGATTAAATATATACTGCCTCGGGTTTTCTTTGATATCTCTTATTTTGTTTGTATGCACGCGTGCCATGTTTTCACCGTTTTCGTACTGATGTGTTTGTTATTTGTTTTTTTTAATGTGTGTTTGTATTTTATTTGTAATTGAGTGCTACATTATTTTAGCAATGTTGATTTTTTGCACGTGCTTACCTATAGTAAACGGAGCGTCTGTAATGATGTTGTCATTT
Source organism: Sericinus montela (assembly GCA_029286605.1). Classification (NCBI taxonomy): domain Eukaryota; kingdom Metazoa; phylum Arthropoda; class Insecta; order Lepidoptera; family Papilionidae; genus Sericinus; species Sericinus montela. Next base: position 142,346 of record JAGSMR010000087.1, on the reverse strand, counting down.
GTTATTTTTGTCTATGGTGTAGTGTTACATTTTGATTTACGCATTACAGACACTCTGGTACATTGTCATGTTTTCTAACACCTCTATAAAAATTAAAAATATTTATGGTTATGATTCATTTTACATTTTTCATGTAGTAAATATTGGGTGAATGTTTTTATAGCGCACGCTTTTGAATTGAAACTTCAAGGTTAGAAAGACGGGTTGGGTTGGGTTGGGAAAGTTACATAGGCTTTCCTCTTTCACTATTCGTGACAAAGTACCATAAAAAGTTTCATTTCACAAAGTGCCATTAATATGTCATTCCAATGAAGGTTCGGCCACGTTAGGCATTTTCAAAAATAGATTTGTTTTAGTTTACTATCATGAGAGGATCTTATGGAAGTTTAAACATTTTTACATGCATTTATTAAGGGTTGGGGGAGGGGAGCGTATGTTACTTTTACCAAATCTTAAACGCATTCATTCAAGCTGCAATACGCGTTAATTGAAGTCTAATTAGTGTTATTCCTATTCTGTTACTTTTCGACACTTTTTCAATCAATTAGGTATCTACGCTAATTAAATGCGCTGTGGCCGACCTTTTATTCGTTGCATCAATAGATTAATGCATATGTTATATGTTTTATTTAACCTTTGCATGTAATTGTTTGTAGCAATAAAGTGTTTTGTAAGATTATTCTAATTTAACTCTGTGTTTTATTTGTTGATGATGTATTACACACACAAAATAAGATATTTACATAAAATATACAAGATACTCTTGAAGCATTCGTCAGTTTAGTATTTAGGACAAATTGACAGGTGATGAACCTGTCGCTGTCTTAATGCCAATGCAACGGGATAAATAAAATTTTAGTTGCGAAAAAACTCATTGAGACAAACCTTCCTCCTGGGGTTAAATTAAAAAAAATGGAATTATGCTTTTTTATTCCACCACTGATTCTAGTTCAGTCTGCCGCCATTTTAATTAATCGCTTGTGTTAATACTGCAATCGCAAATGTTCGTCGCCCTTGTGAACCCATGCTTTAGCTTGTTTTGGCTTCGGGAATGGAATTTGGTTTATTATATCACTAAAGGTAAGTTGTAAGCATGATATCTATTTAGAATGTTTGAATTAAGAACAACATGATTGCGGCCATTTTATTTACGTAACAAAATGGCGGCCAATTACTCAGATTTCAAAGATGATTTTGAATAGACATACTAGACCTCCGGTACGGGCAGAAGTGTCTAAGGTGCGATTTGTATGGTACTACGTTCGCCAATCAGTTTGACAAGCGTGTGAAAGAAAAAAAAAGGTTTATTTTTGCACCATACATACATAAACAATAGCTTTAAGTCGATTGAGGTATTTACCTACATTACGTGATTGTCCTATTCCCGTAAGAGTTTACCATGATTGCCATGCTTGCCAAGCGGATTGTCGATCGCAGTACCAGACACCTTGCACTTCAGACGCTCTTGCACGTCATCAGTCTGTTAAATTTTGGTCTGGTATTTTTCGAGATGGTTATCCCGCCATCTGTCGACGGTCAATTATATTTACGAAGCTTCAGTCGCCTCTTACGACACCCACGGGAAGAAAGGGAGTGTTATATTTTGACCAACACATACAAACCCATAACCGCTTTGTAGCAATAGTTATTTATTCTTTTTGGCTACACCATAGACTAAGGGCTACATTGGCGGGCTTATGGCCTGGTGACATTCCGACCAATAAAAATATAAAATATGAGACTCCTTAATTCACGTAATAATTAACAAAATTATGAATGGAAGAAGGAAATATGAACGTAACCTTAAAATACATACATCTTTGTAAATAAACGTATTAAAGATTAGACAATGATGGGTTTGCAGGCGAGCATACAGTGAACGGTGACCATTCGGATGCCCATCAGAGCACGTTCTCGCATAGCAGTAAAGAGGTATGTAAAAAATATATCTTCACGCAGTTCCCAATACAGGGGCTAGACAGAGGTCTAGTCTAGATCAGACCGAAGACATTTTTGGGACAACGTGACAGGTGGTGAGCCTTTCACCGTCTTTATGTCCAAGCCAACGATATAATTCGTACAGAAGTTTTTGAAAAACCCATTGGTACGAGCCTGCCTCCTGGTGATCGAACTCTGGTCTCTGGACTCGAAATTCCGACCACCCAACCACTCTGCTATTGTGACTTTTAACTACTTAAATATTTATTTAAGTCAATACCTAGAGAATACCTAGAGGTTAATAGACCTACTACTACTCTACCTAGGAGTCGTCCGAGTCAGTACCACAGTCTTACCTTTTTCTGCTGCCAATACGCAATTTAATCCACTATTGTGTTCCGGTTTCACTTTGACTCTTCTTGTAGCTATGGTAAAAAAAATATCTTCACGCAATTCCCAATACAGGGGTAGACAGAGGTCGAGTCTAGACAATCAAGTCCCTTCGACCCCCCTTCCACCGAAGATATTTTCGGGACAACGTGACAGGTGGTGAGCCCGTCGCCGTCTTTATGTCCAAGCCAACGATATTCGTACATAAGTTTTTGAAAAACCCATTGGTACGAGCCTACCAACTGGGGATCGAACTCGGGTCTATTGACTCGAAATTCCGACCACCCAACCACTCGGCTATCGTAACTTATAGTATGTCCAAGCTATGGTGCCCTGGTATTTATATATTAATTTGAGCCAACACTTTGAGGTCGCCCCATTCCCCATTTCCCCTGTCCTATTCTTCAAAATCCTTTTGGAGAAATGAACCTGCAGCCCCTCTGGTGTACAGTAAACACGAGCGTTGGTTTTCACTTACCATGCCTTGAATTCGTCAATTTTTATAGAAGAAAAAAATCTAAAATGTAATATAGAACACGCTTATTGTATTTGTTTCTCCAGGGATCGCCCTCTAAGGAGGTTTCCACCGAAGACTCGCCCAAGAAGGACAAGAAGAAGAAGAAGGGACTCCGGACGCCGTCTTTCCTCAAGAAGAAGAAGGAAAAGAAGAAGGAGAAGTCCAGCACGCCGCAGCCCGCCTAGAGGTATTGTTTTACGATTTGCTTCGAATTTTTAAATGAAAACCACACCATCATTAAAAGCCTCATGCATCTGCTGCTGTAGTGATGTCACCAATTGGCAGCAGATGGCGTCTTTGTAAATCTAAATATGACGTTTTATTTTTTTTTATTTTACAGATAAAACTCCAAAACCACACTGCCATGTCGCTTTCAAAATACTTCGTAATTTTTAAGAGCAAGAAAAAACAAACTCCAAAATTACAATTGTAATTTTTAACATTATTTACCCGCTTTATACAATTCGTCAGTGAAAGGATAGTATGTGGGATGTATTTTTATCCCTGAGATTTTAGGTTCGCGTATTTTGACCCCACCAATCGGCGCGTTAGCTACTCGCGCTTGCCTCTGAGCACTGTCCAGAGTAAATCAGAAAACTGAGTGTTTACTCATCGCTCAAGTCGAAATGAGTCGCGACGGATACGACGAAATACTCAGGCTTGAGCAGTGACTAAGCGCTTTATAATTAAGGGCTAATGTAGAACGGCATTTTATTTATTCGACTACGGAATTTCTCTTTACTGTTTCGGACATGTTTTATAATTTTGATATGAATTTCTTATGACTTGCCAACAAAATTCTTATGTGAAATGTCTTATTTTATATCGTATAGTTTGAACGGATCGACGGTTTTCATCGAAAAGTATTTGTGGTTTTTTTTTTTTAATTTTTGTATGTGCGTTTTCCATTTCGCACAGAGAAATGGAAATACGCAATTTCGTTTTCACCTCACTTGTCAGATAGAGGAAAAGAACTATTAGATTGAAGTGCTTGTTACATATTTCAACTTTAACCTCATTTTAGTATTTTATCTTTATTTTTACGAGAAAAAAAAACATATATATTTTCAATGAAAACTGTTGCTCGGTATCCATGGTGCATTCTTAAGTGTAATTCTTCACCAGCATCTAATGCTTTTCACGTCGGGGGCTCGACCATTTCGATTAATGCCCCATGCCATTTGTGCTTTTAAAAAATAATTATAGTATAGGTATATCCACACTGGCAACTCGGAATGCGTGTGTCGAAATAAAAAAAACAGCTGAAAAAAACAGTTAATGTTAAATACATAAAAAGACAGTGATTTAAAAAAGAATGCATTTTATAATAATGTACAAAATATCTTTAGTATGTGAAAAAAAACGCATGAAAATCGAGTTGCAGCTTACGTAGTGTGGACATAGCTTACGGTGTAGTCTAGGACGCGTATCCTGTCAAAATTCCCGCCCGGCAGCTGTAATGTAATCCACAGACTAAACAAACGCTTTTTGGCGGCAATTCTGACAGGCGTATAATCTGTGAGAGCGGTCGATACGTATATGAATTAATTAACATAAAAAGTTTTTAATATATATTGAGCACTATCGATGTAAAGGAGTTATCGGCTAGCTAACGTAGTTTTCTATTTATTTCGTTTCAAATTGGGACGCGATTCATGTTTTTTTTTTCAACATGGCGACGTAACGGACATTGACATATTTTTTATTATAGTTTCAAAAGCCTTTGTAATCTAATGTTTACGATTTTAAAGTACACGATAAAACTTGTAATGCATTTAAATAATTTTAAAGGATCGCCTTTCGTTTACCGACATGTTGAAGGAAACATCAAATAGTACATTATACAGGTGTTGTTAGGTTAGGGCCCGCATTATTTTTTATTCGAAAAATTAAATTTATATTTTTTATTATTTTATTTTAAAAGCAATTGGGCCCAACATCAATTTGACATTACCTAGAATTAGTCTAGAGTTGTTAAAATGACAAGTTGATTTTTTTTATTAATATGTTATATGGGACACACGTTACATCCCATATTTTTATAAATATTAAGTACTTGTAATATTTGAGAATTGTGGACAATGGCATTCTATGCGACTTTGTGTAATTTGTATTTGGAATAAATTATTAGTTTTAAAGCAACTTTTTATTTTTTTTTATTCCTCTATCTAGACTCGTCCCGTCACAAAATGTTTCCCAGGCGAACGATGCTGGTTATTATTTAGTAGTCTATAAGTTTTTAGCTTAAAAGAGTTTATTTGTATCATGTATTTTTTTATTTCTAAAATATATGCTGTTTGGAAGATTTATTATGGAGCGTGTTGTTTTATTTTTTTATGTTCACTAATCTATGTCTGTATTTAATCTATGACAGTCTCTTCACCATCCAATCCAGTACCACAGATGAAAAAGGAAAAGGACTTTTAAATATTCCAGAGTAGGAATGTCGTAATCATCATGCTTGGCAAGCAGATTGGCGATCACAGTAACAGACACCTGGCACCTTTAGCTCTGCTGCCTGACAATTTTCTATCTCATATTTTTCTAACATATTTCGAGATGGTCATCATGCCAATATCTGCCTGGATCGTTTACTGTTTACTGTAAATTTTTGAAACACTTCAAATGATTTGTACATTTGAAGTGTTTTAAAAATTTATAGACATACGTAATTGTGTGACCAGCTTATCTTCATCTCCAAGCGCCCAGGTTCGATTCCCGAAGGGTTCAATGTAGAAAACACTTCTACATTGTCTCGGGTCTGGATCCTTTTGTTACCTTCGTTGTTTCTGATTCCATAACACAAGTGCTTTAGTGTTATTTTTATAATAACCTAACAACGGTGCTATGTTCAGCGGTGTACTCTTAATAGGCTGTAAAGAAGAAGAGAGAGAGAGTCGAGTGTTACTATTCTTATATAGATACATCCATACATACATACATAGGGACAATTGACCTCCATGGACGAGTGTCTAACACACCGGTTTTCTTAATGTCGCCAGCTCCCAGGTTCGACTACCGAAAGAGTTAATGTAAAAACCGCTTTTCTCTACATTGTCTCGATTCTGTGTTTTTGTTACCTTCGATGTTTCCGATTCCATAACACAAGTGCTTTAGCTACTTACTTTGGGATCGGATCAATGTATGTGATGTTGTCTAAGTATTTTATTTAGTATTTCAAAACGATTCTAATATTTGCAACTACAGACTGAAGAATCTCGTAAATTATATTTAAGTTTCTGATTGCACTAATACCTCTGTCAATCAATGTTCAATCAATCAATATTTATTTATTTATGCAAAAAATCACGCCATTCCAAATACTGGAGTAGTCAGGGGTACTACACAATTAAGTTTTTTCGACCCAACGATAGACATTTATTGAGACAATTTATTTATACTTTGTTGTAAAATATGATTTACAAAAGGCTGGTTTAATTCCAAAGACGCCACACGTCTCTGCCAGTTAAACCTGGGCGAAGTAATAATTATATCGCCAGGAGCAAATACGAAAAAAATAAATTAACAATAAAAAAATAATTGCAATGAAATACATACATAACACTGACATAGTTATAATAATAATATTAATAAATATCTTCACGCAATTTTCAATACAGGAGTAGTCAGAGGTCTAGACTAGGCAATGAAGTCCCTTATATCCATCTCCCACCGAAGATATTTTCGGGACAACGTGACAGAAGGTGAGCCCGTCGCCGTCTTTATGTTCAAGCCAACGATGTCTTCACGCAATTCCCAATACAGGGGTAGACAGAGGTCTAGTCTAGACAAAGTCCCTTTAGTCCCTTTGACCCTCCTTCCACCGAAGATATTTTCGGGACAACGTGACAGGTGGTGAGTCCTTCGCCGTCTTGATGCCCAAGCCAACGATGAAATTCGTACATAAGTTTTTGAAAAACTCATTGGTACTGCCACCTGGGGATCGAACTCGGGTCTCTCGACTCGAAATTCCGACCACCCAAAAATTCGGCTATGGTGACTTATCGGCCAACGATGTGTACGAATTACATAAGTTTTTGAAAAACCCTGCCACCTGGGGATCAATCGGATCGAACTCTTGACTCGAAATTCCGACCACCCAACCACTCTGTTATCGTGACTTTATACTTATGACTTTGTCTAACACAGTTACAACGTCTATTAATTAACGAGTGGTTATAGCATAATATTCCGGTGAGTGTCGTAAGAGGCGACTAAAGGAAAAAATGCCTTGAAAATTGGCTACCGACAGATGGCGTGACAACCATCTTCACAACACACAACCTCAGTTTAGTAGAACGGTAAAGGCCAGCAGCGTCACTCTCCTGCGAAGAATGGCGATTGTGGCAACCCGATCGTACGGGAGGGGTCTAATTCCTGTAGTGTAATTTAAAGGCCGTTATCTTCACGCTCTCTCAATAAACGAAGGTGGTCAGAGTGCTAGACTGTTTTCGTCGATCCACATCACACTGGAGCTTATTTCCTTACTCAGCACACATCGTTTACTTGTGCCAAGCTGGAGTCCTTCGCTACTGCGAAGTACTACTTGAGTACTACTTAATTATAATGCATACATTTATAATAAGTAAACTAAACAAACATTTATCTATACATATAAATAAAATGTGTCAGTTTGTAATTCTAAATGAACAGCTTTTCACAAAATGCGTGTAAAAGTACGTACAAATAATTTTTTTTTATTTTCTATATATATCACATTAATATAGTTTAATACTGGCAGATAGTTTTAAGGAGTAACTTAGGCTGCGTTTATTTTAGAAAAATAATTGGGGTTACGCCGTGGCGGGAATCGGCATAAAATTGTAAGCATACTTAGAAAGAGGTATGTAAGGATCGTGACACTTGACCTGTTCTCTCTAGCAACCCCGACAAGATAGCCGGACAATGCGTGAAGATAGCCGGGTGGTTGTGTGATCGGAAATCGTGTCAAGAGACCCGAGTTCGCTTTCCCGGTGGTAGACACGTACCAATGGGTTTTCTTTCTAAACTTATGTACGAATTATGTTGTTGGCTTGGACATAAAGACGGCTACTGGCTCACTACCTGACACATCTCAAAAAATGTCTTCGGTAAAAAGTGGGTCGAGAGGGCTTAATTGTCTGAGATAACATGATAAGTATTGAGCCCGTCGCTGTCTTCAAGGCCAAGCCAACGATATAAATCGTCCATAAGTTTTTGAAAAAACTCGGTACGTGCCTACTAGCTCGATTTCTAGTCTCTTGGCCGAATTCCGATCACCCAACCACTCTGCTGTCGACGTCTTCTTCAGCTTTAGACCTCTGTCTACTGCAGTTCAAGGAAAATGCTTGATGAAATGAAGTATTTTTAATCGTACCATCTGCAAGAGAAAAGTGCACAACCGCAGATAAGGAAAACAATGCAGTTGTCTGGCAAAATGCAGAAAAAGTATTTTTTTTTATTTAGGTGTATGGCAAAAGTATAAATTATAAATGTATGTCACTATATACTTTTCTATTTTGACAACAAGACTTCCTTTTGAAAGAAAAACAAATGTGACAAATGCCTGAAAGTTCTGTGAAATTTACAAGTTATCGATTTACGAATGAACATAAACCAATATTAAAAATGTTTGAAAATCTAAATTATTTCCAAGCGGTGTGATGGACGCCTCCACGGAATTATGGAGAATGCAGGTAAGATATTACAATGACATAATAACCACTATCCTATATTTTTGAACGAGTATTTCTTGTATTAAATATATATAATCTGAATTTCGGAAACGGTTCCAACGATTTTCATAAAATTTAGCATACAGGGGATTACGGGGGTGATTAATCGATCTAGCTAGGATTCATTTTCAGAAAATGTAATTTTTTACAAGATATACTACGGGGAGTGCTCCGAGCAATTGTTCGGATTAATCCCAGCCGCTGAATTTCACCATCGTACTTTACGACATAGTCAAAAATTCCATCAACACCATCTTGATTCTTGGCATTACACGACAGTGCTTTTTTCGCGGAATTTTCTGCTTCGCACTTGCACTTTATGAAATGTGCTGCCGTCAGCGGGTTTTCCGGACCGATACGACTTAGGCACCTTTAAGAAAAGAGCCTATACCTTTCTCAAAGGCTGGCAACGCATCCGCTATGCCTCCGGTATTGCATATGTTAATGGGCGATGGTAATCACTTACCATCACGTGAGCGACCTGTTCGTTTGCCTCCCTATTCTATAAAAAAAATATATTCTCACAAGTGTTTGCCTTTTGCGAGATTCGAACCCTCATCACATAGCCTTGAAGGCCGGATCGCTACAAACAAAGCTGTCGTTTATAGAAAGTTTTCTCATGTGGTAATGTGCAACATCTCGCATCATATTAAATTACACGACGCTTTATTTGCGCGCGCGATTTTTATCAAATACCCGGGAAAAATCACGGCGAAATATGGCGGCAATCGCGTCTTTCTAAAGCGCTTGAAACCCACGCTGGTATCAAAAATTTTCTTTATAAGTCAATCCCAAATTAACTGTCAGGTGATTTCAAGTTGCAATCCCTGTGGTCTCCGTCGAAACTCATTTCCAAACCTTGCCACCCCCAAACGCATCAGTTTGAATTTTATCTCTTACATGCATCCTCGGTGCGTTGGTGACACTTTCAAGTCAGGCATTAGGCTGCTTTATTTACCAAGCTAATATATTCGGTGGAAGAACGACCAAACTTCGCGTCGTGGTACTAAATGGCGCTATTAAATATATTGATTCTATTTTTTCGAACGCATCGAATTTTCTCACAGAGAAGCGTTTGAGACACGTTTCCGGGTCATTTTCTTTAGCAAGCTATATTATGTGCATTAGTTAACTTCGCATCCTCTCAATAGATGGCGCTATTTTATAATATTGAAGTTTTATCATACGCAAACGAAGTTTCTCTCAGATGATATTACAATTTTACGATAATATTACAGTAGATAATATATTATCAAATTATTAAATTACAATTAAATCATAATAATGGGTGGGTGGTTTAAGAGACAAATGTGGGACAAGCCCTGAAAATACAAATGACTACCGACATTTGCCGCCATAACCATCTCGAAATATACCAGATCAAAGTTCAGCAAACCGGTGACGCGCAGCAGAATCTCACGTGCTAGATGTTTTGTACTGCGATCGCCAATCCCCCTGGCGATTAAGGCAAACCCTCCCTTATATCAGAACAAATGCTTCTATCAGTCTGCGTAACCAAGGTCATGTTTGAACTATAATTTCAATTGCAGCTGCTTCCGACCAACCAAAAGAAAGATGTCTGCCCAGGCTGCGACAACAGACGTAGGATCAGATGCAAAAAATTGAAGAATCCAACCTTCGTTAACCTCTCAAAGGCGACGTCCGGTCACCTTACAGAGTTTTTCACAATTTTCGTGGACTATTTGGGCGAGGTTGGTAAATTGATAAACTGCGAGACGGAGACGAAGGTGGGCGAGACCTTGCTGGAGCTTCTGCATGTGTTCTGCGTCCTCGGTCATGATGCTCATTTGTTCATAAGATGCGCGTGTCGAGCTTTTAGACGGCTCATTAATAAATGTTGAAAGTTGACTATTTTTTTATCTTCATGCATTTTCTTACCTTTGTCTTTTCTGATTCTGAAAATATGTTAATAAAAAAAAATATATCTTCACGTCGTTCCCCTTACAGCGACCCACCTTCCACCGGAGATATTTTTGGGACAACGTGACAGGCGGTGTGCCCGTCGCCGTCTTAATGTACAAGCCAACTATATAATTCGTACATTAGTTTTGAAAAACCCATTGGTACGAGTCTGCCATCTGAGGATCGAACTCGGGTCTCTTAACTCTAATTCCGACCACCCAACCATTCAGCTATCGTGACTTCCTGAATGGACCTTTTTTAGTTTTAATATATATCTTTACGTATTGTTCCTAACTGATTAGACAGAGAGACTAGTCCAGTGTTACTATTCTAGTTTCTACATATACATATATTTAGGAACAATTTGACGACTTCCGTGGACGAGTGGCGTCCACACCGGTTTTCAAGGTGTCGTCAGTTCGATTCCTGGTCGGGTGAATGTAGAAAACCACTTTTTCTACATTGTCTTCGGTCTGGGTGTTTGTGGTACGTTCTTTGTTTCTTTTTCTTTATGTGCTTTAGCTACTTACTTTGGGATCAGAGCAATGTATGCGATGTTGTTCCTACTGGAATACATTACTGGGGTATTCAGAGGTCTGGACATTTTTAGACTGTTCGCATTTCACCGGTTCTTATTTGGACAACGTGATGGGTGGCAACATTGTCGTCGTTTTAGTGCCCATAGCAATGATACAAATGGCAAATAGATTTCGAAATAAGTGTAACGCCTTCCTCCTGGTTCGAATTCCGATTACCCGACCACTCTCTAAATAGATATCTTGGATCTAAAATGAAAAAAATATCTTTAAGCCATTCCCAGTACTGGGGTACACGGAGATCCAGACAATTAAGTCCTTTCGACCTACCACCACAAGACGTTTTGTTGGACAACGTGTCAGGTGGTAAGTCTGTCGCCGTCTTTATGTCCAATCCAATGATATAAATGGCAAGTAGATTTCGAAAAGAGTAATGTGTACTCTTGGGGATCGAAATTAGGGCATCCTGGTTTGAATTCCGATTAATTTAAAAGAGGTAATCTTGCCTCTAAAATCGTAACGTAATAAATTACTGAAATTTTTTAACAGTTTTTTTTAATTGAGTTTAGGATAAGCTACATGCAGCCTCAATTATATACACATTATCTATGGTTAATTGTCAGTGACATTCAACCCGATGGTAAGTAGCTATTGCACATTTCTTCTTCTTTACAGCCTGCCAAGAGTCCACTGCTGACCATAGGCCTACCCCAAAGCTTTCCACAAACAATGGTTCCCAACCACCTGCATCCAGCAACATTCTGCAAGTCGTCCCTCCATCTCGTGGGGGGGGTCGTCCTACATTGCGTTCGACTGCACGAGATTGACACTCGAGAAACTTTCTTCCCGAAACGTATGTCAGTTCTACGGTCTATCTGGCCGACCCGTTGCCACTTCAGCGCGCTGATCCATATGGCTGTCAGTTGCCTTAGTTCTATTGCACATATCACCAGCAAATTATAAGTTAATGCATCTGTATTTATTATATAAGTTAAACCGCGCGTGGATATTTTAATGGCAACGGCAGAATATCAGCGCCGAAGCAGTACTACTACAGCATATTTACTGAATCGGATGCCGTTTCGTTGCTGCAATCCAAGAATTGATTTTATTGAAGTGAAACTTCTTTAGAAACGTTATGATTACAATCCGGATGAAAGGAAAAAACGACAGACAAGAGAATGAGACAGAAAAATTTATACTTTTATACTTTGTAATTATATAATATCCTGCCCTTGTCATATATATTCATCTCATTCTTTTGTCGATTTACTGAAGTTTCAGTCCTATCGTGTGTGAATCGCATACATAAATTATTTTTCTATTTGTATTTATTGAAGTCACGATAGCCGAGTGATTGGGTGGTCGGAATATCTAGTCAAGAGACCAGAGTTCGATCGAACAGGTGGCAGGCTCGTACCAATGGGTTTTTAAAAACTTATGTACGAATTATGTCGTTGGCTTGGACATAAAGACGGCGACGGGCTCACCACCTGTAACGTTGTCCCGAAAATATCTTCGGTGGAAGGTGGGTCAAAGGGACTTAATGGTCTATATTAGACCTCTGACTACCTCTGCACTGGGAATTGCGTGAAGATATTTATTTTATTTTTCAGTCCACACGCTTCTTCCGTCATCGGATAGAAATGGGATTTGATAATTTATTACGAAGGTTTCTAAATGTTTTTAGGGCAATCAGACTTGATTTGTTGTGTATGAAATGAAACCAATACAATAATAACTTAATTCATTTAATATTTTATACAAAATCAACAACCTCCGTGAGAAATGTACAACACCGAAAAATGCTAAACTTCATAATGTTTAAAAATATTGCGAATATGTATATATATATGTATATATATAACCACACCTAATCGATTTGGATAAATTTTAATTTAATGCTATCACATCCCGTATTAACGATCAAATTAAAACAAAATTTTTATTATTACGTCAATCCTGACTGTCATATGTAAAAAAATAATCAAGGGCAAACGCCTAAAACTTTATTCTGCCTAGAAATATTTATCTACATAAAAATGTAATACGATGGTCTTGTCATAATAAAAATATGCGATTCAAAAATCAAAAACTAAAATAAGATGGGTTTTCTATAATTTTTACATATAAAATAAACACTTTGAATGGCAAGAATTTTTAAGCAACATATACATATCAATGAAAATAATTGAAAATAAAATACATAATTTTTTTTCTCCATTCCAACCCGAATGTTCTTTTGTATTTCCGTCAACTGAAAACATCTCCATTTCCTCAGTTTAGAATTTATTCAATCTATACATGTACATACATTTAAAGTGTCTGTTTATAAGTCCGTTGACCGTGTGTTTTGGAGGCTGCCAGTGTCTACTCAAGCCAATGGGCATAGGGAGAGTATGCGTTCTCTCCCGAGGGAGTATCGTCCAGGGCGGGCAGCTAATGTGTGCGAAAGTGTGCTCGTGGCCCTAGTCATCGGAAAGAAATTTCGCAGACAAAATATTGCTCAAGAGTCAACTAAAATACCGCGTGGGTGTTTGAGAATTATTCTAACAAAAGAGAAAGAGGTATACGAGAATAGTACATATATAGATAGGGACAACATCACATACATTGCTCCGATCACAAAGTAAGCAGCTAAAGCACTTGTGCTATGGAATCGGAAACATCGAAAGCACCAAAAACACCCAGAATCGAGACAATGTAGAGAAAAGTGGTTTTTACATTGATCCTTCCGGGAGTCGAGCCCGGGACCTTAGAGCTGGCGACACTACAAAAACCGGTATGTAAGACCGTCACGTCAAATTGTCCCCATGTGTGTATGTATGAATGTATGTATGTATATAAGAATAGTAACAGTCGACTGTTCTGTCTACCCTATTAGGGATAATGCGTAAGCATATATTAAATAAGACACATTAATGCCGAAAAGAAAACTATCTCCATTCAACTAGTATGGTTTGCATATGTATATGAAATTTATATTAAAAATTTTACCCACTTTAAAATAAAAATTATAATCAATACCCCAGTGTTATAAAAATAAAGTTCTGAAAACTATTAATTAAAATAAATAGATATATAAAAAAAAATATTCATCCCGAGCTGAAGAAAAAAAAATTAATTCACGATAGCCGAGTGGTTGAAAAAAAAAATTTCTTCACGCAATTCCCAATACAGGGGTAGACAGAGGTCGAGTCTAGACAATTAAGTCCCTTCGACCCACCTTCCACCGAAGATATTTTCGGGACAACGTGACAGGTGGTGAGCCCGTCGCCGTCTTTATGTCCAAGCCAACGATATAATTCGTACATAAGTTTTTGAAAACCCCATTGGTACGAGCCTGCCACCTGGGGATCGAACTCGGATCTCTTGATTCGAAATTCCGACCACCCAACCACTCGGCTATCGTCTATCAAGGATGAGTCGTGAATTGTGTTTAATACAGATTACAAGCGATCATGAAATAAAAAAAGACACCATTGATTAGTCACATAGTTCTTTGTGTGTATGTGTATGAATGTATGTATGTATATAAGAATAGTAACAGTCGACTGTTCTGTCTACCCTATTAGGGATAATGCGTAAGCATATATTAAATAAGACACATTAATGCCGAAAAGAAAACTATCTCCATTCAACTAGTATGGTTTGCACATGTATATGAAATTTATATTAAAAATTTTACCCACTTTAAAATAAAAATTATAATCAATACCCCAGTGTTTAAAAATATTGCGAATATGTATATATATATGTATATATATATGTATATATATATGTATATATATATGTATATATATATGTATATATATATGTATATATATATGTATATATATATGTATATATATATGTATATATATATGTATATATATATGTATATATATATGTATATATATATGTATATATATATGTATATATATATGTATATATATATGTATATATATATGTATATATATATGTATATATATATGTATATATATAACCACACCTAATCGATTTGGATAAATTTTAATTTAATGCTATCACATCCCGTATTAACGATCAAATTAAAACAAAATTTTTATTATTACGTCAATCCTGACTGTCATATGTAAAAAAATAATCAAGGGCAAACGCCTAAAACTTTATTCTGCCTAGAAATATTTATCTACATAAAAATGTAATACGTCTTGTCATAATAAAAATATGCGATTCAAAAATCAAAAACTAAAATAAGATGGGTTTTCTATAATTTTTACATATAAAATAAACACTTTGAATGGCAAGAATTTTTAAGCAACATATACATATCAATGAAAATAATTGAAAATAAAATACATAATTTTTTTTCTCCATTCCAACCCGAATGTTCTTTTGTATTTCCGTCAACTGAAAACATCTCCATTTCCTCAGTTTAGAATTTATTCAATCTATACATGTACATACATTTAAAGTGTCTGTTTATAAGTCCGTTGACCGTGTGTTTTGGAGGCTGCCAGTGTCTACTCAAGCCAATGGGCAGAGGGAGAGTATGCGATCTCTCCCGAGGGAGTATCGTCCAGGGCGGGCAGCTAATGTGTGCGAAAGCGTGCTCGTGGCCCAGTCATCGGAAAGAAATTTCGCAGGCAAAATATTGCTCAAGAGTCAACTAAAATACCGCGTGGGTGTTTGAGAATTATTCTAACAAAAGAGAAAGAGGTATACGAGAATAGTACATACATAGACAGGGACAACATCACATACATTGCTCCGATCACAAAGTAAGTAGCTAAAGCACTTGTGCTATGGAATCGGAAACATCGAAAGCACCAAAAACACCCAGAATCGAGACAATGTAGAGAAAAGTGGTTTTTACATTGATCCTTCCGGGAGTCGAGCCCGGGACCTTAGAGCTGGCGACACTACAAAAACCGGTATGTAAGACCGTCACGTCAAATTGTCCCCATGTGTGTATGTATGAATGTATGTATGTATATAAGAATAGTAACAGTCGACTGTTCTGTCTACCCTATTAGGGATAATGCGTAAGCATATATTAAATAAGACACATTAATGCCGAAAAGAAAACTATCTCCATTCAACTAGTATGGTTTGCACATGTATATGAAATTTATATTAAAAATTTTACCCACTTTAAAATAAAAATTATAATCAATACCCCAGTGTTATAAAAATAAAGTTCTGAAAACTATTAATTAAAATAAATAGATATATAAAAAAAAATATTCATCCCGAGCTGAAGAAAAAAAAATTAATTCACGATAGCCGAGTGGTTGAAAAAAAAAATTTCTTCACGCAATTCCCAATACAGGGGTAGACAGAGGTCGAGTCTAGACAATTAAGTCCCTTCGACCCACCTTCCACCGAAGATATTTTCGGGACAACGTGACAGGTGGTGAGCCCGTCGCCGTCTTTATGTCCAAGCCAACGATATAATAATTCGTACATAAGTTTTTGAAAACCCCATTGGTACGAGCCTGCCACCTGGGGATCGAACTCGGATCTCTTGATTCGAAATTCCGACCACCCAACCACTCGGCTATCGTCTATCAAGGATGAGTCGTGAATTGTGTTTAATACAGATTACAAGCGATCATGAAATAAAAAAAGACACCATTGATTAGTCACATAGTTCTTTGTGTGTATGTGTGTGTGCGTGTGTGAGAACGAAGCCGTACCAACATGATTCTTGTATAAGTTGTTTTATTGCTTTATTTTGCTGTTTGCACTAAACCTGAGCTTTGAGGTAAAGGTGTATTATGTTTATCAATTTAATATTTAATACTGCTGGCATATTTGTTGTTATAAAAATACAACAAGAGTACATTACATACGGCAAATATTAAGTAATTCTTTTCTTCATAAATATTTTTCTTGTTTTGAAATGTTTGTATGTTATAGTTATTATAATAGACAGTCAAAGATCATGGTTTTTATACGTTCTGCGTGTAAAGAAACAAAACGTTTGTCACAATGACAGTATTGAAAGTGTTGCATGCAGCAAAATATATGAAACAAAGTAGGGAATTAGTAATATTAATGTATTTGTCTCGACGATAAATTATACATTCATCCCACCTTCCACTGAAGATATTTTCGGACAACGTGACAGGTGGTGAGCCCGTCGCCGTCTTTATGTCCAAGCCAACGATATTAATCGCATTAAAATCTAGGGACTCTAGTTAAGTCTCTCGACTCGAATTCGATCACCAGGAGTTAGACTCATGTCACTGATTGTTATCAAAACTAATGCAGGACAAATTCATAATTTTAGGCTCGCATTGACTTATTTCACTTATATCTTTCTCAGATATCTTCAATATACAAAAATAATATCTTCACGCTATTCCCAATAATGGAATAGACAGAGGTCCATATAACGAAATTTCTTTCGACCCAACTTACCCCGAAGAACTTCATTGGAACAACGTGGCAGGTTACAGCATATCGCTGTTTTTATTACCAAGCCAACGATATTAATCGCATTAAAATCTAGGGACTCTAGTTAAGTCTCTCGACTCGAATTCGATCACCAGGAGTTAGACTCATGTCACTGATTGTTATCAAAACTAATGCAGGACAAATTCATAATTTTAGGCTCGCATTGACTTATTTCACTTATATCTTTCTCAGATATCTTCAATATACAAAAGTAATATCTTCACGCTATTCCCAATAATGGAATAGACAGAGGTCCATATAATGAAATTCCTTCGACCCAACTTACCCCGAAGAACTTCATTGGAACAACGTGGCAGGTTACAGCATATCGCTGTTTTTATTACCAAGCCAACGATATTAATCGCATTAAAATCTAGGGACTCTAGTTAAGTCTCTCGACTCGAATTCCGATCACCCAAGCACATGGCTATCGTGACTTACATATATATTCAATGTATACACAGATTTACAATTTCACAATAATACAGACGGTACATTGAACTTTAAAGCGGTGCAGTAAGTACTATAATTGCATACTGAACTAAATAACACCCTCGCTTAACACAATTACGCTTAACTCCAAATAAAGCTCGCCACTGACCCGAAACCTTAACGCTACTACCCGGATACGAGGTAGACGAATGAAAACGAAAACTATTTCTTCAAACACTAAACCGTCTGTCCCGAACCGGTCGCAGGCACGCTGCCAACACCAAACTGCTTGTCCAGCCTGAAGTTGTAGTCCTGCGTCCCGTGTATAGTCCTCACATGGATCCTCAGGTAGCTCGGCCTGGTGAAGTACTTGTAACATATGTGACACTGATGCTTTTTCAGGCCGGTGTGTGTCTCTAGGTGCCTCTTCAGCTTGCCCCTGGTGATGAAACCCTTCCCGCACTGCTGGCAGATGTACGGCTTCTCTTTCGTGTGGGTGAAGCTGTGCAGCTTCAGGTAGTAGTGGAGCTTGAAGCCCTTGTTGCAGACCTGGCACACGTGCTTCTTGTGCTCCGCCTCCGCCTCGTCCTCCAGGGCGATCTTGGAGCCGTGGCTCTTGAGGTGCTCCTCCAGATAGTAGAAGTGCTGGAAGACCTGGCCGCATATGTTGCACATGCGGCTTCGCTCGTCGGGGAGCGGCTGCTCCGTGGCGCCGCCCGCCGCCTCGGGGTGCTTCGGTATCCTGCGAGCGTTCTGCAGAACCATGGCCAGTATCTCGTTGCGGTTTTCCTCAACGATCCTGTTTGTGCGTAGCATAATCATACATTTATCGTGCAATTGTCAATTAAACAAGTAACTTATGCTGTTAGGAGAAACTTAAAAAAATTAAATGACACCGGCGGCTATCGAACCTGTGACCTGTGCTGTACCGTGGCAGCGCCCTCACCACCGAGCCACCGTATCTTACACGCATCAGTTGAAAATTTCAATCTCTTTCTTTATTTATGCCTGTTTTGGCATCGACGCTACCTACTAAGACGCTCTGAGTAAGAGAGTCGCCACGGTTCCGCAAAGGTCGCCGAGTCGAATCCCGCCCGTGACAGTTGAAATTTTAAACATTTTCTCTATTTAATTTAATAACAACAAAAAATTCCACACAACACAGCAGCACTGAAATTCAATAAAAGCTGCATCAAAATTCACAAACAGTTTCATGTTATACACAATACGAGCGAATTTATATTCTCCGTATTAGCTGTGAGCTGGGGGTCATTGTAGAAGCGTGCTCGTCGCGACCCCTGCCAGCCCTTTTCAGGGCTGCAATTCTACACAGCTGCGCACCCATGCCAACGAGGGTTAGGGCGTCCCCCCAAGGCGACGCACACCAGTTCGTCCCCGTTGGTGTGGAATGCAGCGAGCAAAGCGGCGATGGGGACCGCCACCCGTCACGCACAGCCCGACACGGCGGAAGGTGGAGGACGGAGTGCAGAGTTGGCACGTGGAATGTTACAGGAGGCATGAGAGATAAGACGAATGAGTTGATTGAAATAATGAAAGAAAGAGAATTAGATGTCGTGTGTTTGTCGGAGACCAAGCGGAAGGGCAGCGGTACTGAAGAGCTCCCTGGCGGAGCGTTAGGTCTATGGTCCGGAGTCCCGGAGAGCGAGAGCGCCTGCCATGGAGTGGGGGGCTCCTGTCGTCTTGGTTGGTCGATGTTATGACTGAATATTAGGTTGTGAACTCGACCTGTTCTCTGGGTTCGCTTTAAATTGGGACTGACGAAGTTATTCCTTATGGCTGTTTATGCGCCGGTAGCTTCGTCGTCCAGAGCTGAGCTGTAGGAGTTTTGGGAGAATGTAAGAGAAGTTCTAGACTTGGTTAGAGGAAACGAAAGAATTGTTGTATGTGGTGATTTGAATGGATGGGTTGGTACCGCTCGGCGAGGATACGAGTCGGTGCTTGGAATGTTTGGCGATAAAAGGGTTAACGATGCTGGCAAGCTTATACTGGCTGTATGCAAGGAAAGGGTCTTCTTGTGACAAACACTATGTTTAGTCACAAGAAAATCCATATGTATACTAGAACAAGAGAGAATGAGAGAAGTATGATCGATTTATTTCTGGTGGATGACCGACTGCGAAAACAGGTGATGGATACGCGAGTGTTCCGAGGTGCTGACCTGGGAACGGATCACTACCTAGTGATTACTAGATTTAGGGTCTGTTCGCGGATTGTCGCCACCGGACGGCGATACCAGAACCACAGTCGGTCGGTAGCATCCGAAGCTGGAAGCTTCAGGAAGCGGACACTAGGAATAAATATCAAGCAAGGGTAGCCGAAAAGCTGGACAGCATTGGTGTTAGGAAAGAATGTGTGGAAGAAATATGGCAGAGCCTTAGAGATGGAATGGTTAGTGCAGCGGAAGACGTAGATAGTAGTAAAAAGGGTGATGCATGGTGGAATGACGAAGTGAAAGAAGCTGTAAATAAGAAGAAGAAAGCATGGTTAGACTACTTGGCCTCTAGTAATGATAAGGATATGAGAGAGAAGAGGAAAGAAAGATATAAGCTCCAGAAAGTTCACACGAAAGCATTGATTGAGGAAGTGCGTGAAAGGAGTATAATGGAAGCGGACGAAAGGTTGTCGCACAACTTCAAGGAGAACTCCAAACTTTTCTGGAAAGAGGTTGGAAGGACCCGGAGTGGTGCGACAGCCTTAAGAATGAATAAAGTGCTTTCGGGAACCAATGACGTCCTCTCAGAAAAATCGGACGTCATGCAGCGATGGAGCGAATTTTATAGAGAGATGTATGCGTGTGATGATCTTAGTGAGGATCCGGGGTGACGCCGTGACTGGTACGCCAGACTCGGCCCTCGATAACACTGAGGTCATCAGTATGAAAGAGATTGAATGTGCGATTAGAAGTTTGAAATGTGATAGGGCTGCGGGACTAGACAGAGTTACTGCTGAAATGGTCAAGTATGGTGGGCCACGTGTCTGGGACAGCTTTCATCTGCTGTGCAATTTGTGCTGGCGAACGGGGGCTGTTCCGAATGATTGGCGATCCGCTGTCATTGCGCCTTTATATAAAGGTAAAGGTTCACATAATGACTGCGGGTGCTATCGGGCGATCAGCTTGACCAGTTTAGCAAGTAAAGTTTACTCGAAGGTTTTGACACGTAGGATGCAAGAGAAATCGGAAAGATTTCTATAGGAGGCACAATGCGGATTTAGACCTGGAAGAGGATGCACGGATCAAATGTTTTCTCTCCGCATGATCACGGAGAAGCTTCTGGCTGCTAACCAGAAGATTTTCTGTGCTTTTGTGGATCTTGAGAAAGCATTTGATAAGGTTGTAAGGAAGAAAATGTGGGAAATGTTGCCGGGGTATGGTGTGGATGGTCGATTGCTAAGGGCTGTGCAGTCACTTTACTGTGACTGTAAAGCCTGTGTGCGGTAGGGCATGACCTGTCACCCATGTTTAGCGTCCAAACGGGCGTAAAACAGGGTTGTGTCATGTCTTCCTGGCTATTCATACTGTATCTCGACAGCTGTTTAAAGAAGCTGAAAGATAGCTGTTTGGGTGTGAAATTGGGTGACATAAAAGTAAATTGTCTGCTTTATGCTGATGATGCAGTGCTTGTAGCACCATCAGAGGCAGAACTGCAGGCATTAGTCACGTGTATGAAGAAGAATGTGAAATTAATGGTCTCCGTTTGAATGCTAATAAAACTAAGGTTCTGGTATTTGAAAGGGACGAAGAAAGAACGAAGTGCGAAATTTGGGTAAATCAGGAATGTCTAGAACAGGTGAATGAAATTGTATACTTGGGGAGTGCGTTTAGCCGGGATGGAAGATGTGATTTAGATGTGGACAGGCGTGTCGCTGCCGGGAACAAAGTCAATGATGCCCTGACTGCGTTAATCAAAAGGCAAGGCGTTGTGAAAAGTGCACGCCTTGCAATACATAACGCAGTGTTGGTACCGACTTTGTTATATGGCAGCGAAACCTGGGTATGCCAGAAGAAGCATAAAAGCAGGTTGAATGCAGTGGAGATGCGATCTCTTCGTAAAATGTGCGGCCTTACCATGGCCGACCGAAAGCGAAACGAAGAGATTCGCAATATGGCAGGTTTGAAAGATGACCTTGTCTCAAAATGGATAAGGGCGTGCTTCGATGGTTTGGGCACGTTGAGCGAATGAGTGAAGACCGAATGGTGAAGAAAATATATAGCGCGAAAGTTAATATTAAAAGGTGTCGAGGTAGACCGAGATTAACTTTCGAAGACCATGTGAGCAAATTGCTCGAAGAGAGGAGGGTCAAGAGTACTCGGATACCTAGACGTGCATGTATGAAGAAGATGATGAATCTGAAAGAAGCGAAAGAAGTATGTAGGGATCGTGACACTTGGCGATCTGTTCTCTCTGGCTACCCCGTCAGGGATTGTGCGTGAAGATAAATAAATATAGCTGTGAGCTGTGCTTCAAGAATACAAATAAAATAAATGATAAACAAACTGAGTCAACGGGTGCGGTGCACTCACAGGCCCTCCCTCTGGTGGGTGGCGAGGTGCATCCCCACGTGGTACTTGGTGTTGAACAAGTGCGCGCACACCGGGCACTCGTAGCGCAGCACGAACCCGCCGCCGTGCGCCGCGCGGTGCCTGCGCAGCCGCCGCGCGCACGCGAAGCTCTGCGCGCACTCGTCGCACTGCTGCCGGCGCCCCGGCGCGTGCTGCTTGCGGTGGTACATCTGACGGGGGGGAGGGGGGCGTCACCGAGAAGCAACGGACGAAAGGAGTCCAGACATACATATGTGAAGCATCGGATTTGGATGGTCCTTCGAGCCGGATAAGACATGATAAAAGTCGTCGCTACTTTATAAAATGCAGACAAATGAGTCTTTTCGACCCACCTTTCACGAAAAGACTGCGACAGGCCACCTGTAACGTTGTACCAAAAAATGATTTCGATAAAAGGTGGGTCCGACTTAACGAAAGGACTTAATTGTCTAGACCTCTGCTATTATCCCAGTAATGGGAATGGCGTGAAGATATATATATGTAGAGCTCCTTTCATCAAAGATATTTTGTCAGGGACAACGTGATAGATAGTGAGCTTATGTCCAAGCCAATTGATGTATTTTCTTACCGATTTTATCAATACGTAACTTCCGCGATAATGCGTTGTCTAATGTTCCTTAAAATTCCTAAGAATTTTATATGTGTGTTCAGTCTCATAATTATTGTCATTAAAGTAATTATCTTGAATGTCTTTCTTTTTACTTCCAAATTTTTATTGTGAAATTGCGTATACGTTTTTAATATTAACTGATAATTTATGATTGTACGATTCAATTATATCCTTTTCTGAATTGTTTATTTCTAAATTATACGTCAAATCATTGTTATATTTTATTGCAATGGATATTTCATCAGCAAAAAGTGTGCAATCATACGAAGTTTCGATAGGTAGATCATTGAAATAGATGAGAAACAAAAATGGACCCAACACACTACCCTGTAGCACGCCCTTAGGATTTAATTTGATTTCCGATCGACAAGATACCATTTTCTTGTCATTAATTTACTTAAATGACTTAAAAGTAAGTAATAATTCTTAACTTTTTGTACAGTTAGAGCTTTTGATCCAATTATTAGCTTGATAAATAAGGGATCCGAGATTCCATATCGAGATCACCTTCGAATAGAAGTTTCTCATGGCAGACTATCAAAAGCTTTGGTCATGTCAAAAAACACAGCTGACACAGTATTTTTTCTACCAATGCCATGAGTGTTCGCTTAACAACGATTACACCGAAAATCTTTTTAATTTTAAATTTATTTTATTATATAGGTAGCCGGATTATTTCATATACTGCCTAATTGCAAAAGTAGACCTTATTGATACTACCGGGTCTACAAAGCCTTTTCTGCGCTTATTACACTAGGGTCATACTTAACATGTTTATATGCTTTCAGAACTGTCATAAATATATATAATTTTCTTATACTTAAAAAGTCACATAACCTGTAAAGGTGGTTTAGTTGGAAATATATAGGATTTACAAATGCATCACTTTCAGAAGAGATCTTTGTCTTTCTCTAGTTCTAATAATTTAGTTTTGGCTGTTCTAATGATTTAGTGTAGCGCTCCCAAACCGGTATACAGTTCGTTATCATCATAATTTCGCTTTAGGAGTAGCTTTAATTAATACTTAATTTTTGGAAATCCCCATTGTTACGACCCTGCCACCTGGGAATCGACATGGATCTCTTGACTCCAAATTCCGACCACCCAATCACTCGGCTATCGTGACTCCTAAATGATATGTAGTTTAATAATAGAAACAATTTAAGTAAAACCTTTTTGGGCGAAACCATTAACAGGTCCCCATGTGTCACCAGTAAAAATAACTGCAGCGTCTATTGCGTAGGAAAAAAATTTTGCCATGCCCGAGTTTCAGATTACGTGTTTAAAAGAATCTTTATTTCTCATAAGAATCAAATTCACCTACATGAGAAAAATATAACTATAACACACATTTTGCTACAGTAAAGTAAATTTATAACATACTAATGTAACAATACAAGAATAAAAAGAGGAAAGAAAAAGAAATATAAAAACACATCACGATAACATACATTTTTACATCAACATCTAAAACAATTAAAACTTACTCAAATATTAATTTGAGTAAGCCGAGTCGGTCTTTTTGCCCATTGCACCACGACTCATATAATAATGATAAAACTGTTATTTTTTTCGTGTCATTTTTAAGTTTTATTTATCGGCATTGTCATTACTTTAGTTTCGTCTCTAAGTTTCTTAATATTTTTTTCTCATTGTTAATTTTCTCATCAATTTACTATTATCGTGGTGTATTTTTGTAATTTACTATTATGTGCTATAAATGTTTCTTTCTTTCTGTCTTTCTAATTTAACTGAGGGTACAACAATAATTAAAAAGTTAAAGTTACACATAACGTTGATTCATAGCGAATGAGCAAGTTTATTGAACATAGATAAATAGTAACACGGATTCTGACATCGGTATTCTGAATTTATTAAGTATTATTTGAGTAGTTTTTATACGTATTAGTACGTTTTACACGAGATTTAGCATCTCGTTTATCTTTTGGTAATTTTTTAAAAATTGGGAACCGTCACAGATTATACCTTTATGTAATTTATGTACTTTTTGTCCTTTGTACGTGATGTGTACAGTGCTACTTCATTATCTCGCCTAAGTTTCATTTTATGATGTTCAGACTTTTCGTAAATGTAATTTTTGTTTGAATATCCTCTTGTAATATTATCCTGACAAGTGTGCAATTAAAATATTTGTAGGTGTTATGTATATCCATTAATTTCATTTTCCTAAAAATTTCGCCTGTAGGTGTTAAGTAGTCAAAATTAAACAATATATTTAGTAATTTCTTTTACGCAGTTTGTCATATTTCCGGGTTTGTTTTAGCGGCTTCCTCATATTTCGACTAAGTGATAAATTTAAGGTTTGACAAGTGAATTATAGATAGTGTAACGAACACTCAGAGGGAGGCATTTAACAATGCTACGTAATATCCCCATTAGAGACGTTAGCTTAGCTTTGATTTTATTTATATGTGGACGCCATATTAGTGCGCCGAGACGCAGGTGTCCTCTCCGGCGAATACCTCTTATCTTTCCTACCCGCGGTACAAACTTGAACATTCTTTTGTGTCACGGGCCGCGGTTTGTGTGTACGTCAGAGAGGATATATGTACTCAACGCCTCGGCAGCCTTGAAGGTAGGGACCTGTCCACCCTTTGGCTACGCATAGACAGCGACGACCACCCTCGCATCTATGGGTGCCTCTATAGGTCCCACAGCGGTAATACCGAAATTGACGGACTCATAGACCACATCCAAATGGTTGCAGATTCCGTGCTACAGTAAATCCCGTCCGCAGAGATCATGGCACTCGGCGACTTCAATGCCCACTACGCCGAATGGCTACAATCTCGAACCACTGATTATGCGGGGAGATCTGTTTTCGACTTTGCCTTAGCATATGATCTGAAACAACTGGTTACTTCGCCAACGCGTGTTCCGGATGTCGAAGATCATACACCTTCCCTGCTGGATCTTCTGCTGACCTCTCATCCGGACGGCTATGTGGTCCCCGTCGATGCCTCTTTGGATTCATCGGACCACTGCCTGATTCGGAGTAAAGTGCCTATCATGTGCCCATTGCGGTCGCGATATGCAGGCCACCGCCGTGTGTGGCACTACAGGTCGGCAGATTGGGAAGGGATGCGATCTTTCTTTGCATCCTACCCATGGGGGCAGGTTTGCTTCTCGCTGGATAGTCCCGACGCCGTTGCAGATTCCGTCGCTGATGTGGTGCTTCAAGGAATGGAACTTTTCGTTCCTTCCTCTGTGGTACGATATATAAGTCACGATAGCCGAGTTGTTGGGTGGTCAGAATTTCGAGTCGAGAGACCCGAGTTCGATCCCCAGGTGGCAGTACCAATGAGTTTTTCAAAAACTTATGTACGAATTTCATCGTTGGCTTGGACATAAAGGCGGCGACGGGCTCACCACCTGTCACGTTGTCCCGAAAATATCTTCGGAGGAAGGTGGGTCAAAGGACTTAATTGTCTAGACTTGACCTCTGTCTACCCCTGTATTGGGAATTGCGTGAAGATATTTTTTTTTCTTTTTTTTTTCCTCTGTGGTGCCCATCGGTGATAGATCTAAACCTTGGTTTGGTAGCGCCTGCAGAATGGCATCTCGTCGAAAGCAGCAGTGCTACCGGGCCTGGGTTAATGCATTGGCGTCCCAGGAATCAAAAAGTAGCGCTTTTAAGAAGAAGTATAACTCTGCTGCCAGGTTCTTCAAAATAGTAGTTACTGCGGCAAAGTCCGAGCACATTGACAGAATTGGCGAGAAACTGGTTCGTCTTCCTTCGGGAACTTGTGCGTTCTGGTCCCTCGCCAAGGTTGTCCAAGGGAATTTCAGTCAGCCATCACTACCATCTCTACACAGGGAGGACAACTCGCTGGCCCATGACGCAAAAGAGAAAGCCGATCTCATAGGTTCTCTTTTTGCGTCCAACTCGACTCTCGATGATAGGGGGAACTCACCGCCGACCATCCCGTGCAGTGAGTGCTCTATGCCGGACATCCGATTTTTTCAAGGCTCAGTGCGCAAAGCACTCCTCTCCCTAAACATCCAGAAGTCCAGTGGGCCTGATGGTATCCTCCCTATTGTGCTGAGGATGTGTGCTCCGGAGTTGGCACCGTTTCTAAGGCGTCTTTTTCGGTACTCCTACTCTCAAGGCGTGGTTCCGAAGCTTTGGTGCACCCGATCCCTAAGAAAGGCGACCGCTCAAATCCGGGCAACTACAGACCGATCGCCATCACCTCCTTGTTCTCCAAAATAACGGAGTCCATTATAAACTGCCAGCTCTTGAGGTACTTACAGGAGCACCAGTTGATCAGTGACCGCCAGTACTGCTTCCGTCGGGGTCGCTCGGCTGGTGATCTTCTTGTGTACCTCACTCATCGATGGGGAGTAGAGAGCAAGGGGGAGGCAATTGCAGTTGGCTTGGACATAGCAAAAGCCTTTGATCGGGTGGGGCACAAAGCGCTTCTTTCGAAGCTTCCGTCACATGGGCTTCCCGAGATATTTTGCAATTGGATCACTAGTTTTCTCACAGACCGGAGCATCAAGGTCATACTTGACGGTGCACGCTGGTGTCCCACAAGGCTGTGTGCTATCGCCAACAATGTTTCTTCTGCATATCAACAATTTGTTACAAATTAGTAACATTCATTGCAATGCAAACGACAGCACTGGTGATGCGCTATACACCGGCCGTGCCAATATTTCTCGGGAACACGTCGACGAGTACCGGAACAAACTTATTTCTGACATCGAGATTTTGTTAGGACAAAATCTCGGACTGGGGCCGACTAAATTTAATCCAGTTCAACCCTAAAAAGACACAACTTTGCGCTTTTACCGCAAAAAAGAAACCCTTCGTCGTATCACCTCATTTTGAGAGCACTCCCCTAGTTGCCTCAGCCAGTATCGGAATCCTTGGCGTCGACATATCGAGCAACGTTCAGTTTCCGGTCACTTGGAAGGGAAGGCCAAATTGGCCTCTAAAAAGCTCGGCGTGCTCAGTAGAGCACGGCAGTACTTCATGCCGACCCACCGCTTGCAACTTAATAAGGCGCAGGTTCGGCCGCACATGGAGTACTGTTCTCATCTCTGGGCGGGGGCACCCCAGAGTCAGCTCCTTCCATTTGACCGTATCCAACGAAGAGCGGCTCGAATCGTCGACGACCATGTTCTATCCGATAGGCTAGATCCCCTGGCATTGCGAAGAGTCGTTGCATCTTTTTGCATTTTTTACAAGATTTACTACGGGGAGTGCTCCGAGGAATTGTACGGATCGTACCTTACCTTTTATTTCCGCTTTTAAGTAGTGGAGTTGCTATTGATTTCTTTAAATTTGATGGAAACTAACCTTCCATAAATGACAGATACATAAGGTAGGATAAGATTGGAGCTAATTCAATAGATTATTAATAATAAATTGTTTTTTTTTTTTTTTAATTTTCAATGGATTCCGCATTACTTCATCTTGATAAGAAATTCGATGTGATTGAGCTTAAGATATTTATTATTCACGTCCATGTATGTATGATTACGATCCATGAATTTGTATTTATTAACATTTTCTTTAAAAAAATATTATTTGTTAACCAGTCGGTGTTTATTCAGCTGTTATATTATCTCTGTTAAAGAACACTGTTTTCATAAAGTAACTTGTCTTCCATTGTCCATCTGTTTGATTAAATTTTTTAGGTAGTTATTGCATAAGACTAATTACAGAATCCTCAATTTTCAAAGTACTTTATGTATCTGTTTGAGTAACAGCCAAAGTTTTATTACTTTTATGTAACTGTAATGTTTTTGGTAGAGCCACGCATCAGCTTTTGTTGTTGCATGACAATCCGGCTCGACCGGGGAAGTACCACGACCTCACAGAATACCAGCGTGAAGTCTTCATCGATTTTCCGTTGTTATTTATTATGGCCATGCAACTGTCCGTTGATTTTAGTGCAAACTTAGTATGAAAATGCTAATAAAAAAAATTGTCACGATAGCAGAGGGTTTCAGAGATCAAGATTCGTGTAAAGAGACCCGAGTTCGATTCTCAAGTGGCAGGCTCGTACGAATGGGTTTTAAAAAAAATTTAAGTACGATATATATCGTTGGCTTGGACACAAAGACGGCGACGGGCTCAAATCCGTCGTCCGTTGTCCCAAAAATGTCTTCGGTGGAAGGTGGGTCTAAAGGAGTTATTTGTCTAAACCTTTATCTAGGTTGGGTTGGGTATGGCGTGAAGATATATAGTGCGTGTATGTGTGTGTGTGTATTACAGTGTGTGTAGTACAGTTGAGTTGATTTTTTATTATATTGTATACTTATGACTCCTAAATATCCGGTGTACGTAACTTTATTATTTATGAGTATCCACAATTTTAATCATTAATATTTGCATGTATGTACTTTAATTTGAAATTTTGTGGAGGTTGTGTACGATTGCAGATGCTAAAATAGGTACAGCTAGTTTTCGCTGTGTTCATTGTAAGTATAGTAATTCTTAGCCATTTAGCCATATAAGTTATACCTTTCATAGCGCAAATATCAACATCATACTATGAATTCACAGAAAAAATAACATCCGTGTGATCGGCGTATGAAAAAATGTTAGCATTTTCAATTTTGAAATTGCAAAAATCATTTACATAAATTAAAAATAATGTAGGACCTAATACACTTCCCTGAGGAACACCATGTAATAATTTAGCGTCTTTACTTATCTATTTTTCCATTTAAACACTTTGTTTTGTATTTGATGAATAATTTTTAAAAAGTACGAATGGCGTTCCTTTTAATCCTGTTTATTCCAATTTACTCAAAAGTATTGGGTAGAGACAGTATCAAAGGCTTTTTTAATATCTAAGAATATAGTCAAACATTTTTCTCCTTTATCAAGTATATCTGTTATTAAAAAGTTAAGAGCGCATAAACTGCATCTTCAGTAGTTCTATTTCTCCTGAATCCATATTGAGACGATCATAGAATTTTAAAATAATTAAATAAATAAATATTCCGGCCAATCACAATACAGAGGGTAGACAGAGGACTAGACACTTAAGTTGCTTCGACACACCTTCCACCGAAGATATTTTTGGGACAACGTGACAGGTTGTGAGCCCGTCGCCGTCTCAATGTCCAAGCCGACCATATAGTTCGTACATAAGACTGTCGAAATTCCGACCACAATACCGCTCGGCTATTGTGGACTCCTAAAATTATTTAGATATTTTATTAGCATAGGGCTAATCAAACATCTAAAATTAGCAGACAAAATTATTCAATACATGAATCAAAAGTTTAATAAGTATTGAAAATAAATGAAAGAAACCAGATTTCGAAGACGACTGGCTCAACACCTGTCACGTTCTCTAAAGCCTCGCGTGGGATCGAAAGTTCTCTAACAACCCCAGCAAGGGGTAGCGCGTGATGATGGATAAATTCAACCAACTCACCATGGTCTCCCGTTTCTTGTAACTCTTGCCGCACAACGTGCACAGGTACGGCTTGGGGCCCTCGTGCGAGGCCTCGTGGGCCGCGAGGCTCTCGTCGTCGTCGACCTTCGCGAGGCAGTAGTGGCACTTGAGCACCAGCTCCTCGCCCTCGTGCGACTTCCTGTGCACCTGCAGCGTGTCCAGATGGAGGAACCGCTTCTGGCAGTACTCGCAGGCGTGCGGCCGCTTCTGCTGACGCTTCTTCTCCTTCTCCTTCTCCTCAGCGATGGGTTTTCCCTTCTTCTGGTGTTTCGCTTTCTGCTTCTTCCTTCTGGAACGATGAGGTTTGAAGGTGATTGGAGGGATGTGCTGCGGGAAATGGGCCATGGCTACCCGCCAGGTCGAGTACCGTTGATGAGGACGCCTCCTTCATCAGTGTGTTATTGGTACTTGAATATGTGGTTTGAGTAGTAAGAATTTCGATAGCGCGATGTAGGATTTTATTGTGTTGCCTGAATTGTCCGACACTAGCGAGCTTCTAATGTGGTGATTTGGATGTCGCCATTGGTGAAATGAAAGGTGTGGTTCGGGGTTCGGTGATAGGAATTTGATTTGGACACTCGAATTTTCTAATTACGTGTAATACTTGCATTTAGTACTAAGTCACGATAGCAGAATGGTTGGGTGATAGGAACTCGAGTCAAGAGAGCAGAGTTCGATCACCGGGTGGCAGTGTTTTTTTTTTTTTTTTTCAAAACATATGTACTATTTATATTGTTGGCCTGGACATAAAACGATGACAGGACATAAAAAGGACAGCGTCGAAGTTGCGGAGTCTCTGGGACGGGACGGGACGTCTGGACTACGGGAGAGTCTAGATCTGTCTAACCTAGTGTTGTCCCCACGTAGCTCTGTGAAACTCGCTTATCTGGCTGGCTAGGCTGGCTGTTAGCCAATCGTATTTACGATTTGGACAAGTCTTCCTTAATGAGGTCTACATTTACCGGAGTCTAGAAGTCAAAGCATCAACCCATTAACCGGTTACTTAATCTATGACATGAAGACAAACAAAAGCACTTACTCTTTGCTGTTTAAGTTTCTTGAAGCATGTACTCACGACCGAGTTACTTACTCTATGACATGAAGATAAACAAACGGTCACTCACTCTTTGCTGCATTTAATTTTCTTGAAGCATGTACTCATGAACGAGTTACTTACTCTATGACATGAAGATAAACAAACGGTCACTCACTCTTTGCTGCATTTAATTTTCTTGAAGCATGTACTCATGAACGAGTTACTTACTCTATGACATGAAGGTAAACAAACGGTCACTCACTCTTTGCTGCGTTTAATTTTCTTGAAGCATGTACTCATGAACGAGATACTTACTCTATGAAATGAAGGGAACAGTCACTTGTAAACAGTAAAATGTACTCATGAACGAGTTACTTTCTCTATGACGTGAAGGTAACAAACAGCCATTTACTCTTTGCCGTGGTTTATTTTCTTGAAGCATCAACTCATGAAAGAGTTACTTACTCTATGACATGAAGATAAACAAACAGTCACTTACTCTTTGCTGTGTTTAATTTTCTTCAGCGGCACATCTGAGTCGGACTCCGATTTCACCTCACGTTTCACGTCCGTTGATTCATCTGAAAGCAATATTATCTATTTATTATTAGAAGTAACGATAGCTGAGTGTTTGGGCGTATGGAATTCGAATCAAGAGACCAGGTTTCAATACAAACGCCACTGAGTTTCTTTTACGAATGTTATATACAATTTACATCGTTGGCTTGGACATAAGGACGGCGACGGAAGTTCACCACCTGCCACATTTTCTCAAAAAATGTCTTCTAGTCTCGACCTCTGTCTACCCCCCGTACTGTGTAAAGCGTGAATATACTTTTAAATATAAATCGCATATAAGTTTTTGTGATAAAACCAATTGTTAAAAGCTTTTGGGATGGAAGTCGGGTCTACTGACTGGAATTTCTATGACCCAACCACTCCAAAGCCTGTTGTGTCTTCCAAAACCTCCTCCATCCTGATGAAAAAAAAAATCACACAATTTGATTTGAACCGCACACCACTCCCCCAAAAAAAACCCAAACCCCACTCACCCCAGGTCTCCGAGTGTGTGAGCACATGCCGGTGCATCTTGCTGGACGTGATGAAGCCCCGGTTGCATATGTAACACTTGAACGGCCTCTCGCCCGTGTGGGTCCGCATGTGAATCCTCAAGTAAGACAGGGAGCTGATGTCCTTCTCGCACACCTTGCACTTTATGGGGCCCTCGGGCCTCTGCCGTCTCGCTCGCACCGCGGCGGGCGGCTCCTCCACCTCCTCGACCTTCGGCGTGGAAGCCCAGGTGTTGGACGGGAAGTAGTCTTCATCGGAGAGGCTGAAATGTGTATTATTTTAGCAGTCTAGACTATTAAGCCACCTATTTGGGGCAACATGACAGGTGGTGAGCTTGTCGCCGTCTTATTGTCCAAGCCAATGGTACAACATACATACCTAGATGAATAACTAAATAGGTAAATATGCATATTCCCATGGAAAATTATGCTCTTTGGTGGAAAGGGTCGATAGCTCAGTGGTTGGGCGATCGGAATTTGAATCGGAATACCCGAATTCGGTTTTTTAGAAATTATTTACGATTTGTATTGCTGGCTTGAACACTGAAACGACGACAGGATCACCACCTGTCACGTTTTCCCGAATATAAATTATGAGTTTTCCATGAATTGACATGAAGACGGTGACGAGCTCACCACCTGTCTTATTGTCTCAGAAAATGTCTACACTGGAAAGTCGGTCGAAAGTACTTAATAGTCTAGATCTCTGTCTACCCCCGTTACTGGGAATGGCGTGAAGATATATATTTTCTCTCTAACCTTATACAATGTAAACCAACCTCTCCTCTTTCATACTGTCCTCCTTCCCGTTGTCATTCTCATTCTCCATCGCATTGTTCATAGAATCCTCTTCCTTCTTCACAGCCACTTCATAACAAAACTCCTTCTGTCCGTCCTTACACAACACAGAATCTGTGTTGGCATCGTTTCCATTGTATTGCACATCTGTTAGTCCCACTGAGACTGTTATTTGTGATATCTGTGGTTCCTCCTTCGGCCAATCTTCCCATAGTGTTTCGGTTTTAGGTTTTGTCTCCCCTCTTTAGTCTGTTCCTCTGTATTTGACTGCAGTTGCTCCTCTAGCTCCTTCAGGTAGGGCAGGATGGCGTTGTAATCTATTGGAGTTAGAGAAAATTAACATATTATTTAATTACACCGCAGTCAAGAGACCCGAGTTCGATACCCTGGTTGTAGGCTCATACCAATGGCATTTTTTCTTTAAAAAAACTTAGGTACGATATATATCGATGGCTTTTAATTTTGTAGTCCTCTGTCTACCCCAGTATATGGGAAAGGCGTGAAGATAATTATTAAAGGAGTAGTCTCAAATGTGAAGTAATCACCACGCTCGGCAACAGATTGGCGATTACTGGAGAAATTATAATAAAACAGATCCCAAAGTAAGCAGCTAAAGCACCCGTATAATGGAATCGGAAACAACGAAGCGATCACCGCAAACGCCAAGAACAGAGAGAATGTAGAAAAAGTAATTGGTAGTGCAAGGTGTCTGGTACTGCAATCGCCAATCCGCTTGCCAAGCGTGGCGATGATGGCAAATCATCTGTATGGGAGGCCTATGTCCTGCAGTAGACTTTAATAGGCTGTTATGTATGTATGTATGTATGTATATATGTTTATATGCATGTATGTATGTTACATACATACACACATGCATATTAAATAGAGTCTATTGAGATATTTAATTAGTTTATAAAGTTAAATTTAATGATATGGAGGGTAGATATTTTATTTTCAATATTACATTAGTAAAATACTTTCTACTGTTAAAATATATATTCAAATGAAGACACCTCTTAAGTTACAATATGCCTATAGTCAAAGAGTATGTACAGCATAGATAAAATAGAGATACAGAATAGATATGTTATATATTTTGTCTTCGTAAAAACTTCTATGAAAGTAAATAAACCCAGTAAAAAATAAAGGGTAAAGTTTTCTCAGTACATACCATAGGGTTCACCTTCCAATTTGTCCTCTGGGTGCTTTTTATCAAAATGCCTCGTTAGATATTCAAATCTGCAATACAGAGAAGAAACTCATATAGACAATGTAATGAAAATATATTACATACTAATGCAGAACCCTAATTATTTTTCTAAAATAAAAGTAGTCTATGTTACTTGTTATAACATTAGCTATCTGTCAGTGAAAGTCCTGTTTAAATTGGTCCTACCGTTTCAGAGATTAGCCGGAACAAACAGACATACAGACAGACAAAAATTGTAAAAACATATTATTTTGGAGTATGTATCGTATATATTTATATACATGTAGTCAAAAACGGTTATTTCTATATTACAAACAGACACTTCAATTTTATTTATATGTATAGATTATGTTTTCATAACATACATACATTGCTCTGATCCCGAAGTAAATGGCTTAAGCACTTGCGTTATGGAATCAGAAACAACGAAGGTACCACAAAAATCCATACCCGAAAAAAATTACTACATTGACACGACCAGGAATCAAACACGGGACTTCAGAGCTGACGACACCACAGAAAATCATGACATTCATGACTTGAATCACGATAGCCGAGTGGTTGGGTGGTCGGAATTTCAAGTTGAGAGACCTGTGTTCGATCCCCAGGGGGCAGGCTCGTACCAATGTGTTTTTCAAAAAAACTTATGTACGAATAATATCGTTGGCTTGGATCTAAAGACGGCGACGGGCTCACCACCTGTAACGTTGTCCCGAAAATACCTTCGGTGGAAGATGGCTCGAACGGACTTAATTGTCTAGACTAGACCTCTGTCTACTCCTGTATTGGGAATAGCGTGAAGATATTTATTTTATTTTATTGTGCGTGAAGATATCTATTTTATACAAATGTTCATATTCATGCCCCTGACCATCAACTTCCAACGCAAAGTCTCTACCAAGTAAGCCTTAGGTGAAATTACCGAGAGAAGTATTTGTAACAGATCCGGCACTGATGTCTAATCGCCAAGTGGATGCGTTTGTTGTGGCGGCCCAGCTTGCTGGCAGTGATGAAGCTCTGCCCGCACTCCGCGCATGTGTAGGGTTTCTCATCTGTAATATTATTTTAAATATACAGCGGTTGCTCAAACCTATCGGTGAAAATTGTCACACACTTAAAGATTTTTATCGTTATTGTTAACTGACTAATGTTTCTTATCCATTTACTATATATTAGTTTTAGATTTGTGTAGTTGGGTCACGATAGCTGAGTGGTTGGGTGGTCGGAATTTCAAGTTGAGAGACCTGTGTTCGATCCCCAGGCGGCACGCTCGTACCAATGGGTTTTCAAAACTTATGTACGAATAATATCGTTGGCTTGGATCTAAAGACGGCGACAGGCTCACCACCTGTAACGTTGTCCCGAAAATACCTTCGGTGGAAGATGGCTCGAACGGACTTAATTGTCTAGACTAGACCTCTGTCTACTCCTGTATTGGGAATAGCGTGAAGATATTTATTTTATTTTATTGTGCGTGAAGATATTTATTTTATACAAATGTTCATATTCATGCCCCTGACCATCAACTTCCAACGCAAAGTCTCTACCAAGTAAGCCTTAGGTGAAATTACCGAGAGAAGTATTTGTAACAGATCCGGCACTGATGTCTAATCGCCAAGTGGATGCGTTTGTTGTGGCGGCCCAGCTTGCTGGCAGTGATGAAGCTCTGCCCGCACTCCGCGCATGTGTAGGGTTTCTCATCTGTAATATTATTTTAAATATACAGCGGTTGCTCAAACCTATCGGTGAAAATTGTCACACACTTAAAGATTTTTATCGTTATTGTTAACTGACTAATGTTTCTTATCCATTTACTATATATTAGTTTTAGATTTGTGTAGTTGGGTCACGATAGCTGAGTGGTTGGGGTGGTCGCAATTTCGAGTCAAGAGTTCGATCCCCAGGCGGCAGGCTCGTACCAATGTGTTTTTCGAAAACTTATGTATGAATAATATCATTGGCTTGGACGTAAAAGACGGCGACAGGCTCACCACCTGTCACATTGTCGCGAAAATATCTTCGATGGAAGGTGGGTCGAAGGGACTTAGACTAGACCTCTGTCGCAATAAGCCCACACCTGATTCTTCTATTACAATCCGATCCATCCAAAGGTTGTCTGAAAGAAATCGCTTTTAGCGATAAGACCGCCATTTGTGTCACCATAATCTTACAAAATTTAATATTGCATATTTTCTGTGTTGGTGTGCAATAAAGAGTTTTCTATCTATCTATCTACCCTTGTATTAGGAATTGCTTTTAGACATTTATTTAAGTATGTAATATATTTCTACATATTTGTCTGCTCATGATTCCCCATAACGGAGTAGACAGAGGTCTAGACAATGAGATCTTTTCAACTTGCTTCTTATAGAAGCTTATTTGTGGTATGAAAGATACTAGTCCGAATCTAGACCAAAATTAAGCTGCACAGCACAGTGGGTATAAAGGACTTAATGTCTGGACCTCTGTCTAACCCTATATTGGGAATAGTGTGAAGATAATAACAACATACCTGTATGGGATCTGACATGTAATTTGAGATAGTAGCTCAATGTGAATTGTTTTTGACATGCAAAACATTTAAACATCTTTTCTAAATTATAATCCGTTTGGTTTTTGTCATTTGTCGTTGCTGTGTTTTTATTTTCCTTACACTCTGATTCATTTTGAAGTTTCGACTGATTCTCTGCCACTCCATTCTCACATTTCAACAATTGATTACTCACATTTTCATAATTATTTGATAAATTCTCACAATCCGGCTTATAATCTACAGCCTTCGTGTCGCCTATGTATCCGTCTTCTGGTTTTATTTCAATTTCCACTTTCAATTCCTTCTCTTTTTTTATCGCTTTGCTTAACTTCTTCATTTTCTTCTGTTCTTTTCTAAGTTTCTTCCGTTTAATTTGATTTTTAAGTCTCAACCCGTAACTCGTTATTCTATCCTTATGGGTAGCTATGTGTTGATCTAATTCTGCTAATAGTTTAAAACTAATGTTGCATACCGCACAACCGTAGAAGGGGAAGTTGCTGTCCGCTATTTTCTCCGATAAATAATTGCTCTTTCTGCCATTTCTACGTTCTCTTTTTGTACCACCTATACCACATTCATCATTGTGATTCTCTATCGTATTTTCTATATTAGATTGGTTCTCTATTAGTTTATTACTATCATTTGTTGTAACTACCACTGCTCCTTCGTCCGTCTCCACATTTTGACTACTTGATTCACTATCACAAACGTTGTAACCAGTTGTAGGTATATATTCATTGTGTTTAGCATCATAACTCTGGTATGCGGTATTGGTATTTTGGTACGGTACAGATATTGAATTTTGGTTAGTCAGCGGTGGTGCATAGTTATCAAATGTTGGATATGCATAAGCCAAAGGGTCGACTTCCACATTGACGTTCAGATTCATCTTGATATAAAACTGGAATTTAAAAAATAAGATTTAAAAATAAATTCGGTGAGATTAAATCGAAAAGTTTGCCACCAGCTCTAACAATTATTTCATTCTATTCAAGTCTTATCAAAAGTTTTTATACAATTCTTGCAATATATGAAGCAATGAAACAATAATAATGAAATTTGATTTCGTAATATAAAGTTTTCCAATATCAATTTTAAGGCACGTTATCGTTGAAATTAAGGTAATTTATTTAAAGAAACAAGTAAACTGCTTCGTCCACCTTCCTAATCAATACAACGAATATAAAAAATATACCTGAATGACACACCACAGTCAAAAAAAATATTAAAACTTCGTCAATGTATCAACAAAATCATGTTAAAAAACTAATTTTTTCTTCCATAACTTCATAATAACAACCACATCATCATATATAAACTTTCCCCTGTTTGATACACACAAAACTAACACTTTAAAGTTTATTTACTTTGTAAAACAACGATAAATAAATCTAGAAATTCACATTTTTTTTCTTCCGTGACTGACCCGCCATGGCCTTCATTTTATGTGTTGCCTGCTTGACCTGGCGAATTATACAGAAATATTCTATTAATCTTTATTTGAAGGTCAAATTAGTGATAAAAACTAATGGTTCCATAAACTATATAAATGGATGTATCTGATTTTCTAATTCTGAAATAAGACTTTTGACATTAACAAATAAACAAATATGACATTTGACATTAACAAATACCTACACTTAACAAATAAATTACTTCATGTGTGCTGTCGGCGCAATATTTTACCATCCCCTTTTTCTAATGTGAGTCGCAAAAGGTAAAGCCTATAAAATATCAATGACTATCAAACGATGGCTGTGAATCCGTGTCAAAGAAGAAGAGATCAAAAATAAGCAGACGTATGGCGGACAGTAGCGATTCGCTTGCTGGGAGTGGCGATAATGGGAGAAGTCAATGCCCTGCTGTGAACTATTTATTTTATTGATATTTGTATTATTTTCATCTCAAATAATCAGCTTATGAAGACTTGTGATG
The DNA here is from genome assembly GCA_029286605.1 of Sericinus montela. NCBI lineage: Eukaryota > Metazoa > Arthropoda > Insecta > Lepidoptera > Papilionidae > Sericinus > Sericinus montela. The sequence goes on along the minus strand of JAGSMR010000087.1, from coordinate 103,257 downwards.
TTCTTTCAGTATAATATGAATGTATAATTTATCGTCGAGACAAATACATTAATATTACTAATTCCCTACTTTGTTTCATATATTTTGCTGCATGCAACACTTTCAATACTGTCATTGTGACAAACGTTTTGTTTCTTTACACGCAGAACGTATAAAAAACCATGATCTTTGACTGTCTATTATAATAACTATAACATACAAACATTTCAAAAACAAGAAAGATATTTATGAAGAAAAGAATCACTTAATATTTGCCGTAGGTAATGTACTCTTGTTGTATTTTTATAACAACAAATATGCCAGCAGTATTAAATATTAAATTGATAAACATAATACACCTTTACCTCAAAGCTCAGGTTTAGTGCAAACAGCAAAATAAAGCAATAAAACAACTTATACAAGAATCATGTTGGTACGGCTTCGTTCTCACACACGCACACATACACACAAAGAACTATGTGACTAATCAATGGTGTCTTTTTTTATTTCATGATCGCTTGTAATCTGTATTAAACACAATTCACGACTCATCCTTGATAGACGATAGCCGAGTGGTTGGGTGGTCGGAATTTCGAGTCAAGAGATCCGAGTTCGATCCCCAGGTGGCAGGCTCGTACCAATGGGTTTTTCAAATACTTATGTACGAATTATAATCGTTGGCTTGCACATAAAGACGGCGACGGGCTCGCCACTTGTCACGTTGTCCCGAAAATATCTTCGGTGGAAGGTGGGTCAAAGGGACTTTATTGTCTAGACTAGACCTCTGTCTATCCCTATATTGGGAATTGCGTGAAGACATTTTTTAATTTAATTAATTCTTGATAAGTGCCATTATTCTTATTCAACTTCCACCAGTTTTAAGATTATTTTAAAACTATATGTTAAAGGCACGATAGCCGAGTGGATGGATGATCGGAATTTGAGCCCAGAGACCCAAGTTCGATCCCCAGGTTGCCGGCTCGTATCATTTCATGGTTTTTCGTTAATTAATTACGATTCATTATATAATTTTTATCATTTCCATGGACATAAATGGCGACATGCTCACCACTTACACCACGTCGTCCCACAAATGTATACAGTGGAAGGAGGGTCGAAACTACTTAGTTGTCTAGATCTCTATCTGCCCCTATATTGGGAATGGCATGAAGATATTTGTTTAGATATATTTGACTTTGGCTGCATTCATTATGCTGCTTATCATACCTAGGAAAGAAAAATTTATCGTTTTTAAATAGATTCGAATATCCCCGTGCTTTAACAATAATTAGAGTTTAAAGCGTTTTTAGATCTGAATTCATCATGTATAATAATTAACATTATATTGAGTCTAACCGCTTTTTGTCGTTCAGTATTTATATTTTACTCTTAACTTTAAATGTTCTCTGTAATATTTAATCTGTAATCTTGTTCTTTTTTTAATTGCACTGAATAATATACTCGATTATTACATACACAAAAAGCAATCCCAGCCAACGAAATTGTACTGACCACGCGCTGACATTATCATCAATGAAAATAATTGAGAACCTAATAAATAAAAATTAAAACTAATTATGTGCTGACGCAGACAATCTAAAAAAATCTGAATCTTGTTTTATGTATTTCAAGATAAAGGATTTTATGACTAGAGGCGTTTTGCTTTGTAAAGTAATTTTGTTTTATTTTGTGTACATTTTATTCTTCGTTGTCATAGTTAAATTTGCAACGGGGAAAATTTATTAACTTAACGCACGATACCTAACAGGGTAGTCAGAAAGAACAGATCGCTAAATATCACGATCCGTACACATTACATATTTTTTCATCATTCGGTCTTTGCTCATTCGCTGAACATGGCCAAATATGATGCATGGTAGAATGATGGTAGAAAGAAGGTATGGTGCATGGCAGAAAGAAGCAGTAAAGAAGATGTAAGCATGGTTAGATTACTTGGCTCTGGTAATGATAAAGATTTGAAAGAGAAGACAAAAGACAGATATATGCTGCAGAAAGTTCAGACGAAAGCATTAATTGAGGAAGTGCGTGAAAGGTGTAAGATGAAAGTGGATGAAAAGGTTGTGGCACAACTTTAGGGTAAACTCCAAGCTCTTCTAAAAAAAGGTTGGAAGGGCCTGAAGTGGTTCTACCTTAGGGATGAACAAAATGCTTTCGGGAACCAATGAAGACCTTTCGAAAAAATCAGACGACATGCAGCCATGGAGTGAGTTTTATAGAGAAATGTATGCGCGCATAGATCTTTGTGAAGTATCCGGGAGTGACGCTGTCATCGGTACACTAGACCCGGACTTCGATGACGCTGAGGTCATCAGTATGAAAGAGATTGAATGTGCGATTCGAAGTTTGAAATGTGGTGAGTCTGCGGAAATGATCAAGTGTGGAGGGCCTCGCGCCTGGGACAGCTTTTCTCTGCTATTAAGTTTTTGCTTGGACGATTAACGATTGGTGATCCGCAGTCATTGTGTCTTTATATAAAGGTTCACAGTTTTGACTGCGGGTGCTATCGCTTGATCAGTTTAGCAAGTAAAGTTTAGTCGACGGTTTTGCGTAGAACGCAAGAGAAATCAGAAAGATTTTTATGGGAAACACAATGCGTATTTAAACTTGGAATAGAATGCATGGATCAAATGTTTTTTCTCCTCATGATCACGGAATAGCTTCTGGCTGATAAACAGAAGATTTTCTGTGCTTTTGTGAATCTTGAGAAGGCATTTTTTTAATGTCGAAAGGAAGAAATGTGGGAACTTTTGCCGGGGTATGGTGTGTAATGGCCCACTGCTAAGGGCTGTGCAGTCGCTCTATTGTGACTGCACAGCCTGTGTTCGGGTAGGGCATGACCTATCACCTATGTTTAACGTCCAAACGGGCGTAAAACAGGGTTGTGTCATATCTTCCTGACTGTTCATACTGTACCTCGACAGCTGTTTCCAAAAGCTGAAAGATAGTTGATTGGGTGTGAAATTGGGTGATATTAAAGTAAATTGTACTGCTGTATGCCGATGATGCAGTGCTTATTGCACCGTCAGAGGCAGAACTGCAGGCATTAGTCACGTCTATGAAAGAGGTATGTGAAAATAAAGGTCTCCGTTTAATGCCAATAAAAATAATCTTCTGGTATTTGTCAGGGACGAAGAGAGAACGAAGTATGAAATACTGTTAAATCAAGATGCGTTAGTCAAAAGGCAAGACGTAGTGAAGAGTGCACGCCTTGCAATACATAACGCAGTGTTGGTACCGACTTTGTTATATGGCAGCGGGACCTGGGTATGCCAGGAGAAGCATAAAAGCATATGGAGATGCGAGGTCTGCGTAGAATGTGCGGTGTTACCTTCGACCGAAGACGAAATGAAGAGATTCGCAATATGAATAAAAAATAAATATCTTCACGCAATTCCCAATACAGGGGTAGACAGAGGTCTAGTCTCGACAATTAAGTCCTTTTGACCCACTTTCCACCGAAGATATTTTCGGAACAACGTGACAGGTGGTGAGCCCGACGCCGTCTTTATGTCCAAGCCAACGGTATAATTCATACAATATAATTCATACATAAGTTTTTGAAAAACCCATTGATACGAGCCTGCCACCTGGGGATCGAACTCGGGTCTCTCTACTCGTAATTCCGACCACCCAACCACTCGGCTATCGTGTCTTAAAGTGACTTATCGTGACTTAAGATTCGCTTTATGGCAGGTTTGAAAGATGATTTTATCACTAAAATTGATAAGGCATTGAAATTAATAAATTTATCACTGCGTATTGTTTTTTTGTTTTATTTTCTTTGTGTTGTATTGTTCGTCGTGGTAGTGAAATTTACAACGAGGACGTTTAATTGAATGTGCTGATATAAATAGCTATGCTATTTTAATACTATCCAAACTGCTATTTTAAGTAACCATAAACTAAAAACTTCTTCATTCAGTTTTGAATCTTAATGTGACGAATGAGAGATAAGGGACTTTCGAAAAGAGATATCAACTGCTGAGATTTTGGCAATAAAACACCATTTTATTTCTCAGAAAATTTCCATCTACACATGCTTAATAGGAATCGGGGATTACTTTGCTGAAATTCATTACAATAGTAATAATAGTAACAATAGCCGTGTGGTTGGATGATCGGAATTCGAGTCAAGAGATCCGAATTCGATGACCAAACTCGTAACAATGTTTTTTTTTTACAAATAAACTTATTTACGATTTATATGTGGGTGGCATGGATATGAAGATGGTGACGGGCTCACGACCTCGTCACGTGGTCCCAAAAAAAAAAAAGAAGTACACGACTCTACCTGCTACAGATACCTGCACTAATTCTACTGCATGCACCACCAATACTACACAGGTAATACACTCGAAACCAGGTAACATTTACCACCAACGACAGTTTATTTTTGCATTATAACTGTATATTTACATTTTTATACTTTTGTACATGTTTCATATTGTATGTAATTAATCAGTAATATGATAACAGAAATAATGTTCTTAACATGCACCAAAAATGTATCACATAATTATTTAGTCACGATAACCGAGTGGTTGAGTGGTCGGAATTTCGAGTCAAGAGTCCCGAGTTCGATCCCTAGGTGGCAGGCTCGTAACAATTGGTTTTTCAAAAACTTATATACTATTAATATCGTTGGCTTGGACATAAAGACGGTGACGGGCTCTCCACCTGTCACGTTGTCCTAAAATATCTTCTGTGGAAGTCTAGACTATATAATTGTCTAGACTAACCTCTATCTACCCCTATATTGGGAATTGCGTGAAGAAATTTATTTATTTATTATTATTTATTTATGTTTCATATTGTATGTAATTAATCGGTAATATGACAACAGAAATAATTTTCTCAAAATCCACCAATAAATAGTTTCTAGTTAATTATAAAATATATCTACATAAGCGTTTTAACTCAAAAATGTTTGCCTGTAAAATGAACATAAAACTGTCATGTATCTATTTCAATGTTAGGTCAGAACTAGTTTTGCACAAATTTAATGCAGTACATTTTTATATGAGCTTTTTTAAAATTTTAATTAAAAAAAATTAATCTTTTTTTTAGAACTTTTGTTTTGATGAAATAATATAATGTTTGTTGTGCACCCTAGTTTGTTCCTATTATAAGTTTTCCAGTAAAGGTTTGCTGGAAGAAATTTCAGTTTGAAAAAATCTGTGCCTTTGTACTCATATTTTTTTGGTATCTCTGTTTATTATATTGTTTGTACATGAATAGTAAATAAAAATTAATTTATGAAAAACTTATTTAGTTTAATTTAGTTACAATAGCCGAGTGATTGGGGATTACAATTTGAGTTGAGACACCCAAGTTCGATCTCCAGTTAAGCTCGTACCAATGGTAAACCCATTCATCGTTGGCTTAGATATAAAGACGACAACGGACTCACCACATGTTTTCGGCGGAAGGTGGATTTTAATTGTCAAGACGTCTGTCTACACCTTGAACGGGATTGGCGTGAAGATATCTTTTATCCATAACAATTTTAACAAATACCTCTGTGAAATTTAAAATAAATAAATACATAGATAACGACAGCTTCACATACATTGTAAGTAGCTCAATCACTTAGGTTATAGAATCAGAAACAACGAAGGTGTCATAGATATCCAGATAATGTATTAGTGGTTTTCCACGTAGAGCTGTCCGATAACCTATCCCGAGACCTTAGAACTGGTGATATCATAAAAACCACAAAATAACGTATAATCTTGAAAAATATGTATAATTCCTTATTCAATAGACAGAAACATCGTGAATTTATTGTACAATATATTGGTGTCAAAAAAGAAAGCACGCCAAGGTACTTAAAATTTGACATTCAACTTTTCATTGAAAAAAAAACTTAACTAGAGATGTTAAACATAATAGCTCTGCCCACAACATGCTATTTTTGTAATAACGCTCTAAAACTCTCGACACCACTACGATTATCCGATTCAAACATTTCAACTACGTACCTATAGCGATAGAGACAGCAATATTTAATTTAGTAGCGCGGGAAACCGCTTTGCGGTTTGACGGCTCGTAATGTTTTTAAAGTATTAAAACTTTAGTATTCATTTTAAAACGTTGTTCAAAATAATGAATAGTTTTGAAGTATCAAAGAAATATTAAAGTATGTTATACGTTTCTCGTAACTTGCAAAACGTTTTTAGTGAAAGTTTTCGTAGTGCTGTGAATTAAATATTATTAAATCAAGTTCTAACGCTATTAGATCTATTTGCTTTATTTGATAACAGTGGCTGGCTGTATGGATGATATAACATAACACATAAGAACGTGAGTTATAAAATTATAACAAAGTTTTTATTATAAGATTACATGGGCTAAGACAAAGCGATGCTATTCTTTTGTTTTAACTTACGCTAGCAACAACACTTGCTTCGTGTTGAGAAAAGGTTTTTAAAATTAAAATAACACATCGCGATTGAAGTTTTTAAGATGAATATCTTATACGAGCTAATCTTAATGGAATATGGAATGTGAAAAACGACCTATACATAAAATAATAAAGCTACACAATACACTTAGGTGTAATTTCTATAATTAGTTTTATGTACAAAAACAATATTATACCCAATGTATTATAGCGTCACCATGGTACTTTTTTAATGTTCTATGTTTTTAAAATTTTAATTTAAAAAATTAATCTTTTATTTAGAACTTTTGTTTTGATGAAATAATATAATGTTTGTTGTGCACCCTAGTTTGTTCCTATTATAAGTTTTCCAGTAAAGGTTTGCTGGAAGAAATTTCAGTTTGAAAAAATCTGTGCCTTTGTACTCATATTTTTGGTATCTCTGTTTATTATATTGTGTGTAAATGAATATTATTTTATATTAATAAAATTAATTTATGAAAACTTATTTAGTTACAATAGCCGAGTGATTGGGGATTACAATTTGAGTTGAGACACCGAGTTCGATCCCCAGGTGGCAGGCTCGTACCAATGGTAAACCCATTCATCGTTGGCTTGGATATAAAGACGGCGACGGGCTCACCACCTGTCACGTTGTCTCGAAAACATCTTCGGCGGAAGGTGGGTCGAAGGGACTTAAGTGTCTATAGTAGACCACTGTCTACCCCTGTATTGGGAATGGCGTGAAGATATTTTCGGGACAACATCTTTATGTCCAAGCCAACGATATAAATCGTGCATAAGTTTTTGATAAAAACAACCCATTGGTACGTGCCGGCCACCTGGGAATTGAACTCGGGTCTCATGAGTCGAATTCCGATTTCGGGAATTCGAGTTGAGACACCCGAGTTCGATCCCCAAGTGGCCGGCTTGTTCCAATAAGCTTTTTCGAAAACTTGTGTACTATTTACTTGGATAGCTTGTATATAAAGACGGTGACGGGATCACCTGTCACGTTGTCCCTAAAATGTTTTCGGTGGAAGGTGGGTCGGACTTAATTGTCCGGATCTCTGTCTACCTCTGTATTGGGAATGGCGTGAAGATATTTTTTTAAATAAGTAGCTTAAGCACGCGTGCTATGGAATCGGAATCAACGAAGGCTACGCAAACGTCCACACCAGAAACAATATAAAATAAGTGTTTTTTTGGTATTAATTAAAGAGAAAAAATGTTTTTAAAATTTTAACAGAAACGGGCGAGATTCGAACCCTCGACTAACGCCGAACCGTAACAACGCTCTTAACTCTGAGCCATCATCAGTTGAAATTTTAAATCTGTATTCTCTTTTCTTTTCTTATGCCTTGTTTTTTTGGCATAGGCGCCATCTATTATCCCTTTTGCAAGTGACAATTTGATATTCCTGACTTTTTAGTTAGGAATTATCAATACGATAACGCCAACTTAATTTTTATTATGCCATTTTATTGATTTTTAAAGCATATTTATGTTGAACTTTTATGTTATTAAATTAAAGAGAAAAAAAAACTAGGCATAAGTAAAGAAAAGAGAATACAGATTTAAAATATCAACAGATGCGTGTAAGACCCGGTGGCACGGAGGTAAGAGCGTCGCCACGGATCGGCGAACGTCGCGGGTTCGAATCCCGCCTGTGTCAGATGAAATTTTAACTTTTTTCTCTTTAATTTAATCGGCTTTTATTAAAATAGGGGGTTCTATATTCGTCTTTATAAGTATACTATGGTTTGTAATTAATCTTTTCATACTGTTGTAGTTATGAAGCTAAAGTAAACATACGGTCATAATTTTCATAATAACGGCTTGTTAAATGCCAATGTAATAAACGCTACGCTTGGCGATCGGATTGGCGATCACAGTACAAGACAATTCGTAATTTTCACGCTGCTGTCCATCATTGGTTTGCTAAATTTTAAATTAAAATCTTCAGACTATACCTAATAGAGGTAGACAGTGGTCTAGACGATTAAGACCTTTCGAACCATCCACGGAAGACATATTTTTGGGATATCATTGACAGATCAGTCTGTGTGAGGTGGTGAGTCTTTGGTACTATGTAAAACTGTCTGAAACAATAAAAGAATAACAGCCTACGAGCCTCATATCTATATAATCATACATATTTTAAAATACATAACATAAATATATTTTATATATCAACAGGTATAGAGTCACGATAGCCAGGTGGTTGGGTGATCGGAGTTTCGAATCAAGAGATCCGAGTTCGATTCCCAGGTGGCAGGCTCGTACCAATGGGTTTTTCAAAAACTTATGTACGAATTGTATCGTTGGCATGGACATATAGATGGCGACGGGCTTACCACCTGTCCCGTTGTCCGTTGTCAAGGGGACTTTATTTATTTATTCTACTGGTATCATAAGCGGTGTTCATCACTTTATAAATTCGCGTCAAAAAGTTCCTTTTCATAATATGTTGACTGTACTAGTGATGTCGGAGTAAATTCGAGTATATCAACAATTATATAGTTGGCACAAACGCCTATGTTTGTGCCAACTATATAATTGTTGATATACTCGAATTTACTCCGACATCACTAGTACAGTTACAGCTTTGAACACAGATTTTCATGGTGTCACCAGCTCTAAGGTCAAGGATAAACATAGTAAACACTTCTTGTAAATTGTCTCCGTTGTGGAAGTTTGCTGTGCCTTCGTTGACATGATTCCGATTTCATGAGACGTGTGCGTAAGCTCTTTATTTAAAAAAAAATCTTCACGCTATTCCTAATACAGGAGTAGACAGAGGTCTAGACGATTAAGTCCTTTCAACCCAGCTTCCGATATTTTTGGGACAACGTGACAGGTGGTTAGCCCATCGCTGTCTTTATTTATTTATTTGCAGGAAATATGGTAATTACAGATGCCATGTCGGCATGCAAATACATTAGAAATAGAATTTAAAATACTTAATAATTATAGAATTTAAAGGATAGAATTTACTAAACATTAATAATATATAGATTATTGTCAAGAAAAGTTATGCACTAATGTCATTATCTATAGTCGTCCAATATTTGATAGTAACAGTCTCCAGGTCAGGCAATATTTCTTAAAATTAGGTTTCGTCTATTACACAAGATCATTAAAATATCAAGCTAATACAATTATAACATATCCAAGCCAACGATATAAATGGTATATAAGTTTTTGAGAAAACCCTTTGGTACTAAACTATTACCTGCGTATCGCACTCAGGTCTCTCGACTCGAATTCCGATCACTCTGCTCTCATGATCTAAAACAACTTGATTTTGGTCTAGATTTTTTCGATATGGTTTTCTGTCTGTAGCTTGTTGCAAATCCAAAGCTTTTCTATTAGTCACCTCTTACGACACTCACGGGAAGAAAGGGCGGTATGTTTTTTTGCCAAACCACTTGGCGATGTATATACTGTACTTATACCGATTAATATGAATTGTTTCGAATATCTTTAGGTATTACATACGCATATGCATAGATAGGGACATCACCACATACATTGCTTCGATCCCAATGTAAGATGCTAAAGCACTAGTTGTATGGGAATCGGAAACAACGACGGCACCACAAACACCCAGACCCGAGAAAATGTTGAAAAAGTAGTTTTTCTACATTGACCCGACCGGGAATCGAACCCGGAACCTCGAGATGGCGATACCTTGAAAACCGGTGTTTACGCCACTCATTCGTGGAGGTCGTCAATTGCATACTTGTCGTGAATCTTGTGAAAGGTGTGCCGAGAGTCGTGGTAATTGTAAGTTATAAACTTAAAAAGTATGATGACATCTTAAATAAATAATATTCATTTGTTTGTAGGTTAGAGAAGAATATATAGATTGATGTCCGCGAAATGGCGGCTTCCGGTCGCGTCACGATCGCGCAAGATGGCGGACAGGGGAATGTCAAACTGCATCCGTATTTGGCGGCGTTGGTGTGAGTAGAATATTAAAATATGTGTTATTTAATGATAGAGATAGAATGGATGTGTACAAGGAAGGGGAGGGGGACGAAGATAAAATAGAGAGTTGAAATTTTGTTTTCAGGTTTCAGGACGCCGTGCGCTCTTCGGTCTTCGTTCTGCTTACTTACTATACTTACTATTGAGACTATACCATATATAGTACACTATAGTGCACACTTATACTATATAGACTATGCTTAGACTTATAGACAGACGTTTGACGACCTCCGTGGACAAGTAGCGTACGCACCGGTTTTCAGGGTGTCACCAGCTCTGAGGTTCCGGCTTCGATACCCAGTTGTGTCAATGTAGAAAACACTTTACTACATTTTATCGAGTAAAGGTGTTTGCTGGTACCTTCGTTGTTTCTGATTCCATGTTACACGTGCTTACTTTGGTTTCAGAGCAATGTATGTGATGTTGTCCTTATGTATATATGTATTTATTTATTTATGTATGTATTTATAGGAAGATATTATTTATATATGTACATATATATATATATATACATATATATATATATATATATATATATATATATATATATATATATATATATATATATATATATATATATATACATATATATATATATACATATATATATATATATATATATATATATATATATATATATATATATATATATATATATATATATATATATATATATATATATATATATATATATTACTAGGAAGTCACGATAGCCGAGTGGTTGGGTAGTCGGAATTTCGAGTCGAGAGACCCGAGTTCGATCCCCAGGCTCGTACCAATGGGTTTTTCAAAAACTTATGTACGAATTAAATCGTTGGCTTGGACATAAAGGCGGCGACGGGCTCACCACCTGTCACGTTGTCCCGAAAATATCTTCGGTGGAAGGTGGGTCAAAGGGACTTAATTGTCTAGACTTGACCTCTGTCTACCCCTGTATTGGGAATTGCGTGAAGATATTTTTATTTATATTTATAAATATTATTATGTATTTTAAGTGTTTATGTGAAAGGATAAAGGTATGTAGCCGGTTGGGCGTTCGGAATTCGAGTCGAGAGACCCGAGTTCGATCCCCAGGTGGCAGGCTCGTACCAATGGGTTTTTCAAAAACTTATGTACGAATTTCATCGTTGGCTTGGACATAAAGGCGGCGACGGGCTCACCACCTGTCACGTTGTCCCAATAATATCTTCAGTGGAAGATGGTTGTTCTTTAAAAAAATATACTAGTTAAGATAAAGACAAATTCAAACACTAAAATTTTTATTACACTACTTATAATAGACAAAAATGCAGTCTGTGTGGTGTACGTACGAGTATCTCTCCTGTTTTCCGATAAAGGTACAAATCATAATAGTATCCGAGTTCGATCCCCAAGTGGCAGGCTCGTACCAATGGGTTTTTCAAAAACTTATGTACGAACTATATCGTTGGCTTGGACATAAAGGCGGCGACGGGCTCACCACCTGTCACGTTGTCCCGAAAATATCTTCGGTGGAAGGTGGGTCAAAGGGACTTAATTGTCTAGACTTGACCTCTGTCTACCCGTGTATTGGGAATTGCGTGAAGATATTTTTATTTATATTTATAAATATTATTATGTATTTTAAGTGTTTATGTGAAAGGATAAAGGTATGTAGCCGGTTGGGCGTTCGGAATTCGAGTCGTGAGACCCGTGTTCGATCCTCAGGTGGCAGGCTCGTACCAATGGGTTTTTCACAACCTATGTACGATTCAAATCGTTGGCTGGGACATAAAAGACGGCGAGGGGCTCACTACCTGTCACATTGTCCCAATAATATCTTCAGTGGAAGATGGTTGTTCTTTAAAAAAATATACTAGTTAAGATAAAGACAAATTCAAACACTAAAATTTTTATTACACTACTTATAATAGACAAAAATGCAGTCTGTGTGGTGTACGTACGAGTATCTCTCCTGTTTTCCGATAAAGGTACAAATCATAATAGTATCCGAGTTCGATCCCCAAGTGGCAGGCTCGTACCATTGTGTTTTTCAAAAACTTATGTACGAACTATATCGTTGGCTTGGACATAAAGGCGGCGACGGGCTCACCACCTGTCACGTTGTCCCGAAAATATCTTCGGAGGAAGGTGGGTCAAAGGGACTTAATTGTCTAGACTAGACCTCTGTCTGTATTGGGAATTGCGTGAAGATATTTATTTATTTATTTATTATATCATAATAGTAAAAGATAATTTTAATCTATGTTACATAACGAAGGTAAACAACATACTGCTTTGAATAAGGTTTGATAATAAATAGGAGAAAATAGCATTTTAAATCTTGTAATTAATTTAATTAATAATTTAAACACATAAATTCTTGTTTTGCAAGTCGTCACTCCATCTCGGAGTGTCAAGGTTGCCACTCGAGAAACTTTCTTCCCCAACGGTTGTCTGTTCGTCGAGCTATGTTGCGGGAAGTGGATGAATGCAGGTGGCTGGCGACAGTTCGTTATGGAAAGCTTTGGGGGAGGCCTATGTCCAGCAGTGGGCTCTAGATAGGCTGTAAAGAAGAAGATGAAATAGTTATTGTGATGTGTGATCCAATTTTGGATATAAATAGACGATTTTATACGCTTTTAAGAGACATTCTTATAGAAACGGCACAGAAGTGAAACTTTTTTACCGATTTTTGGGATCTTTTTCAATATTTTAATTACGTCTTTATCAATATTCTATATCTATATTTTTCAATATTTTGCCTACCTTGTTAGAATTACCCTGATGTTACAGTGCCTATATTTCTTCGAGACAAATACTATATCTAACGCAAAGAGATATTATTTAAAATCCGAATGATTGTTTCAGTGATTACCAATTACAAACATATAAATAGACTTATCCTTATTATAATATGTCAAAGTCACGATAGCCGAGTTGTTGGGTGGTCGGAATTTCGAGTCGAGAGACCCGAGTTCTATCCCCAGGTGGCAGGCTCGTACCAATGGGTTTTTCAAAACTTATGTACGAATTTCATCGTTGGCTTGGACATAAAGGCGGCGACGGGCTCACCACCTGTCACGTTGTCCCGAAAAATATCTTCGGTGGAAGGTGGGTCAAAGGGACTTAATTGTCTAGACTTGACCTCTGTCTACCCCTGTATTGGGAATTGCGTGAAGATATTAATATTTTTATTACGTCTTTATCAATATTCTATATCTATATTTTTCAATATTTTTATTACGTCTTTATCAATATTCTATATCTATATTTTTCAATATTTTTATTACGTCTTTATCAATATTCTATATCTATATTTTTCAATATTTTTATTACGTCTTTATCAATATTCTATATCTATATTTTTCAATATTTTTATTACGTCTTTATCAATATTCTATATCTATATTTTTCAATATTTTTATTACGTCTTTATCAATATTCTATATCTATATTTTTCAATATTTTTATTACGTCTTTATCAATATTCTATATCTATATTTTTCAATATTTTTATTACGTCTTTATCAATATTCTATATCTATATTTTTCAATATTTTTATTACGTCTTTATCAATATTCTATATCTATATTTTTCAATATTTTTATTACGTCTTTATCAATATTCTATATCTATATTTTTCAATATTTTTATTACGTCTTTATCAATATTCTATATCTATATTTTTCAATATTTTTATTACGTCTTTATCAATATTCTATATCTATATTTTTCAATATTTTTATTACGTCTTTATCAATATTCTATATCTATATTTTTCAATATTTTTATTACGTCTTTATCAATATTCTATATCTATATTTTTCAATATTTTTATTACGTCTTTATCAATATTCTATATCTATATTTTTCAATATTTTTATTACGTCTTTATCAATATTCTATATCTATATTTTTCAATATTTTTATTACGTCTTTATCAATATTCTATATCTATATTTTTCAATATTTTTATTACGTCTTTATCAATATTCTATATCTATATTTTTCAATATTTTTATTACGTCTTTATCAATATTCTATATCTATATTTTTCAATATTTTGCCTACCTTGTTAGAATTACCCTGATGTTACAGTGCCTATATTTCTTCGAGACAAATACTATATCTAACGCAAAGAGATATTATTTAAAATCCGAATGATTGTTTCAGTGATTACCAATTACAAACATATAAATAGACTTATCCTTATTATAATATGTCAAAGTCACGATAGCCGAGTTGTTGGGTGGTCGGAATTTCGAGTCGAGAGACCCGAGTTCTATCCCCAGGTGGCAGTACCAATGAGTTTTTCAAAAACTTATGTACGAATTTCATCGTTGGCTTGGACATAACGGCGGCGACGGGCTCACCACCTGTCACGTTGTCCCGAAAAATATCTTCGGTGGAAGGTGGGTCAAAGGGACTTAATTGTCTAGACTAGACCTCTGTCTGTATTGGGAATTGCGTGAAGATATTTAATTTTTAATATTTATAATATGTCAAAGCTAACGATATGGGGATCGAACTCGGGTCTCATGACTCGAAATTCCGACCTAGACTTAGAATAAAAGGTATTCTGTGTAATTCCTGTACAATGATTCAGTTTATGGTTTATACCTATACGCCATTATATCACTATATTGTTGGTTGGATTCGGCAGCCATTTATACGATGAATATGAATGTTTGTACTCTTGTCATGGATATATATGTATATATCTATGACCACCTCGTAACTAAAAATCAATAATCTGTGAACATTAAAAAAAAGTTATTATTTATTCAAAAGGTATAGTATATGCCACCTTTTGGTCAAATAATAAACACCCAGTTAGTGCCGTGTAAAAAAAATAGGGCGCGAGGAACTGCACGCGTCAGAAGTTGAACTTTTTAGGTTAAAGACTACCTCTTGACAGAGCGGAATCATTTCTCCTACACTTACCTCTCTAATTACTACCTCTCAAATACTTTTCGGAGGAGAGGGAATTTTTCTCACGACATTACGCTTTGTCGTCCCTATCAAACTTCACTACAGAGTCAATAAAACTTTTAAAGACTCTTATAATTTATATATTATGTTAGATTGTTACTTTAAAAAAAGAATAACATAGTATAAATAAATAAATATCTTCACGCAATTCCCAATACAGGGGTAGACAGAGTTCTAGTCTAGACAATTACGTCCTTCGACCCACCTTCCACCGAAGATATTTTCGGGACAAAGTGACAGGTGGTGAGCCCGTCGCCGTCTTTATGTCCAAGTCAACGATATAAGTTGTACATTTTTGAAAAACTCATCGGTACGAGCCTGACACTTGGGGATCGAACTTGGGTCTCTTGACGCTAATTCCGATAACTCAACTTCTCAGCTAATTTGGCATTGTTAAAAAAAAATGTCTTCGTGGAAAGATAGAAAGGACTTGAGCGCTGGACGTCTGGCTAACCCAGTATTGAGAATGGCGTAAAGACTCTTTATAAAATAACACATTAGCTAAATTTTACTAATTAAGCCTATGTTAAGGTTTTGTATTGCGTTATATTTTGTTTGGTATTGCGTTCGCCAATCCGCTAGCCAAGCGTGGTGATTATGGCAAAGCCTCTCTCGCGAGAGAGTCCTTCTATGCAGTGGATTTCGAGAGACCATTATGTATGTGGGTAAAGAACACATGTCTATAATGTCTTTGCATATTGATGTACAGCAGCAACCAGCTACAAAAAACTGAAGACAAAACAGAGGTAAAATGAAAATACACATACAAACTACAAGTGGCCAATTGTACAAGCTCACGCCATTCAGCAATTCTCCTTTCAATACATTAGGAAATTAAAAACTAATGTTACTCATTAATTACTCATTCAAATGTGTTGCGCAATAACATAGACTAAACAATAGAATTGTCACGCGTCCTCGAACCGAGACCTCTGCTCGATATACATATTTGTCGATGGTTTATCTATTAGCTATATATAGCGTGCGGCTTCGCCCGCGAAAACTCGGTCACGCAGGATTGTTTTTTTTTTTTTTCAGAATAAAAAACAATAATAAAAAAAATATCCTCACGCAATTCCCAATACAGGGGTAGACAGAGTTCTAGTCTAGACAATTACGTCCCTTCGACCCACCTTCCACCGAAGATATTTTCGGGACAAAGTGACAGGTGGTGAGCCCGTCGCCGTCTTTATGTCCAAGTCAACGATATAAGTTGTACATTTTTGAAAAACTCATCGGTACGAGCCTGACACTTGGGGATCGAACTCGGGTCTCATGACTCGAAATTCCGACCTAGACTTAGAATAAAAGGTATTCTGTGTAATTCCTGTACAATGATTCAGTTTATGGTTTATACCTATACGCCATTATATCACTATATTGTTGGTTGGATTCGGCAGCCATTTATACGATGAATATGAATGTTTGTACTCTTGTCATGGATATATATGTATATATCTATGACCACCTCGTAACTAAAAATCAATAATCTGTGAACATTAAAAAAAAGTTATTATTTATTCAAAAGGTATAGTATATGCCACCTTTTGGTCAAATAATAAACACCCAGTTAGTGCCGTGTAAAAAAAATAGGGCGCGAGGAACTGCACGCGTCAGAAGTTGAACTTTTTAGGTTAAAGACTACCTCTTGACAGAGCGGAATCATTTCTCCTACACTTACCTCTCTAATTACTACCTCTCAAATACTTTTCGGAGGAGAGGGAATTTTTCTCACGACATTACGCTTTGTCGTCCCTATCAAACTTCACTACAGAGTCAATAAAACTTTTAAAGACTCTTATAATTTATATATTATGTTAGATTGTTACTTTAAAAAAAGAATAACATAGTATAAATAAATAAATACATTTGTAGATGGGGGCAACATCACATACATTGCTCCGATCCCAATGTAAGAAGTTAAAGTACTTGTAGTATCGGAATCGGAAACAACGAAGGCACCACAAACACCCAGACCGGAGAAAATTCAGAGAAAGTGGTTTTTTAACATTGGCCCGTCCGGAAATCCAACCTGGGCTAGTATATGCCGTTTTAAATTGTCATTTTGTTTACTAAGTCACCAAATTATTTCCTTTACTATTTATCTTCGACCTTGTTAGTATAGACTTCCCCGATAACTGTCTTAGAATACTAGAGTAAAAATAAAATATTAAGTTATTACGTTTAAAGTTAGATTCATGCTCATTTGGATTCTCAAAGAAGTTATTTTCTTTTTATAATAGTTTTTAGCGACATATGTCTATGGCTTGGTATTGGCAGAATTCTTTCACGTGGCCATAATTAAAAAAAACTGCATACAACTTTACGTGTGGTAACTCTATATTTCTTGGCGTCCTATTACAAAGAGAAAATAACCAATACGTTCTATTTTGTACAATTTTATACTTTTGTGCCTACATTCTTTTCAATACATTTCAATATTCTTTATATATATTATAAATAAATAAATAAATAAATAAATAAATAAATAAATAAATACATTTGTAGATGGGGGCAACATCACATACATTGCTCCGATCCCAATGTAAGAAGTTAAAGTACTTGTAGTATCGGAATCGGAAACAACGAAGGCACCACAAACACCCAGACCGGAGAAAATTCAGAGAAAGTGGTTTTTTAACATTGGCCCGTCCGGAAATCCAACCTGGGCTAGTATATGCCGTTTTAAATTGTCATTTTGTTTACTAAGTCACCAAATTATTTCCTTTACTATTTATCTTCGACCTTGTTAGTATAGACTTCCCCGATAACTGTCTTAGAATACTAGAGTAAAAATAAAATATTAAGTTATTACGTTTAAATTTAGATTCATGCTCATTTGGATTCTCAAAGAAGTTATTTTCTTTTTAAAATTGTATTTATTTAGCTATTAGTAATATCTTGTAAATGACCTTCTTTTCTATTCTGTTCTATTATATTCGTTATAGCAGTAAGTTTTTGTTCTATTATACTCTTTATAGCTCTTTATAGCTGTAAGCTATAGCAAAGTGCTATAGCTGCTTACTATGGGGTACAGTACATGCATGTAGGTATGTATTTATCATTTATTATTATTTTATATTTTTATAGTAAGCCACGAAAGCCGAGTGGTTGGGTGGTCGGAATTTCGAGTCAACAGATCCGAGTTCGGTCCACAAAGCTCGGGTTTTTTCGTTTTATCGAATATATAAGTCGTGTTATGTACGATTAATATCGTTGGCGTCGACATAAGACGGTGACAGGCTCCCCACTTGTCACGTTGTCCGATAAAACGTCTCCGGTGGAAGGTGGGTCGAAAGTACCTAATTCTCTAGACCTGTGTCTACCCTGTATAATGGCATGAAGATATTATTTTATTATAATTTAATAACATCAACGCAAGCGCAGCAGCTCGTAATAACTAGTCTATAATAATCAATAAAATGAAATAATCCAAGTAGTATTTTATAGGGAAGTCGATATTCAAGGTCGACCACAACATCATATTGAAAAGTAATGAATGTAGCCAGCCGCGTTGCGTATTGCGTGCCTATGACGACAAAATAAAAATAAAACACGATCACATACTCTATGAGTGACGAATGGCAGCCATCTTAATACACGTGCTCGGGTCAACGACACGTTGACATTGAAATGGGCGCGGTTCCAAAACGACGAAATTATTCTCGCATAATGTAATAATTGGCGGTATTGTTTTTGACGTCGCATTCGCATAAACGCATTTGAAGTTATTCGAATTTCGAATTTCGCGCAGATACCGCTTGGATTGCGTGCTCTCTGTCCCTCTGGTCAGAATGTAGTGATAAAATTATATGACAAAGAGTATGTAATCATAACGTTCTTTGACACAACACGACAAAGACTATGTCAGAAACTTCTGTCTAGGGTTGTCACCTTTTACATTGTGGGTGACAGTCGAGTTTAATATACTAATAATAAATGTTGAAAAGTCACGATAACCGAGTGATTGGGTGATCGGAATTCGAGTCAAGAGACCCGAGTTCGGTCCACAAAGCTCGGGTTTTTTCGTTTTATCGAATATATAAGTCGTGTTATGTACGATTAATATCGTTGGCGTCGACATAAGACGGTGACAGGCTCCCCACTTGTCACGTTGTCCGATAAAACGTCTCCGGTGGAAGGTGGGTCGAAAGTACCTAATTCTCTAGACCTGTGTCTACCCCTGTATAATGGCATGAAGATATTATTTTATTATAATTTAATAACATCAACGCAAGCGCAGCAGCTCGTAATAACTAGTCTATAATAATAAATAAAATGAAATAATCCAAGTAGTATTTTATAGGGAAGTCGATATTCAAGGTCGACCACAACATGATATTGAAAAGTAATGAATGTAGCCAGCCGCGTTGCGTATTGCGTGCCTATGACGACAAAATAAAATAAAACTCGATCACATACCTATGAGTGACGAATGGCAGCCATCTTAATATCGTGCTCGGGTCAACGACACGTTGACATTGAAATGGGCGCGGTTCCAAAACGACGAAATTATTCTCGCATAATGTAATAATTGGCGGTATTGTTTTTGACGTCGCATTCGCATAAACGCATTTGAAGTTATTCGAATTTCGAATTTCGCGCAGATACCGCTTGGATTGCGTGCTCTCTGTCCCTCTGGTCAGAATGTAGTGATAAAATTATATGACAAAGAGTATGTAATCATAACGTTCTTTGACACAACACGACAAAGACTATGTCAGAAACTTCTGTCTAGGGTTGTCACCTTTTACATTGTGGGTGACAGTCGAGTTTAATATACTAATAATAAATGTTGAAAAGTCACGATAGCCGAGTGGTTGGGTGGTCGGAATTCGAGTCAAGAGACCCGAGTTCGATCCCCAGGTGGCAGGCTCGTACCATTGCGTTTTTTCAAAAACTTATGTACGATAGTTAATTGACTCAGGCGTTACTTTGCGGAAATTCATTGTAAAGTTGTTATTTAAAAAATTACTTCGCAACATTCCGCACTCCGCATATCCGCACTCAAATATAAAAAAGGTATATGCTACCTGGTCCGAAGAGAAGAAAAGCACCACCCTCCCTCCCACAGATGCGTATACTCCTCTCCTCCCACAGGTAACATATACCAACAACGAACACGTGTCGCGTTTTCGTTGGTGGTATATGTTACCTGGTATGAGTGAAGTGGTGGTGGTGATGCATACAGTGGAATTAGTGCACGCATCTGTGGGAGGGAGGGTGGTGCTCTTCTTCTCTTTGGACTAGGTAGCGTATACCTCTTTTTATATTTGAGTGCGGAATGTTGCGAAGTAATTTTTTAAATAACAACTTATGTACGAATTATATCGGTGCTTGGGCATTAAGACGGCGACGGGCTCACCACCTGTTACGTTGTCCCAAAAATATCTTCGGTGGAAGGTGGGTCGAAGCGACTGAATTGTCTAGACTAGACCTCTGTCTACACCTGTATTGGGAATTGCGTGAAGATATTTTTCTTCTTCTATTCACAAAAATTAAAGAAAACCTTCGAGGAAAACATTTTATGGGCGCCAAGGAAGCAATGGCTGTGAGCGAGAAGGCAGTCGTAGAGACCCCTACGGAGGAGCGGGCAAAGTGCTTTTTTCGGTGGTTCTGTCGAATGCATCGACGTATTGATGTGTGGAAACTATTTGGACATAAGACTCTCCCATAGGGAGGATTTGCCATATTCGCCACGCTTGGCAAGCGGATTGACGATCGCAGTAACAGACACGTCGCAACTCAGACGCTGATGCCCATCTTCGGTCTGATATTTTTAAGAGATGGTTATCTCGCCATCTATCGGTTACCATAAAGATATTCAAGGCTGTTTCCCTTAGACGCCTCTTACGACATCCTCGGGAAGAAAGAGAGTGCTATTATTCTTATCCCGTTACCACACGGAATATAACAACTTAATTATAATAACTTGGATCAGTCTCTATCATACACCGCACAACACTGATGTTATCTTCATTCGTCGCCGTAGAAGGCTGTCCGTCACGCAGAGCATCGTTGAGATTGGTGCGACCACGTTTAAACTCATTAAACCAGTTGTAAACACGGTCCTGAGAAAGGGCTTCATCGTGAAAGACTTCAAAAAAGAACTTGAAGTCTGTCATAACATTCTTGTTGAGTTAAATGATCCCGTCATAAAAAATCATAGTACGAAAATTTTCTAGCGTTGAATTCATACTGGCGTGACACAGACAATTTGCCGCCAAATCGTAAAAAAATGACAAATTAATGAAATTAGTAGAATATTAGCAAAGAGTTCTATTTTCAAAATATAAACTTGTTTTTTATTTTTATTGGAGTTTATGGCCTGGTATCTAGACCTTTAGGCCATTGGTTTCTTTAAAAGTGGCCAATTATTAGATTGTTAGATTGATTATTAGATTCATTAAGCCCTCGTAGATATTTCTAGTAATTATATCTACCTCTTTTAATTAATCTATCTCTACCTCTATAAATTAATCTATCTCTAATTCTATCAAAACTTGTAGGCTCTAAAATGTATGATAGTCATAAAATCTTTTATTCCATGTTTGATGCAGTAAATTATGATTTAACGTGTTACAATAAATAGACGTAACGTAATTGAAACAGACAGAATTGTGCCAAACCGCTTTCGAACGCCACATATTGTTTATTTTTAAATTTTGCGCAATGTATACGCTGTAGTAATTATTCAAATAAAATCAAACCATTTATTCATCGACATAAGAATGTACATTAATTTAGATTTACATACATATATTATACATACATATGTACATTTTGACGACCTCCGTGAACGAGTGGCGTAAAGTGGCGTGTCGGGTTCGGGTCCCGGGTTCAATTCTCGGTCGCGTCAGTGTAGAAAAACCACTTTTTCTACATTTTCTCGGGTCTGGGTGTTTATCTATAGTCATTTGTTTAATCTACCACCGTTTCGTAATGAGGTGCCTCTAACGGGGAAGAAACAGGCGAAAGAAACTCCGAAGGTATCCACTTTTTTGATCAATCTTTTTTTTTATAATACAATATATTATACAAATGTGATGTGATATTTTCTAGAAATAGCTAGGGAGCGATCACGTCATACCCAGGGATTAATATTGTTAATATATTCATTTATATTATAATAGCCCTTCTTATAAAGTTTTTATAAATACATTTCTTAAACCTGTTAAGGTTTATTTACCAGGCAGGCAATATTTACCGGGATGTTGTTGTAGAAGCGTATTTATTGATATGTATTTTTGTAAAATATTTACAACTGAGACAGAGCCGCGGTAACTGAGCGGTAGGTTTAGCAGAATTTCAATCAGAAGACCTAATCAATTCAAATCAAAAGTCAAATTATATATAAAATAAAATAATTATATAAAGCAGTGTAAAAATACTAGTAAATATATGGGTATGTATAGGTGTAATAATTAAGATAGCAAACTTATAACGCTCTAGAGGTTTATATTTAGTTAAGATAAACTAATTGTATCTCATTATAAGTGAAGTGTGTCTTCTTATGAGAAAATAAATTCTTTAAACCTAAGACCTAAGTTTGATAACTATAGAGAGCAGATCCAATGAGTATTTCGAAACTTATGTACGATTTGGACTCGGACTAGAACGGTGAAAGGCTACCATCTGTCACGTTGTTCCAAATACGCACCGGTGAAATTTTGGTCGAAGTGACTAAATTGTCTACACCTCTGTCTACCCCTGTATTGGGAATGGCGTGAAGATATTTTTTTTTTATTTTTATATCAAGGGTTAAACTTGGGTTAGAGGGACTGCTTACTTTTATAATATAAATTATCATCATAACAGCCTATGAAAAGTGCCCCAAAGATGTACACCATAGAGCGGTGTATAGATTGAAGCATGATTTAGATTACATACATACATACATAACGGCCTGCTAAAGTCCACTGCAGGAGAAAGGCCTCTCCCTTAGGGAGGATTTGCCACAATCGCCACGCTTGGTGAGCGGATTGGCGATCGCAGTAGCAGAGTAAGGTGGGTCACCTTCCACCGAAGACATTTTTCGGGACACCGTGACAGGTGGTGAGCCCGTTGCCGTCTTTGTGTCCAAGCCTACGATATAATCGTACAAAAGTTTAAAAAAAAAACCCATTGGTACGAGCCGGCCACCTGGGGATCGAACTCGGGTCTCTTGACTCGAAATTCAGATCATCACTATCAATAATTAAATCTCTTTGAAATAAAAAAGGACCTTATAAGATTAAGGAAATGGAATTGAGAAGACAACATCCACCATAAATTTCTTAAACCTGTTAAGGTTTATTTACCAGGCAGGCAGGATTTACCGGGATGTTGTTGTAGAAGCGTATTTATAGATATGTATTTTTGTAAAATATTTACAACTGAGACAGAGCCGCGGTAACTGAGTGGTAGGTTTAGCAGAATTTTAATCAGAAGACCTAATCAATTCTTATCAAAATTCAAATTATATATAAAATAAAATATTTATATATTAACCAGTGTAAAAATACTAGTATATATGGGTGTGTATAAGTGTAATAATTAAGGTAGCAAACTTATAACGCTCTAGAGGTTTATATTTAGTTAAGATAAAACAATTGTATCTCATTATAAGTGAAGTGTATCTTGTTATGAGAAAATAAATTCTTTAAACCTAAGACCTAAGTTTGATAACTATAGAGAGCAGATCCAATGAGTATTTCGAAACTTATGTACGATTTGGACTCGGACTAGAACGGTGAAAGGCTACCATCTGTCACGTTGTTCCAAATACGCACCGGTGAAATTTTGGTCGAAGTGACTTAATTGTTTAGAACTCTGTCAACCCCTGTATTGGGAAAGGCGTGAAGGTATTTTTTTAATCGAAATAAAAATATACATTCTTTTATCGATAGTCAATAATGATGTAATGAGGTCCTCTAACGGAGAAGGAACGGGCGAAAGAAACTCCGTAGGTATATACTATATCGTTGGCTTGGACATTAAGACGGTGACGGGCTCACCGCCTGTTATGTTGTCCCGAAAATATCTTCGTAGAAAGGTGGGTCGGAACGACTTAATTGTTTAGAACTCTGTCAACCCCTGTATTGGGAAAGGCGTGAAGGTATTTTTTTAATCGAAATAAAATATACATTCTTTTATCGATAGTCAATAATGATGTAATGAGGTCCTCTAACGGAGAAGAACGGGCGAAAGAAACTCCGTAGGTATATATAGTGTATCGTTGGCTTGGACATTAAGACGGTGACGGGCTCACCACCTGTTACGTTGTCCCGAAAATATCTTCGTAGAAAGGTGGGTCGGAACGACTTAATTGTTTAGAACTCTGTCAACCCCTGTATTGGGAAAGGCGTGAAGACAATATTTCATTCATGTTTAATAATATTAGTATGATTAGTCACGGTTATAGCGCTGTGGACTTTGAACCACGTGAACTCCCATCCTTGTACCCGCCGCAGCTGATAACGCGTCTTTGTGCAATGATGTCCCGACTGTGACGAATTGTGAAAATGCAGTTCGATCTAAATGATAACTACACGTTATTTCATTTATTATTTTGTTAATCTTTATGCACAGTCCGGGGTAGCCAGTGAGAACAGATCGCCAAGTGTCACAATCCTTGTGCACCTTCTTTGCTTCTTTCATCATCTTCTTCTTCATCGTTTTCTTCATACACATGTCTAGGTGTCCGAGTTCCTTTGACTCTACTTTCTTCTAGTAGTTTACTCACATGGTTTTCGAAAGTTAGCTTCTGCCTATTATTTCACAGAGGGGCACGATTCCTCATTATATACTTCAAATTGGTAATACCAGTACTTGAAATTGCACTTAACAGTCGCAGTGGTGTCGTGGAGCGAACCTGGATCACTCATTTATAAAGCAAACACAAAGCTACCACCGTTTTTTTGAAGACACAAATAAAATGGAATGCGCGTGAAGATATATAATTAAGTCGTTTCGACTCACCTTCCACCACCACACCACCAGCACCACAAGATAATTTTTGACATAGTGACGTGGTGAGCCCGTTGCTGTCTCAATGTCCAAGCCTAATATGATAAATAATTCGTACATATGTTTTTGAAAAACCCATTGGTACGACCCACCCATATTCGTTCGAACTCGGGTCTCTTGACTCGAAATTCAGATCATCACTATCAATAATTAAATCTCTTTGAAATAAAAAAGGACCTTATAAGATTAAGGAAATGGAATTGAGAAGACAACATCCACCATAAATTTCTTCAAAATTTTATAATTAATTTATTTAGTTTAATTTTTCAGACAACATTAAAGTATATTAAGTGTAACTAATAATAATAAAAATTAATACCTATGATAGTACTTAAACTCTAATTTGGATTCAGTCAATGAGTTTCTTCATCGTAGAAAAAATAATCTTCACGCCATTCCCGCTACTGGGGTAGACAGAGGTCTAGACAATGAGGTCATTTCGACCATCCTTTCATCGAAGACATTTTTGGGACATGTGGCAAGTGTTGCCGTCTTTATGTCAAGCCAACGATATGAATCTTAAATAAGTTTAGAAAAAACATATTGGTACGAGCCTACCACTTGGTGATAGAATCCGGTTCTCGCGACTCGAATTCCGTCCAATAAAATATTTTCGGTGGAAAGTGGGTCGAAAAGACCTAATTGTCTAGACTTCTGTCTACCTGTTTTGGGAAAGGCGTGAAGGTATTTTTTTTTATCGAAATAAAAATATACATTCTTTTATCGATAGTCAATAATGATGTAATGAGGTCCTCTAACGGAGAAGGAACGGGCGAAAGAAACTCCGTAGGTATATACTATATCGTTGGCTCGGACATTAAGACGGTGACGGGCTCACCGCCTGTTATGTTGTCCCGAAAATATCTTCGTAGAAAGGTGGGTCGGAACGACTTAATTGTCTAGAACTCTGTCAACCCCTGTATTGGGAATAGCGTGAATGGTGAAGAAAATATTTAGCGCGAACATTTAAAGGTGTCTAAGTAGGCCGAGACTAACTTTCAAAGACCATGTGAGCAAATAGCTCGAAGAGGGAATGGTCAAAATGATGAATCTGAAAGAAGCGAAAAAGTAAAGAGTAAGGATCGTGACACTTGGCGATCTGCTATCTCTGGCTACCCCGACAGGGTCTGTGCGTGAAGACAATATTTCATTCATGTTTAATAATATTAGTATGATTAGTCACGGCTATAGCGCTGTGGACTTTGAACCACGTGAACTCCCATCCTTGTACCCGCCGCAGCTGATAACGCGTCTTTGTGCAATGATGTCCCGACTGTGACGAATTGTGAAAATGCAGTTCGATCTAAATGATAACTACACGTTATTTCATTTATTATTTTGTTAATCTTTTATGCACAGTCCGGGGTAGCCAGTGAGAACAGATCGCCAAGTGTCACAATCCTTGTGCACCTTCTTTTGCTTCTTTCATCATCTTCTTCTTCATCGTTTTCTTCATACACACATGTCTAGGTGTCCGAGTTCCTTTGACTCTACTTTCTTCTAGTAGTTTACTCACATGGTTTTCGAAAGTTAGCTTCTGCCTATTATTTCACAGAGGGGCACGATTCCTCATTATATACTTCAAATTGGTAATACCAGTACTTGAAATTGCACTTAACAGTCGCAGTGGTGTCGTGGAGCGAACCTGGATCACTCATTTATAAAGCAAACACAAAGCTACCACCGTTTTTTTGAAGACACAAATAAAATGGAATGCGCGTGAAGATATATAATTAAGTCGTTTCGACTCACCTTCCACCACCACACCACCAGCACCACAAGATAATTTTTGACATAGTGACGTGTGGTGAGCCCGTTGCTGTCTCAATGTCCAAGCCTAATATGATAAATAATTCGTACATATGTTTTTGAAAAAACCCATTGGTACGACCCACCCATATTCGTTCGAACTCGGGTCTCTTGAATCGGGTCTCGGAATTCCGAACACTGAAGTGGGAATCTAGCGTTAGGGTCGTTAAATTTTAAATCGAAAGTCTTGTCGATTGGACATTAGCCGACTTTAAATGAGAAAGAAAATTAGCGGAGGTAGTTACTTAGTAACTGGTTTATCAAGCTTCCATTAGTGACAACTAATATATACATAAATAGATAGGGAAAACATCACATACATTGCTCTGATCCCAAAGTAAGCAGCTTAAGCACTTGTATTATTGAATCGGAAACAACGAAGTCACCACAAACACCCAGACCGGAGAAAATGTTGAAAAAGTGGTTTTTTTGTAATGACCCGCGCGGAAATCGAACCTCGCCTCAGATATGGCGACACATTGAAAACCGGTGTGTACGACACTCGTCCACGGAGGTCGTCAAACCATTTATTCATTCATGTGTCACCAACTTTGAAAGACATTGATTGATTATCGGTAAAGTTAATGTAAAAAATGTCTTTTTCTTCTGTGTCGCATCAGGGCGTTTATATAATCTATTCCAAAGAGTAATAATTTGTGATTTTATTTGTTTCTATACTATTCTAAATCAAATCTAGGAAAAAAGTTACGATAGCCGAGTGGTTGGGTGCTCGGAATTCGAGTCAAATTACACGAGTTCGATCCCCAAGGCCAACCAATGGGTTTTTTCAGAAACTTACGTACGATTTATATCGCTGGCTTGAACAAAAACGGCGAAGAGCTCACCACCTGTCACGTTGGCACTTAAATGTCTTTGGTGGAAGGCGGGTCGGAAGGACTCAATCGTCTAGACCCCTGTGTACCCCTGTATTGGGAATGGCTTAAAGATATTTATATACTATTCTACTTGACTTTGACTGGATAATATTTGTCGTGAACTGTGAAATAATGATGAAGTAAAACAGTGCTATAAATTTATATTTATAATTCGTACATAAGTTGAAAACCCATTGAACGAGCCTGCGACCTGGGGATCGAACTCCGGTCTCTTGACTCGAAAATCCGACCACCCAACCACTCGGCTACCGTGACTTGTTTACTATCAGTGCTAAATTGCTTGATCATTTCAAAATTAGTTCTGTTACGAAAATGTTAAGCTATCCCTATTAAATGAAATAAATATCTTCACGCCATTCCCAATACAGGTGTAGATAGAGGTCTAGACAATTAAGTCCCTTAGCCCCAACTTCCACCGAAGATATTTTCGGGACAACGTGACAAATGGTGAGCCCGTTGCCGTTTCGTAAATAGTGATAAAGACTATGTGAAGATTTCTGAATATTTAAGATTATTTTGCTACGGAGATGATTCTGCTCCAATGCCAGTATTTATCTATTGTCTACATACGCACACATACACAGAAAACACACACACACGTCATGCAATCGCTGGGACTCTCTATATTTTGGTAGATTCTAAAAAAATATCTTCACGCAATTCCCAATACAGGGGTAGACAGAGTTCAAGTCTAGACAATTAAGTCCCTTTGACCCACCTTCCACCGAAGATATTTTCGGGACAACGTCACAGGTGGTGAGCCCGTCGCCGCCTTTTATGTCCAAGCCAACGATGAAATTCGTACGCAAGTTTTTGAAAAACTCATTGCTACTGCCACCTGGGGATCGAACTCGGGTCTCTCGACTCGAAATTCCGACCGCCCAACAAAACGGCTATCGTGACTCGTAGATTCTACCAACGTAAATAAACACATACTATGGTTTTACGTTAGGATATAACCAACGGAATGAATTTTAAATCGAGCACCTCCGGTTGTCATGGTGATTGATTACATCACATAAATTATATATATTATCAAATTTCCAATCCAAAATATCCAAGGTGTTTTGACCGAAGACTTTTTTTAGGACAACGTGACAGGTGGTGAGTCCGTAACAGTTTTTATGTCTAAGTCAACGATATTAATCGTACACAAGTTTTTGAAAAACCCAATTGGTACAAGCCTTGGAGATCGAACTTGGGTCTGTTAACTCGAATTCCGACCACCCAACCTTGACTTTTACTACTTTAATCTTGACTTTTTTTTATTATTGTTTATCACAAATATATAATAGCACCATCTATTAATCGAATCATAGATACATACATACAAACAATATCACATACTTTGCTCTGATCAAAAGTTCCGATTCCATAATACAAGTGCTTTAAATCGTTGGCTTGGACATAAAGACGGCGACGGGCTCGCCACCAGTCACGTTGTCCCGAAAATATCTTCGGTGGAAGGTGGGTCGAAGGGACTTAATTGTCTAGGCTCGACCTCTGTCTGCCCCTGTATTTGGAATGGCGTGAAGATATTTATATGTATTTACTTACTTTAGGATTAGAGCAATTTATGACGTCTAAAACTCTAAAATAGCGGCAAGTGAATCCGTGGACCACATCTAGCATATTATATAGATTAATTTTGAGGCAGTATATCCGAGTGGTTGGGTAATCGGAATTCGAGACAAGAGACCCGAGTTTGAACCGCAGGTGACGGGCTCGTCACGGGTGCAGGGATAAAAAAAAACTTATATATGATTTATATCGTTGGCTTAGATATAAAGATGACGACGGGCTGCCCTGTCCCACCTGTCACGTTGTCGCGAAAATATCTTCGGTGGAAAGTGGGTCGAAGGGACTTAATTGTCTAGACTAGACCTCTGTCGACCCCTGTATTGGGAACAGCTTAAAGATAACTTTTTTGATCGCTGATTACATCTTAATTAACCAATTCGTTGGTAATTATTTACTTAACTACACACTTATGTGTGTATATCGCAATATCGACAGGAAACCAGTGACATACATGCAGACGTATGTATGTAACAAGTCGAACTATTACCATTGAATACGCTATAATCATACCGACTAGTGTTGTGCACGTACCACTAATATCGATATACAAAAAGAGTATATATCTTCACGACATTCCGAACACAGGGTAGACAGAGGTCTAGACAATTAAGTCCTTTCGACCCACTTCAGTCTTCAGTCCTTTCCACCGGTGAGATTTTAGGGTCAACGTGTCAGGTCGTATTTTTAAATCGTACATAAGTTTAGTTAAAAACCCTATGGTGAGGGCTTTGTGGATCGAACTCTTGTCTTGATTCGAATTCCGATCACCCAACCACTCGGCTATCGTAACTTCAGTTAACTGAAATTAAGAATTATTTATATGTATATTATGTAGTAGTAAAAATTTATGTGAATATGAATGTCTACACTCGACTCATGGATGTTTATATAAATGTATATACTATGTAACCACACAGTATCGTTAGCGTTAGCTGAGACGGCGACAGGTTCACCACCAGTCACGCAGTCGCAATTAATCTCCGTTGCAATGTGCGTCGACACGAAATGCGTGTAGATATGATTGTTTTATTTTAAGCGTATATGCTTTTGATTAACTCAAATAAATAAATACATACATAGATAGGGACAACATCTCATATATTTCTCTGATCCAAAGAAAGTAGCTACAGCACCTGTGTTATGAAATCGGAAACAACGAAGGTACCACAAATACTCGGATCCGAGACAATGCAGAATTAGTGGTTTTTTTGAATTAATCTGTCCCGGTATCGAACCCGGAACGGAGGCCGTCAGAAATCCTATATCCATCGCTAAGGTTCATGCTACAACTATACCAAATTTCATCAAAATATATTAAGCGGTTCAGCCATGGAAGCGTAACAGACAGACAGAGTTACATTCACATTTATAATATTTTAATGTACGGATTACCGCATGAACTTTCTACGGATTTGAACGCGGTGCAAATCGGTCACGCGCTTACGTAATCGTGTTGCCTGACATTGGACATACCGAGGGTTTCATTACATGTTATAAATAGACTTACTTACTTATCATCCACATAATCATCCATAACGGTGTAGGCAGAGAGAACAGATAGCCAAGTGTCACAATCCTTACATACCTCAGTCTCTTCTTTCAAATTCATTATTTATTTTCATACATGCACGTCTAGGTATCCGAGTACTCTTGACCCTCCTCTCTTCGTGCAATTTACTCACATGGTCTTCGTAAGTTAGTCTCGTCCTATCTCGACTTATAATTGACCTAGGCCTATAAATAGACCTAGAGCGGCTTATAAGTAGACGACGACCGCATAGCGTAGTTGTAAGGGATCCTGACTTAGAAACTATGGATTGTGGATTCGGATCCCATAATGGCCAAACACGTAATAAAAAAATATAAATATCTTCACGCAATTCCCAATACAGGGGTAGACAGAGGTCTAGTCTAGACAATTAAGTCCCTTCGACCCACCTTCCACCGAAGATATTTTCGGGACCACGTGACAGGTGGTGAGCCAGTCACCTTCTTTATATCCAAGCCAACGATACAATTCGTACATAGGTTTTTGAAAAACCCATTGGTACGAGCCTGCAACCTGGGGATCGAACTCGGGTCTCTCGCCTCGAAATTCCGACCACCCAACCACTCGGCTATCGTGGCAAACACGTGATTAATATAAATGGCATAAGTTTTTTAAATAAAAATAAAATAAATAAATATCTTCACGCCATTCTCAATACAGGGTTAGACAGAGGTCTAGAAAATAAAGTCCTTTCGACCCACTTTCCACTGAAAAATTTGTTTGGGAAAACGTGACAGTTCGTATTTAAAGTATAATTCGTACTTAAGTTTAAAAAAAAACCATTGGTACGATTAGCCTGCCACCTAGGGATCGAACTCGGAGTTTTGACTCCAAATCCCGATCACCTAGCCACTCGGCTATCGTGACAATAAACAAAACTTGAAGATTTTCCTTGATACATAAACGACCATATCTCGTGTATAAACATTCATATTCAACACAAATGTTTACACTAGCGGGATTCTAACCCGCAACCCTAGGCTTCGAAGGCTCCATCTCGGCTACACCTCCGTCTTGGCTATCAGATAAAATAAATTAAGTAGATCTCAGTCGCATCGATATTTAACAAAATCGATACTACAAAGTGAATGAATCATCTATATATTCACATCACTAGTTGATCAATTAGTGGCTTCAATAATAGTAATGTTCATGACCCGGCACTCGGCCTTCTGTCCTTTTCCAACTTCAGATGCGGAGTAAGGACGGAGTCTGTGTCCTCTATTGGTAACGAAATAATAGAAAAAACTTAAAACAACTGCATTTTTTAAAATACATACACAGATAAGTCACGATAGCAAAGTTCGAGGAGTTCGATTCTCAAGTGACAGGCTCGTACCCATGAGTTTTTTCAAAACCTATGTATGATTCATAAGCGTTGGCTTTGACATAAAGGCGGCGACGGGCTCACCACCAGTCACGTTGTACCAAAATTATCTTCTACCCCTGTATTGGGTATTGCGTGAAGATATTTATTTCTTTTATAATTCCCTATACAGGGGTAGACAGAGGTCTAGTTTAGACAGTTCATTCCCTCGATCCACCTTCCACCGAAGATATTTTCGGGACAACGTGACAGGTGGTGAGCCAGTCACCTTCTTTATATCCAAGCCAACGATACAATTCGTACATAGGTTTTTGAAAAACCCATTGGTACGAGCCTGCAACCTGGGGATCGAACTCGGGTCTCTCGCCTCGAAATTCCGACCACCCAACCACTCGGCTATCGTGGCAAACACGTGATTAATATAAATGGCATAAGTTTTTTAAATAAAAATAAAATAAATAAATATCTTCACGCCATTCTCAATACAGGGTTAGACAGAGGTCTAGAAAATAAAGTCCTTTCGACCCACTTTCCACTGAAAAATTTGTTTGGGAAAACGTGACAGTTCGTATTTAAAGTATAATTCGTACTTAAGTTTAAAAAAAAACCATTGGTACGATTAGCCTGCCACCTAGGGATCGAACTCGGAGTTTTGACTCCAAATCCCGATCACCTAGCCACTCGGCTATCGTGACAATAAACAAAACTTGAAGATTTTCCTTGATACATAAACGACCATATCTCGTGTATAAACATTCATATTCAACACAAATGTTTACACTAGCGGGATTCTAACCCGCAACCCTAGGCTTCGAAGGCTCCATCTCGGCTACACCTCCGTCTTGGCTATCAGATAAAATAAATTAAGTAGATCTCAGTCGCATCGATATTTAACAAAATCGATACTACAAAGTGAATGAATCATCTATATATTCACATCACTAGTTGATCAATTAGTGGCTTCAATAATAGTAATGTTCATGACCCGGCACTCGGCCTTCTGTCCTTTTCCAACTTCAGATGCGGAGTAAGGACGGAGTCTGTGTCCTCTATTGGTAACGAAATAATAGAAAAAACTTAAAACAACTGTATTTTTTAACAAATACATACACAGATAAGTCACGATAGCAAAGTTCGAGGAGTTCGATTCTCAAGTGACAGGCTCGTACCCATGAGTTTTTTCAAAACCTATGTATGATTCATAAGCGTTGGCTTTGACATAAAGGCGGCGACGGGCTCACCACCAGTCACGTTGTACCAAAATTATCTTCTACCCCTGTATTGGGTATTGCGTGAAGATATTTATTTCTTTTATAATTCCCTATACAGGGGTAGACAGAGGTCTAGTTTAGACAGTTCATTCCCTCGATCCACCTTCCACCGAAGATATTTTCGGGACAACGTGACAGGTAGTCAGCCCGTCGCCGTCTTTATGTCCAAGCCAACGATGTAACTCGTACATAGGTTTATGAAAAACACATTGGTACGAGCCTACCACCTGGGGATCGAACTCGGGTCTCTTGACTCGAAATTCCGACCACCCAAGCACTCGGCTATCGTGACTTATCAAATACTTAAAATGCTTATAAAGTATGAGGGATTTTCTAGATTTATATTAGAATAAGGCGTGAAGAAAAATAAATATATATAGCAAAGCTGTGTTGAATCGTTTTTAACACACTTTTAGTTCCACTCCTAACTAACAAACAGACAAAATAAACAATTCTTGTATGTATGTATGTAAATTTTAATCTTCTTTTAACTCTTGTCACATATGTAGGCCGCTCAGTGCTCAGCGGTAAAAAAAAATCCTCAAAAATCTATAACTTAAGTTTGAAAATTTACCAAAAGAAATCTTCACGCATTTCCCAATTACAGGGTTAGATAGATGTTAAGAATTATCTAAACCTATGTATGATTCATAAATCAAAAATCAATATTAATTTATGGTGAGTCCGTCGCTGTTTTTATGTGTGCCAACGATATAAATTGTACATAAGTTATTCAAAAATTCCATTAGTTCGAGCCTACCACCTGGGGATCGAACTCGGGTCACTCGAATGCCTAAAGTCAAAACGTCGTGGCAATATTCAAAATTCTTATAAAGTTTAAGGAATTTCCTTGATTTCCTTGGGATTCTATGATCTGATCACGACATGTGGCAACGGGACCCATCTGAAGAGCCTAACAACCAAAAAAACATTTCGCAAAATCATAAAAAATAAAAGTCACGATAGCCGAGTTGTTGGGTGGACGGAATTTCGAGTCGAGAGACCCGAGTTCGATACCCAGGTGGCAGGCTCGTACCAATGAGTTTTTCAAAACTTATGTACGAGTCATATCGTTGGCTTGACATAAAGACGGCGACGGTCTCATCACCTGTCACGATGTCCCGAAAATGACTTCGGTGGAAGAAGGTCAAATTGTCTCATCTATACGTCGTAGGTTCACTCCCTGTATTGGGAATTGCGTGAAGATATTTATTTTTATAAAAAATAAAAGATTCCAAATTTAAAATCCTACATTTTACAGTTGTTTACAAACAATAGAAACACTTTTTAGCCATCGACAAACACCATCTACGAAACAAAAATATTCATAATCATCATCATAAACATACGGAGACAAAATAAAAAGATAAACATGTAATGATTTCTTGTATTTACGCGAATACTACACATTTAAAATAAAACGATTTTCGGATTTTGTAGCGTTTTTTAATTAGTTTTTACAAACTATTTTTATTTCCCGACGTTTCGGATGCTTTGCAGCATCCGTGGTCACGGGGGGAAGCTACCGAAACGTCGGCAAATAAAAATAGTTTGTAAAAACTAATTAAAAACGCGATGAAATCCGAAAATCGTTTTATTAAAAAAAAAAAACATGTATCATGCACTAAAAAAAAAACCTATGTACTAAATACAAAACAAATCGAGCGACCCAAAACTTGAGCCCCTACTATTTGTTATGAAAGAGTGCTGTGACTCTATTCTCACCTCCTAACTCCATCAAATCAGCTTCAAGTTATCCATATAAAGTATTAACATCCGAATGAATACAGAATAAATATATTTAGGTCTTTATTTAAATTTTCATATATAAATATATATTTATAAAGCATATTATGCCAAAATAAATATTTTCAAGCCCAATATAGGGGTAGACAGAGGTCAGGACAGGAGTCAATTAAGTCAAATAGGTCTTTACGATTCACTTTCCACTGAAGACATTTTTTGGGAAAACGTGACAGGCGGTGAGCCTGTTGCTGTCTTATCCAAGCCAACGATATAAATCGTATATAAGTTTTGAAAGAAACACAATGGTAGGAGCATTGTTGTACGAACTCTGTTCTCGTGACTCTAATTCTGATCAACCAACCACTCAGCTATCGTGACTATTAAACTAAATGTGAAACAAATCGTTTGACCCAAAACTTGATGGGCTTACTGTTTGTTACTAAAGTGTTCTGTCACTCCTCAACCTCCTTACTCCATTACCAATCAACCAATGCAGCATCAACTTATCAAAATATAGTATTAACATCCGAACTAATAAATAATACACAAGAAAAATATTTATGTGTGTATTTATATTCACTAACATAAATTTACATTTGTATTTTATTTTATATATGTATGTATTTAATTTTACAATGTACCGCGCGGTAACGGCGTAAGAATATTGCCACTCCCTTTCTTCCCGTGGGATTAAATTCGTACATAAGTTATTGAAAAACCCATTGGTACAAGCCGACCACCTGGGATCGTACTCGGGTCTCTTGACTCGAAATTCCGACCACCCAACCACTCGGCTGTCGTGACTTTATCGTGATCTTTATATACGTGAGTTAAGCCTTGTGTTTATTTATTTAATGTATACGTAAGTTATGCGTTTGTAAGTCTTCGCGAATGAAGCCGGGGGACAAGCCTAGTGTATTTATTACGAAAGTATCATAATCTGCTGCACGATAAGTAGACGCTGGGCTTCCCGGCCTTGGCAATACACTTGATACAATTATACGGACGGACACGCGATATTTATGTATATATAACGATCGGCTTGTTTACTATATTATGTAACAAAACGAACCGATATGGCTTTATATAAAGTATCTTATTACTTTATGCGAGCTATTTTGTGTATCTTCACGCATTTCCAATAGTGGGGTGGTCAGTGGTTTATACATTTTAGCACATTCTGCTGAAGTTAGTGCTTATTATGCGACAACGTGACAGGTGGTGAGGTTGTTGTTAACGGTACATAGATAAATATATAATACAAATATATATACATACTTACATAGATAAATATATAACACAAAACTAATCATGCGTCACGATAGCCGAGTGGTTGGGTGGTCGGAATTAAGAGTCAAGAGACCCGAGTCCGATCCCCAGGTGGCAGGCTCGTACCAATGGGTTTTTCAAAAACTTATGTACGAGTCATATCGTTGGCTTGGACATAAAGACGGCGACGGTCTCATCACCTGTCACGATGTCCCGAAAATGACTTCGGTGGAAGAAGGGTCAAATTGTCTCATCTATACGTCGGTCTACCCCTGTATTGGGAATTGCGTGAAGTCATTTGTTTATTTCTTATTTATTAAACCTATTCTTAATATAAGAAATGGGACAGAAGTTTTTTTATAAGCTTACCACATGTCACGTTGTCCCAAATATAGCTTGAAAGGACTTCATTGTATAGACCTCTGCTTACCACAGTGGCGGGAATTATACAATATGTAAGCTACGAAAAAGCTCAGGTTGTGCAATTCGAATTCAATATAAAATCAATTATTCATTGACATAATATGCGTTACCTCCATCGATTATGAATGAATGAATAAAAGAGTGAATGAATGAATGATGAGTGAATAAATGAATGACAAAAATACTTTTATTGTACACCACGAAATCGAAAAACATTAAAAATTAAAAACTAAAAAATCTGTACAATTTGGCGGCCTTATCGCTGCATAGTGATCAAACCATGCAACCAAAGGCGTTGAGAAGCTGTGTTACAGATACCATATTATCATTTTCTTAAACAAAGGAAATACAATAATGTTTACATAATTATAAATAGCGTAAGAGCGATCGACTCATTCCCAAGACAACTATTATTTATGTATTCATTATTATGTAATCACGATAGCCGAGTGGTTGGGTGGTCGGAATTTAAAGTCAAGAGACCCGAGTTCGATCCCCAGATGGCAGGCTCGTACCAATGGGTTTTTCGAAAAACGTATGTACGAATTATATTTTTTTTTATAGAAAAGGAGTCAAACGAGCAGGTGGCTCACGTGATGGTAAGTGATTACCGCCGCCCATGAACTCCCGCAATACCAGAGGCTTGGCAGATGCGTTGCCTCCCTTAGAGTGCCCCCCTCCCCCAGAATTGGGGGAGGGGGGTGTGTGGGCCACCGTTTACCTGAACTCACAAGACGAAACGCAGAAGTTTGTTAGACTTCTACTTCACGCCGGTATTCTGTGAGGTCGTGGTACTTCCCCGGTCGAGCCGGCCCATTCATGCAACAACAAAAGCTGATGCGTGGCTCTAGCACTGTCAGGTATATCGTTGGCTTGGACATAAAAGACACGTGGAAGGTGGGTCGAAGGGTCTTATTTATCTAGATTAGACCTCGTGTCTATCCCTGTAATAGGAATTACGTGAAAATATTTATTTCATTTTATTTATATATAAGTTTTCTTTAATTTCTAAAACCTGTTAAAAGGCCTGCCCTATTCAGATATTTTGGGATTTTGTAGAAGATTACACACCACTCCATGCTTTCATCCAGTTACTAGAACCATAGAGTAAGTAACTGCATAGAGTAAGTAACTCGTTAGTTACTTACTCTATGGAGTCTAGTAACTAGTAGTAATTCTGTTTAAAAGTACGATTCTTATTTACATGCATTACCTCCTCATTTACATATTGAGAGGCCAAGGTTTGGCCAAGGTTAGACTAGGTTTATTTCTTTACAATTTTCTCTAAGAGATAATTATTGTTACAACGCCATCTATATTTCTCAAAGCGAAACTTCACTTTGGTACTTTTTGTGTAGTGACAAGGCTGTCGATCGGATTATATTATAGTAGGCGAGTGAACTAACAGCAAAACTAAGGTAACCGACATAGCAATAAAGATCAAGCTGAAGAGGCAATGGGCCGGCCACATAGCTCGACGAACTGATAACCGTTGGGAAAGGTTCTCGAGTGGCAACTTCGTTTAGGAAAACGCAGTGTAGTGCAACCCACCACAAAATGGAGTGAAGACCTTCAAAATGTTGCGTGGAGTATATGGATGCAGGTGGCTGAGGACCGTTCTTTGTGGGGAATTCTAGGGGAGACCTATGTTTTGGTGTAGACTTTGATAGGCTGTAAAGAAGAACAAGGAAAAGACTAGTAAAGCCAATGTATACGTGCTAAAGATTTCCCACGCAATAGGTAAAAAACTCGGTTTTAAGCTAACCACGTAAATTAACTTAAAAACGTAAAAAAAGACGTGGTGCAATTCTAAGGACTCTTGTTTTATACGTGAGTGACCCACTTTCGAATCTCGGCCCGTCAATTTTAAGTGCTGAATTTACCAAGAGCTATAAATAAAGACGGCAACGGACTCACCGCCTGTCCCGTTATCCCGAAAATATCTTCGGTGGAAGGTAAGTTGAAAGGGCTTAACTGTCTTAACATTTGCCTACATCTGTCAACAAGCAAGACATTAAGACTACGATAAGCTCACCATCTGTCACGTTTTTCAAATAGACTTAATAGTCTAGACCTCTGTCACACAGAACTAACAACCGTTGGGGAAGAAAGGTTTTTACAATCAAAAACCTTTCTTCTCCAAACGAACATTGGTTCGTAAGGGCAAACGCGCATAGTCTTGCATCTAGTCGCTCGCTAGATACCGTTCACGGTTGTGTGTCAGTTTTTGGGTACAGTATATGCAGCAGAGGACTTAGGGCTGTTATTGTTATGATGATGAATAGACGGGATGGCCATCTCAAAAAAAAACACGTCCAATTTACAATCAAAACTGCAATCGGATTACAATCGCCAATCCGCTTGCTGAAAGTGTCGATCATTGCCGATACTCTTTACGGGAGATGTGGACTTTAACAGGCCTTTATGTATGTATTTAACACTATAAATATACATAAAGACGGCGACCACAAGTCAGCTTATTGTGGGGATCGAACTCGGGTCTCTCGACTCGAAATTCCAAAATTCAAAATTTTAATAAATAAAAATACTAGAGATATTGATAGCAGCACCGTTGTATGTGGCAACTTTATAAAGTTTATTATGACTTGTATAAGCTGTTCATAGATTGACAAATTTAAATATTGTTTGTTGTAATATATATATATATATATATATATATATATATATATATATATATATATATATATATATATATATATATATATATATATATATATATATATATATATATATATATATATATATATATATATATATATATATATATATATATATATATATATATATATAATCACGATATATGTACAATAAAACTCTCTTGATAGGTACTAGTGAGGCGTCAGTAGGTTAGGGACCGCGATATCAATTTGATTCACGCGTGTGTAGTGATGTGCGTACATATCGATACGTATAAACAAATAATAAATACATACATAGATAGGGACATCATATACATAGTTCCTAAATTAAGCAGCTTAAGCACTTGTATTATGGAATCGGAACACTGATCCGACCAAACCCGGGACCTCAAGGCTGGCGACACCATGAAAACCGGTGTGCACGCCTTTCGTGCATGGAGCACGTTAATATATACAAATACGTAAACCCAACTTCTGACTTAATAGCGTCAGTACGTTTTCAGGTTCGATTCTGGGACGGGTCAATGTAAAAACACACTTTTTCTGTACTGTTTCGGGTCTGGGTGTTTTTGGTGCCTTCTTTGTTTCAGTTGCCATAACACGCATGCTTTAGCTACTTACTTTGGGATCAGAGCAATGTATGTGATATTGTCCTAGGCAGAGACGTAGGGACATAGGACTTTATTATTTTTTTTATAGAAATGGGAGGCAAACGAGCAGGTGGCTCAGGATGATAAGTGATTACCGCCGCCCATGAACACCCGCAATACCAGAGGCATAGCAGATGCGTTGCCTCCCTTAGAGTGCCCCCTTCCCCAGAATTGGGGGAGGAGGGTGTGTGGGCCACCGGTTACCTGCACTCACCAGACGAAACGCAGAAGTTTGTTATACTTCTTCTTCACGCCGGTATTCAGTGAGGTCGTGGTACTTCCCCGGTCGAGCCGGGCCATTCATGCGACAACAAAAGCTGATGCGAGGCTCTACCACTGATCAAAATAAAATTATGTATTTATTATTAATAATGATAAATAATAATAATAATGATAAAAAATTAAAGAAGCTAGTTATTATTATCCTATATAGCTATTTTTAATTAATATACTTAATATAGAAGAAAGAAAGAAATAAAAATAATTTATTCATGGCAACACACGACTTATTAAGCATAAACATAGAAATGTTTTAAAAACTATAAATAAGAAAATAATATAAAACAAATATTAAATAAGAAAAAAAAGTATCCACAATAATAATAACTAATAATTAACTCATAACAATTATTATTTGTTTTTATTCCGCTTGTTATCATATGTGCTGCAACGTTGCCATGAAAAGGTTCCCACTCAGCTATTGCTACGGCTGTTAAACAGACACAGCGCTGATTTTCAGTGAGACCAAGCAAGGAATGACTATTTAGAATCAGCTAAAATAAGATTGGCCATTAAATTAGAATATCGTGTTAAATACTTTATATTTCGTCATGTGATGTTAACTAAACAATATAAAATTTATAAATAAGCCACAATAGTCGTCGGTGGTTGGGAGATCGAAATTCTAATCAAGATACTGGAGTTCGAACCTGAAAAATTTATAAAATACTAAGAAAAAAATTACTGTGTGGCGGAAATGAGGGTTCGGAAATTATGTACCATTGGGTATCGTTGTCGTGAACACTAAGATGGCGGTAGGCCGTCACCTCACCTGGGGATTATCTATCTGGAATTAATCGTATATAAGTTTAAAAAAAAACTCACTCGTACGAAACTTGGGGATAGAACACGGGTCTCTTGACTCGAATTCCGATCACCCAACCACTCGGCTATCATGACGTAAAAAAAATTTTCACTCCATTCCCAATACTGGGGTAGGCAGAGGTTCAGACAATAAAGTCATTTCGACCCACCTTCCACCGAAGACATTTTTGGAAATTGAGACGTCCGTCATTAAGACATTACCCGGGCCCAGGACATTTAGTCAAAGCCAACGATATACGTCATACATAAGTTTTTGAAAAAACCCATTGGAACGTGCCTGCCACCTGGGGCTCGAACTCGGGTCTCTTCACTCGAATTCCGATCACCCAACCACTCGACTATCCTGACATTTATTTATTACTACAAATCGATACAATTGTTCAACAAAATTATGAAATACTCAAATTCAGTATGTACACTTAATTTTTTTTTATTTTGAATATGTACACTCGTATTTCATGAACATCGATATCGACAATTCCGATTATATTAACGTCGCAACACTATCGAAACAAGAAATCATACCAGTCCCGACAATTGAGTGCTATTTCGAGCCACAAATGATAACAGGTTACCAACTGGTCCCGGGAGTGGGATTGAGTGGTCTTGATTTATAAATCGTTCATAAGTATATATGTCACGATAGCCGAATGGTTGGGTGGTCGGAATTTCGAGTCAAGAGACCCGAGTTCGATCCCCAAGTGGCAGGCTCGTACCAATGGGTTTTTCAAAAACTTATGTGCGAATAATATCGTTGGCTTGGACATAAGACGGCGACGGGTTCACCGCCTGCCACGTTGTCACGAAAATATCTTCGGTGGAAGGTGCGTCGAAGGGACTTAATTGTCTAAACTAGACCTCTGTCTATTTTTATAGTTAAACTGAATGAAAATAGAGTTAAACTGAGTGACAGGATAAGGAATGGAAACATTGTGTGAAAGAAGATGAAGAGACTTAAATTGAGAAAGGCATGCTGAGATGGTTTGGCCATTTCGAGAGAATGAATGCGCTCTTCATTCATTCTCTCGAAATTAAAAGTAGCTTAGGATAGTTCAATTAGTATATTTCGCGGAATTTTCTACCACGCATTTGCACTTTATGAAATATACTGCCGTCAGCGGTTTTTCCGGACCGATACGACTTAGGGACCTTCAAGAAGAGCCTATACCTTTCTCAAAGGCCGGCAACGCATCCGCTATGCCTCCGGTATTGCGGGTGTCCATGGGCGGCGGTGATCACTTACCGTCACGTGAGACATCTGCTCGTTTGCCTCCTTATTGTATAAAAAACTTGGATTTATCTCCATTAAAACTACTTGTAACATATGCAGAACCTATGTCTCTCCCGTACGGGAGTTACCATAATCGCCACACTTGGTATGCGAAATAGCGAGCGCAGTACCAACCTTGCACCTGAGACTCTGCTACCCATAAGCGGTCTGATGAATATTGGTCTGGTGTTATTTGAAATGATTATCCCGCCATTTGTCGACAGCCAATGGCATTTTAAGGGCTTTTCCCTTAGTGGCTTCCTATGTAAACTAAGGAGAGAGATAGCGTTCTTACACCAATACCATATGGTAAATTATACGGTATTTATAATTTAACAATAGTTGGATTTTTTTCAGTAAATAGAATATACATAGGCAACGACCGTTGATGAAGAAATATTCTTGTGTGGCAACCTCGTATAAGCAAATGCAGTATTGGACGTCCCCCCCACAAGATGGAGTGACGACTTGCAGAATGTTACGGGAAGTCGATGGATGCAGGTGGCTGTGGACCGTTCACTGTGGAGGCCTATGTTCAGCAGTGGACTCCTGGCTGTAAAGAAGAAGAAGGCATAGACAGGGACTGCATCATATACATTCGTTCTATACCAAAGTAACAAATGCCTTTGTGTTTTGGAATCGGAAACAACGAAGTTAACACAAACACTCACCCACATCCAAGACGTTGGGTTTAAAGTTTATTTCTACTTTTTTACTTACAGTGGTAGAGCCACGCACCAGCTTTTGTTGTTGCATAAATGGGCCGGCTCGATCGGGGAAGTACCACGGTCTCACATAATACCGGCGTCAAGTAGAAGTTTAACAAACTTCTGCGTTTCGTCTGGTGAGTGCAGGTATCCGGAGGCCCACACCTTTCTCAAAGGTATTGCGGGTGTTCATGGGCGGCGGTAATCACTTACTATCACGTGAGCCACCTGCTCGTTTGCCTCCTTATTGTATAAAAAACTTGGATTTATCTCCATTAAAACTACTTGTAACATATGCAGAACCTATGTCTCTCCCGTACGGGAGTTACCATAATCGCCACACTTGGTATGCGAAATAGCGAGCGCAGTACCAACCTTGCACCTGAGACTCTGCTACCCATAAGCGGTCTGATGAATATTGGTCTGGTGTTATTTGAAATGATTATCCCGCCATTTGTCGACAGCCAATGGCATTTTAAGGGCTTTTCCCTTAGTGGCTTCCTATGTAAACTAAGGAGAGAGATAGCGTTCTTACACCAATACCATATGGTAAATTATACGGTATTTATAATTTAACAATAGTTGGATTTTTTTCAGTAAATAGAATATACATAGGCAACGACCGTTGATGAAGAAATATTCTTGTGTGGCAACCTCGTATAAGCAAATGCAGTATTGGACGTCCCCCCCACAAGATGGAGTGACGACTTGCAGAATGTTACGGGAAGTCGATGGATGCAGGTGGCTGTGGACCGTTCACTGTGGAGGCCTATGTTCAGCAGTGGACTCCTGGCTGTAAAGAAGAAGAAGGCATAGACAGGGACTGCATCATATACATTCGTTCTATACCAAAGTAACAAATGCCTTTGTGTTTTGGAATCGGAAACAACGAAGTTAACACAAACACTCACCCACATCCAAGACGTTGGGTTTAAAGTTTATTTCTACTTTTTTACTTACAGTGGTAGAGCCACGCACCAGCTTTTGTTGTTGCATAAATGGGCCGGCTCGATCGGGGAAGTACCACGGTCTCACATAATACCGGCGTCAAGTAGAAGTTTAACAAACTTCTGCGTTTCGTCTGGTGAGTGCAGGTATCCGGAGGCCCACACCTTTCTCAAAGGCCGGCAACGCATCTAATATGCCTCTGGTATTGCGGGTGTTCATGGGCGGCGGTAATCACTTACTATCACGTGAGCCACCTGCTCGTTTGCATCCCTTTTCTATAAAAAAAACCCGTCCGGGAATCGAAACCGACCCAAGAGCACGCCACCTTACAATCCGGTGTGTACCGCAACTCATCCACGGAGGTCGTCACATTTTTAGAGTTACCAGTTGTCTCCCGCGGCTATGCCCGCAATTTAACACTTAAC
The DNA here is from genome assembly GCA_029286605.1 of Sericinus montela. Lineage (NCBI taxonomy): Eukaryota > Metazoa > Arthropoda > Insecta > Lepidoptera > Papilionidae > Sericinus > Sericinus montela. The sequence continues at coordinate 58,285 of JAGSMR010000087.1, read as the reverse complement.
GCAGAACCCTAATTATGTTTCCAAAATAAAGTAGCTTAAGTTACTCCTTATAACATCAGCTGAAATTCCCCTTAAAATCGGTCCAGTCATTTCAGAGTTTAGCCGAAACAAAAAGACAGACAAAAATTGTAAAAAAGTGGTTATTTGTATATACCGTATACATAATAATCGTTTATTACATGTAGTAATAAACGATTATTTCAATATTACAAACAGACACTCAAATTTTATTTATATGTATAGATTAATATGATGAAATATCTGTTGCAGCCGTTGGTGCATCTCCTCGATTTGGACCACCGCAACTGTCCTACTGCATCGGCTTATGACAGCGCCCCTACCGCCGAATTTAGGTAACTTTTGGGTCACCACCATTACATTATAGCCGAGTGGGTGATCGGAATTCGAGTCAAGAGACCCGAGTTCTATCAATGGCACACAGGTAACAGGTTCGTGCCAATGGTTTTTTCAAAACTTATGTACGACTAGCTACCCCCGCAGCTTTGCCCGCGGTTCAACACTCGACACGGTACCCTAATTATTTTGATAACATTAAAAGTAGCTAAAGTTACTCTTTATAGATTCAGCTATCTGCCAGTGAAAGTCCTGTTCAAATCGGTTCAGCTGATTTGCCGAAAGAAACAGACAGATAGACAGACAGACAGACAGACAAAATTGTAAAAATGTTATTTTGGTGTCAATATCGTATGTATGCATGCATACATACATATAGAAAACACGGTTATTTCAATATTACAAACAGACACTCAAATTTTATTTATATGTATAGATTAATATGATGAAATATCTGTTGCAGCCGTTGGTGCATCTCCTCGATTTGGACCACCGCAACTGTCCTACTGCATCGGCTTATGACAGCGCCCCTACCGCCGAATTCAGGTAACATTTGGGTCACCTACATTACATTATAGCCGAGTGGGTGATCGGAATTCGAGTCAAGAGACCTGAGTTCGATCCCCAAGTGGCAGGCTCGTACCAATGGGTTTTTCAAAACTTATGTACGACTAGCTACCCCCGCAGCTTTGCCCGCGGTTCAACACTCGACACGGTACCCTAATTATTTTGATAACATTAAAAGTAGCTAAAGTTACTCTTTATAGATTCAGCTATCTGCCAGTGAAAGTCCTGTTCAAATCGGTTCAGCTGATTTGCCGAAAGAAACAGACAGATAGACAGACAGACAAAAATTGTAAAAATGTTATTTTGGTGTCAATATCGTATGTATGCATGCATACATACATATAGAAAAACACGGTTATTTCAATATTACAAACAGACACTCAAATTTTATTTATATGTATAGATTAATATGATGAAATATCTGTTGCAGCCGTTGGTGCATCTCCTCGATTTGGACCACCGCAACTGTCCTACTGCATCGGCTTATGACAGCGCCCCTACCGCCGAATTCAGGTAACATTTGGGTCACCTACATTACATTATAGCCGAGTGGGTGATCGGAATTCGAGTCAAGAGACCTGAGTTCGATCCCCAAGTGGCAGGCTCGTACCAATGGGTTTTTCAAAACTTATGTACGACTAGCTACCCCCGCAGCTTTGCCCGCGGTTCAACACTCGACACGGTACCCTAATTATTTTGATAACATTAAAAGTAGCTAAAGTTACTCTTTATAGATTCAGCTATCTGCCAGTGAAAGTCCTGTTCAAATCGGTTCAGCTGATTTGCCGAAAGAAACAGACAGATAGACAGACAGACAGACAGACAGACAGACAGACAAAAATTGTAAAAATGTTATTTTGGTGTCAATATCGTATGTATGCATGCATACATACATATAGAAAAACACGGTTATTTAAATGTAACAAGCAGACACTCAAATTTTACTTATATGTATAGATTAATATGATGAAATATCTGTTGCAGCCGTTGGTGCATCTCCTCGATTTGGACCACCGCAACTGTCCTACTGCATCGGCTTATGACAGCGCCCCTACCGCCGAATTCAGGTAACATTTGGGTCACCTACATTACATTATAGCCGAGTGGGTGATCGGAATTCGAGTCAAGAGACCTGAGTTCTATCAATGGCACACAGGTAACAGGTTCGTGCCAATGGTTTTTTCAAAACTTATGTACGACTAGCTACCCCCGCAGCTTTGCCTGCGGTTCAACACTCGACACGGTACCCTAATTATTTTGATAACATTAAAGTAGCTAAAGTTACTTTTATAGATTCAGCTATCTGCCAGTGAAAGTCCTGTTCAAATCGGTTCAGCTGATTTGCCGAAAGAAACAGACAGATAGACAGACAGACAGACAGACAGACAGACAGACAAAATTGTAAAAATGTTATTTTGGTGTCAATATCGTATGTATGCATGCATACATACATATAGAAAAACACGGTTATTTCAATATTACAAACAGACACTCAAATTTTACTTATATGTATAGATTAATATGATGAAATATCTGTTGCAGCCGTTGGTGCATCTCCTCGATTTGGACCACCGCAACTGTCCTACTGCATCGGCTTATGACAGCGCCCCTACCGCCGAATTCAGGTAACATTTGGGTCACCTACATTACATTATAGCCGAGTGGGTGATCGGAATTCGAGTCAAGAGACCCGAGTTCTATCAATGGCACACAGGTAACAGGTTCGTGCCAATGGTTTTTTCAAAACTTATGTACGACTAGCTACCCCCGCAGCTTTGCCTGCGGTTCAACACTCGACACGGTACCCTAATTATTTTGATAACATTAAAGTAGCTAAAGTTACCTTTATAGATTCAGCTATCTGCCAGTGAAAGTCCTGTTCAAATCGGTTCAGCTGATTTGCCGAAAGAAACAGACAGATAGACAGACAGACAGACAAAATTGTAAAAATGTTATTTTGAAAACAATATCGTATGTATGCATGCATACATACATATAGAAAAACACGGTTATTTCAATATTACTAACAGACACTCAAATTTTACTTATATGTATAGATACATATAGTAGGCTTGGACTTAAAGACGGCGACGGACCGACGGACGGACCACCTGAGTTCGTTCACTGAGGTAAAACATTTACACAAATCATTTTTTTCGACGCCACCTTGACTGAAGCTTGGAACGACGAGACTGGTGGTGAGCCTAACGCCGTTTTAGTAGACAAGACAACACTACATAGATACATATAAACATCCATGACTTTATTGCAAAATGCAACCGGAAATGTTTGCGGGATATGAACCAGCAACCCTTAGCTTTGTAGGCAGAGTAACTAACTGTTAGAATATCGGATCGGGTATAACAATTAATTACTATTTTACTATATCTGCATGTAAATAACATTAGCCACAAATCACTGACAACTCATGTGTTTTAAAGTTTTACGTAATGTAATTTACATTATACTACATATATCTTCACGTAATTACCAATACAGGGGTAGACAGAGGTCGAGTCTAGACAATTAAGTCCCTTCGACCCACCTTCCACCGAAGACATTTTTCGGGACAACGTGACAGTTGGTGAGCCCGTCGCCGTCTTTATGTCCAAGCCAACGATATTCGTACATAAGTTTTTGAAAAACCCATTGGTACGAGCCTACCAACTGGGGATCGAACTCGGGTCTATCGACTCGAAATTCCGACCACCCAACCACTCGGCTATCGTGACTTTGTGACGTGATTATTCTACATATATATTAATATATACGGTACATACACCAAAATAAAATCTGTCTGCCTTTTTGTTCCGGCTAATCTATAAACTTATCTTCACGCACAATCCCTAACGGGGTAACCAGAGAGAACAGATCGCCAAGGGTCACGATCCCTACGCTTCTTTCACATTCATAATTTTCTTCATACACGCACGTCTAGATATCCGAGTACTCTTGACCCTCCCTTCTTCGGGCAATTAGCTCACATGGTCTTCGAAAGATAGTCTTGGCGTATCTCGACACCTTTTAATGTTAACCTTTGCACTGTATATTCTCTTCACCATTCAGTCTTCACTCATTCGCTCAACGTGCCCAAATCGTCGGAGCATGGCCATATCAATTTTAGTAATAAAATCGTCTTTCAAGCCTGCCATATTGCGAATCTCTACGTTTCGCTTTCGGTCGGCCAAGGTGACGCCGGACATTTTACGAAGAGATCGCATCTCCACTGCATTCAACTTGCTTTTTTCTTCTTCTGGTAGATCCAGGTTAACATATTTTTATATAGAGGCATACAATTCAGTTTATCTATATAATAATATAAAATAAATAGTAACTTCACGCAATTCTCAATACAGGCGTAGACAGAGGTCTAGTCTAGACAATTAAGTCCCTTCGACCTACATCGAATTTCCACGATCATTACTTTTGACCGAAGATAAATATTTACACCAATTTTGGAACAATATAGCGACGGGTAAAGTTGTCGCCGTCATTTTTTATGTCCAAGCCAACGATATAATTCGTACATAAGTTTTTGAAAACCCATTGGTACGAGCCTGCCACCTGGGGATCGAACTCAGGTCTCTCGACTCGTAATTCCGACCATCTTACCACTCTGCTATCGTGACTTTGTGACGTGATTATACTACATGTATATGAATATATACGGTACATACACCAAAATAAAATCTGTCTGCCTTTTGTTCCGGCTAATCTATAAACTTATCTTCACGCAATAATCCCTAACGGGGTAACCAGAGAGAACAGATCGCCAAGGGTCACGATCCCTACGCTTCTTTCACATTCATAATTTTCTTCATACACGCACGTCTAGATATCCGAGTACTCTTGACCCTCCCTTCTTCGGGCAATTAGCTCACATGGTCTTCGAAAGATAGTCTTGGCGTATCTCGACACCTTTTAATGTTAACCTTTGCACTGTATATTCTCTTCACCATTCAGTCTTCACTCATTCGCTCAACGTGCCCAAATCGTCGGAGCATGGCCATATCAATTTTAGTAATAAAATCGTCTTTCAAGCCTGCCATATTGCGAATCTCTACGTTTCGCTTTCGGTCGGCCAAGGTGACGCCGGACATTTTACGAAGAGATCGCATCTCCACTGCATTCAACTTGCTTTTTTTCTTCTTCTGGTAGATCCAGGTTAACATATTTTTTATACAGAGGCATACAATTCAGTTTATCTATATAATAATATAAAATAAATAATAACTTCACGCAATTCTCAATATAGGCGTAGACAGAGGTCTAGTCTAGACAATTAAGTCCCTTCAACCTACTTCAAATTTCCAGGATCATTACTTTTGAGCGAAGATATATATTTACACCGAAGATTTTGGAACAATGTGACAGGCCGTGTCGCCCGTCGTTTCTTTTATGTCCAAGCCAACGATATAATTCGTACATAAGTTTTTGAAAAACCCGTTGCTACGAGCCTGCCACATGGGGATCGAACTCAGGTCTCTCGACTCGTAATTCCGACCACATTACCACTCGGCTATCGTGACTTTATCTATATAAAGTAAACGTGACTGCACGCGTCACTGCGCGCTGCATGATTGCCTCTAACTATGTTATAGAATGTAATAGTTATATGACCTTGATTGAAACCCACTCAAGGAGAAAATCTAATTTTATCATTTATCTTTACGCAATATCCCAATACTCGGGTAGACAGAGGTCTATACAATAAAATCGACGCAGGTTTTTGGCAAAACTTGGTGGTGATCCCGTCTTAAGTTTTTGGAAAAAACCCATTGGCACGAGTCACGGGGATACATCACTCAAGCAATCGACTATCGATAATTCGAGAGTGGATTCTGAAATAAAATAATATATTATAACGGCCCGTAAAAGTCCTCTGCAGGACGCAGGTCTCCCGTGGAAGTGTTCGCCATAATCGCCACATTCGACATGCGGGTTGGCGATCCAGTACCAGATACCTTAGACCTTAGACGCTGCTGCCCGTCACCGGTCTGGTAATTATGGTCTGATATTTTCCGAGATGGTTATCACGCCATCTAACGAAGCTATTTCCACTTCCAAGGCCTTTACCACACGGGAAGAAAAGGTGGTGGTAGATTCACACCTCACACCACGACTACTTACGGTACCTACTCGTCTGGACGTAATAAATAAAAGAATATCTTCACGAAATTCCTAAAAAGAGGTCTAGTCTAGACAATTAAGTCCCTATGACCCATAGGGTAGACAGAGGTCTATACAATGAAATCGACGCACGTTTTTGGCAAAACTTGGTGGTGATCCCTTCGACGTCTTTGTCTACAAGTCATCGTCATAAATCCTTCTTAAGTTTTTGGAAAAAAACCCATTGGCACGAGTTACGGGGATCGAACTCGGGTCTCTTGACTCGGATTCCGATCACTTAACCACTCGGCTATTCCACCGAAATTTACGGGACAACATGACAGGTGGTGAGTCCGTCGTCGACATTATGTCCAATCCAACGATATAATTAGTTCATAAGTTTTTGAAAAACCCATTGGTACGAGCCTGCCACCTGGGGATCGAACACGGGTCTCTTGACTCGAAATTCTGACCACCCAACCACTTGGCTATCGTGACTCGTTTAGACGTACTTCTTTTTTGTCCTTTCCTCAAGGCTGAGGGTCGTGACCACCATAGGTTTGCGCCTGTTGAAGTGCAGAATATACTAATAGCAGACAATGTCGCGTTCCAGGTTCGAAGCCGGCGAAACCCCGTCCAGCCAGCTCCGATCACTTGCACCCCGAGCCGCTGGTGGAGTGTGTGGTGCTGCACCAGCCTGTGTCCCACACCCTGGACGTCATATTTGTGCACGGACTCTACGGTAAGATTTAGAAGAAGTAGAAATGACCAGAGAATGAGTTTCATTCTATACGCTTGCCCGCGTTTGTAATTAACTCATGAAATAAATATATCTTCACATAATTTCCAATACAGGGGTAGACAGAGGTCTAGTCTAGACAATTAAGTTCCTTTGACCCACCTTCCACCGAAGATATTTTCGTGACAACGTGACAGGTGGTCGCCGTCTTTATGTCCATGCCTACGATATAATTCGTACATAAGTTTTTGAAAAACCAATAGGTACGAGCCTGCCACCAGGGAATTGAACGTCTATTGTCTCGAAATTCCGACCACCCAACCACACGGCTATCGTGACTCCGTGAAATCATTATATCGTGTGAAATCATTTATTTATCGACATAAGAATATACATTTGTTTATCGATAGTCATTTTTAATCTACCACCGTTTCGGAATGAGGTTCCTCTAACGGAGAAGAAACAGGCGAAAGAAACTCCGTAGGTATCCTCTTTTTTTGGTAGTCGATACAAATATAGATATGTTTTAGCTAGAAAAAGCGAAGGAGTTAATTTAATTAAAAAAAAGCTCTGCTAAATTAACTCCTAAGCTATAAAGTTTAAAGCGTAAAGTGTAAAGCTTTAAACTAATTTAACTCCTAAGCTAGCTCTTAAGCTAGTCCTAAGCCCCTCCTCCTTAAATAATAATAAGAATAATTAAAAAAAATAGAAATGATTGAAATTTACTAAAAACATTGAATTCGGTCGGATTACAATGTTTTTAGGGGTTCATTTATATATTTTTTTCAAATCAATACACACATAGATGAGGACAACAACATATATATTGCTCTGATCCAGAAGTAAGCAGCATGAGCACATGTATTATGTAATTACGGACTTAATTGTCTAGACCTCTATCTACCCCTGTATTGGGAATGGCGTGAAGACGTTTGAAAGGTGAACAGACATGATTTACAAAGCGTTTTACCGCTGCACGGACAAAGGTGTGAGCTGTTTTGAAAACATCCATTGTTTTAGGTTAATGCACTCTGGATAGTAAGTGTTTTACCCACTGCTGGCTAATTCACTGAATCTTCAAGCATTTTCCCAAGGGGGTAAGTAAGGGCGGCACAATTAAGCCCTTTCGACTTTTCACGGTAGCCTGTTCGCGACAATGTGACAGGTCGTGAGTTTTCAAGCCAGTACAGTACGCCATTACTTACGCTATTCCCAATAAGGAATAAAATATGTAGTTAAATACCCTCAGGGGTACAGGTAGACAGAGATCTAGTCTAAATAATTAAGTCCCTTCGACTCACCTTCCACCGAAGACATTTTTCGGGGGACAATGGAGCCCGTCGCGGCCTTTATTTACAAGCCAACCATATAATCATACATAAGATTTAAAAAATCCATTGGTACAAGCCGGCTACCTCGAGGTCGAACACGGTTCTCCTGACTCGAAATCCGATCACCTTACCACTCGGCTATCATAACTTCACTGAGCAAAGCCTGCCTATTAACAAGTTCCTGTATTTATTAAAGAAAGTTTATAAAAAAGGTTATTTATTGATGCTTATAATTATATAATATACAAATTGTCTGGAATCTTTATCAGTTTCATACCCTTTTAAAATGTCTGTCTTTTTCTCTACACTATATAGTTTTAGTAAAATAATTTTAAGAATATATACATCTATACATATAAATAAAATTGGAGTGTATCTTTAATATTGAAATAACCGTTTTTTACTACATGTATATAAATATGTATACGGTACATACCTGTCTATCTGTTTGTTCCGGCTAATCTCTGAAATGGTTGTACCGATTTTGACGGGACTTTCACTAGGAGATAGCTGATGTTGTAAGGAGTAGCTGATGTTATAAGGAGGCTACTTTTAATTTAGAAAGATGATTAGGAGCCCGTGTTGTGTTAAACCGGGGACAAAGCCGCGGTAGACAACTAGTATATACATATAAAGATACATTGCTCCCATCTCAAAGCAAGTAGGTAAACCTCTTGTGTTATTATATCGGAAACAACGATGGTATCACAAACACCCCAGACCCAATACAATATAGACCAAGTGATTTCCAACACTATCGAATCGAACCTCGGAGCTGGCGACACAGTCGGAGAAGTTCCGAATATTACACTAATATAAACCTACTAAATCCTGTAGACCATTGTAAATTTCCAGGCTCCCTAGGCAACACATGGCGCCAAGGCGAATGGAGATGCAATTACAAAACTGACCCCATAAAGGTCCCATTACGCCGTCTCAACACCATACCCACAGCATGCGGCTGCAAATGGGACAAAGAAGAAAACACCATAGAGAATTGCACATGCGATTTCATAAACGAATCAAGAATACCGAATAATCTCGATTATAACAGAAGCGAAGTTCTAGAAGAAGATCTATACGAGAATTTCAGTAAACTTCTGCCTGCAGATGACATATTCATCACGGAGAAATTCTATAACAACACTCTGCTCGATCAAGTGGAGATTGGCGGTGATTACGAGACGCAAGCGAGTTTCGTTCGTGATCTATTCGAGAGGAGCAACTGTGAAGTGGACTGTGATGTGAAAGGCGCAAGAGATGGTAGTGAAAAGAGAGTTGACTGCGAGTGCGGGAGCGAAGTGAAGTGCGTGGTGGGATGCGGTTGCACTTGTGACGCGTGCTATTCGCCATGCTGGCCCAGGGATTGGATCAAAGTGGATTTCCCCGGAGCCAGGGTCATATCCATAAACTACACCAGCGATCCGTATCTGTGGCGTCCTTTGTGGATCAAGGAAAGTAAACGGTGAGTTCCATAAAATACATATTATAAATAAAATAGATATCTTCACGCACTTCCCAATACAGGGGTAGACAGAGGTCTAGTCTAGACAATTAGGTCCCTTTGATCGACTTTCCACCGAAGCTAATTTCGGGAAAACGTGACAGGTGGTGAGCCCGTCGTCGCCTTTATGTCCTAATAAAAAAATGTATTAATAAAAGTCACGTGTCTGTTTGTTATTCCAATTTAACTACTTTTGACTAAATGCATATGAAAATATATACGGTGCTCATATAAAGAAACCGATTTTAAAAATTTTTGTCAGTCTCTCTTTGAATAATAATAATAATAATAATAACAAATACATTCATTGATAGGGACAACATCACACACATTGCTCCGATCCCAATGTAAGATGCTGAAGCACTTGTGGTATGGGATTCGGAAACAACGAAGGCACCACAAACACCCCAGACCCGAGAAAATGTAGGAAAAGTGTTTTCTACATTGGCCTCGAATCTGTCTGTCTGAATCGAGAATCAAATCGGGATCACTGAGCGACACCATGAAAACCGGTGTGTACCTCACTCGCCAGGAGGTCGTCATGCCACTCTGTTAGTTTGTTTCGACTAATGTGTGAAACTGCTGGACTTATTTTAACGGGACTTTCACTGGCGGGTAGCTGACCCAATAAGGAGTAACTTAGGCTACTTCCGCGTTAAGTGTAAAACCGCGGGCAAAGCCGCCGGGGACAGCTAGCGTCAAATAAAACTCAGAAGACCGATAAGAGTCACAATAGCCGAATGGTTGGGTGATCGGAATTCGAGTCAGGAGACCCGAGTTCGATGCACAGGGCTCGTAACTCACAGGGCTCAAATGATTTTTTTTTTCAGAAAAAAAAATAAAAATTATGTACGATTTAATTTTTGGAAGGTGGGTCGAAAGGACTTAATTGTCTGGACCTCTGTCTACCTCTAGAAAGGAGTGAAAAACTTTATTATATATTATATTGCATATACATTGTTAATGATTCTTTTATTACGGTGTATGCATTGAGGTGTATAAATAAAAATATAATAATTTTAAATTGCAGCATATCAGGTGTATTTACACGAAAACAAAAAAAAACTTATGTACGATTTAAACGGTCTCCTTTGACATAAAGACGATGACAGGCTCCCCACCTGTCTTGTTGTCCCAAAAATCATCTTCGGCGGAAGGTGGGTGGACAGGTCTTAATTGTCCAGATCTTTGTCTACCCCTATAATGGGAATGGCGTGAAGATTTATTTTTATAAGACCGGTAACGGGCAGCGGCATGTCGGTCGCAAGATGTCTGGTACTGCGACCGCCGATCCGCTTGTCGAGCCTGGCGATAGTAAATCGATAAAGAAGAGGTGTATGTCCAGCAGTGGACTTAAAGCAGGCCGCTTTGTACGCAAAGCTGTAGTCGATGGGTTGTCTTGAAATTTACCATTTTCCATTGACAGGTGAGTTGCTTGAGGTTTGAGGTTCAATGTAGAAAACCACATTTTATTGTCTCTGGTCTCGGTTTTTGTAGTAGCTTCGTTGTTTCCGATTCCATAATGACGACGTCGACCTCCGTGGACGAGTGGCGTACACACTGGCTTTCAAGGTGTCGCCATCTCGGGGTCCCGGGTTCGATTCCCGGTCGGGTCAATGTAGAAAACCCAGTTTTTCTACATTTCTCGGGTCTGGCTGTTTGTGGTGCCTTCGTTGTTTCCGATTCCATAATACGCGTGCTTTAGGATAGTTAATTGACTCAGGCGTTACTTTGCGGAAATTCATTGTAAAATTTTTATTGAAAAATTGCTTCGCAACCCTCCGCATGCAATTATTTGCATGCGGAGGGTTGCGAATGTAATTTTTCAATAACAACTTTACGCGTGCTTTAGCTACTTACATTGGGATCGGAGCAATGCATGTGATGTTGTCCCTATCCATGTATATATTTATTTATCACCAGTCAGAGTCTGAACGTGCGCGCCGACCAGATGATGCGACAATTGCTGGAGCTCGGCGTTGGCGATAAGCCGGTGGTGTGGGTCGGTCACTCCAAAGGGGGGCTGTTCATCAAACAGATGTACTGCGAAGGTATGGTATTTTTAAAAAATATATCTTCACGCAATTCCCAATACAGGGGTAGACAGAGGTCTAGTGTAGACAGTTAAGTCCCTTGGACCCGACATTCCACCGAAGATATTTTCGGGACGACGTGACAGGTGGTGAGCCCGTCGTCGTCTACAAGCCAGAGATATGATTCGTACAAAAGTTTTTGAAAAACCCATTGCTACGAGCCTGCCACCTGGGGATCAAACTCGGGTCTCTCCACTCGAAATCCCAATCACCCATCCATTCGGCTATCGTGACTTTTTTTATTAAATTAAAGAGAAAAAAAATTTTAAACACACGGTTGCTCGGAGTTAAGAGCTTTGCCTCGGTTCGGCAGGGGTTCGAATCCCAACCGTGGCAGTTGAAATTTTAAAAACAATTTTTTTCTAATTTTTTAAAAATCAATAAAATATTACAATATTATCGAAAATCTAGCTATTTACTAGCTATTACTAATTATACTATAATTACGTTATTGTTGTTTTTGCTGTCAACATTGAGCTGAAAATTGAAATATTTTTAGATGTCGCCAACGCCATAACAGGCGTAAAAAGAAGAGATTTAAAATTTCATCTGACGCGTGTACGACGCGGTAGCTTGGTGGTAACAGCGTTGTCGCGGTATGCCAGAGGTCGCGGGTTGGAATCCAGGTTTTGAAAAAAACCCATTGGTACGAGTCTGCCACCTGGGGATCGAACTCGGGTCTCACGACTTGAATTCCGATCACCTAACCACGCGGCTATCGTGACCGGAAAATGTACTTTTTAAGATTTTTAAGAAAGGTCCATATGGAAAAATCGCTGTTTCCGCATTAATATAACTCTTTGTGCAACCATTTTAGTAACATTTCAAAAGGTACTTATGTATTTAGTTAATAAAAAAATGTCACGATAGCAGAGTTGTTGGGTGATCGGAATTCGAGTCAAAAGAACCGAGTTCAATCCACAAGGCTCGTACCAATGGAACAAACTATGTACGATTTATGTCGTTGGCTTAGAGATAAAGACGGCGACCGGCCCAGCATCTGTCACGTTGTCCAAAAATGTCTTCGGTGGAAAGTGGGTCGAAAGGACTTAATTGTCTATACCCTGTCTACCCCAGGAAAGGTGTGAAAAACTTTATTATATATTATATTACATATACATAGTTAATGATTCTTTTATGACCGTTTGTGCAATATTGTAAACATGTAATAATTCTTAAATTCCAGCATATCAAGCGTATTTAAAAATACACGAAAACAATATGGCCGACATATCGAACGCCGACGAATTAAAAACAGAATCCAATAAAAACGACAACGAAGACATCCGGAATGGAAACGTTGACGCATTAACATCCGCCGAAAATGTAACAAACGAAATCAAATTGACTAAATTAATTAATTATGTATTCGGCGGGCAACATTTAATAAATGCCAGAGACAGAAATGACAATACTATGATTGTACCAGGAGAGCAGCAAAAAGAAGAAGTTCGAGAAGTTGATTGCGATGAAACAAGTGAAACGGAGAAAGAAATCGAAGTGATCTCTTCCAACAATGAAGGTTAGTGTGTTATAAATAAATTCACGCAATTCCCAATACAGGGGTAGACGGAGGTCTAGTCTAGACAATTAAGTCCCTTCGACCCACCTTCCGCCGAAGATATTTTCGGGACTGCCCGATAGCTTGACCCTGGGAATCGAACTCGGGTTCTTGACTCGAAATTCCGACTATCCCACCACTCCGATGTCGTGACTCTTAGTGTGTTCCTTTTGGTATTTTAATAATATTATTCCTTCCTTCTTCTTTACAAACTTTCTACTCTTCCTATTGCATCCAACGACTCCCCTCATGTTACGTTGTAGTAAATAATCTTTAGTGTAAATTGGATCGAATGGACTTAACTGTCTAGATCTCTAATGAGTTCTTGTATTACGCATTTTAAATAAAACGATTTTCGGATTTTAAAGCATTTTTAATTAGTCCCCCCGTGACAACGGATGCTGTAAAGCATCCGAAACGTTGGGAAGTATAAATAGTTTGTAAAAACGAATTAAAAACGCAGTAAAATCCGAAAATCGTTTTGTTTAAAATGTCTAGATCTCTGTCTATACCAATATACAGAATGCGTGATGGATTTCGATCCTCATTCAGTCATTCCTTTATGGATTTTCTTCAATTGGGAATCCTTTGTCCTATCCAGTGAGCCCATTGCCGTCTTTATGTCCAAAGTAACGTTACAGTATATTTACATAGATATATATTTAAACATATTTATAAAGATAATGAAATAAAAAAAATATACAAAATATCTAATACATAAATAAAATATCACACAATTCCCAATACAGGGGTAGACGGAGGTCTAGTCTAGACAATTAAGTCCCTTCGACCCACCTTCCGCCGAAGATATTTTCGGGACTGCCCGATAGCTTGACCCTGGGAATCGAACTCGGGTTCTTGAGTCGAAATTTTGACCACCCAACCACTCGGCTATCGTGACTCTTAGTATGTTCATTTTGGTATTTTTAATTATATTATTCCCTCCTTCTTCTTTACAAACTTTCTACTCTTCCTAAAAGGTCTCCACGAAGAACGGTCAGAGCCACTTGCATCCAACGACTCCCCTCATGTTATGTTGTAGTAAATAATCTTTAGTGTAAATTGGATCGAATGGACTTAACTGTCTAGATCTGTAATGATTTCTTGTATTACGCATTTTAAATAAAACGATTTTCGGATTTTAAAGCGTTTTTAATTAGTCCCCCCGTGACAACGGATCCGAAACGTTGGGAAGTATAAATAGTTTGTAAAAACGAATTAAAAACGCAGTAAAATCCGAAAATCGTTTTGTTTAAAATGTCTAGATCTCTGTCTATACCAATATACAGAATGCGTGATGGATTTCGATCCTCATTCAGTCATTCCTTTATGGATTTTCTTCAATTGGGAATCCTTTGTCCTATCCAGTGAGCCCATTGCCGTCTTTATGTCCAAAGTAACGTTACAGTATATTTACATAGATATATATTTAAACATATTTATAAAGATAATGAAATAAAAAAAATATACAAAATATCTAATACATAAATAAAATATCACACAATTCCCAATACAGGGGTAGACAGAGGTCTAGTCTAGACAATTAAGTCTCATCGACCCACCTTCCACCGAAGATATTTTCGGGACAGCGTGACAGGCGGTGAGCCCGTCGCCGTCTTTATGTCCAAGCCAACGATATAATTCGTACATAAGTTTTTGAAAAATCCTTTGGTACGAGCCTGCCACCTGGGGATCGAACTCGTTACTCTTGACTCGAAATTCCGACCACCGAACCACTCGGCTATCGTGACTTATAAAGATTAATGTTTAGTATACATACATATAAACATCATATTTTTAAAGAAAAGGGAGGCAAACGAGCAGGTGGTCACGTGATGGTAAGTGATAACCGCCGCCCATGAACACCCGCAATACCAGAGGCATAGCAGATGTGTTGCCGGCCTTAAAGGAAGAATTTGAGATGTGTGGGCTACCGGTTACCTGCACTCACCAGACGAAACGCAGAAGTTCGTTAGACTTCTACTTCACGCTGGTATTCTGTGAGGTCGTGGTACTTCCCCGGTCGAGTCGGCCCATTCATGCAACAACAAAAGCTGATGCGTGGCTCTACCACTGTTAAAATGGTACGGATACCAGTCTCTCACAAAGTTTCGATTTTAAAATGTATCTCACACACTGAAAACGCAGACTTTGTAACTTTGTGAAGGAGAAATGAATACGTATTATTGCATATTATCATTCTCCGTCCTTCTAGAAGACGCCGTGGCGGTTAGGCGTCGCGCCAGGCTGTGGCAGAACAGCGCCGGTTTCATGTTCTACTCGGTGCCACACCGTGGTTCCCCCCTCGCTGATATCAAGACCCCCATCACCGCCAGGAGCGTGGAGCTCCTGGAGATATGCAAAGGTGGGGGAACCTTACATGAACCATAGTTATTTTAAATAAATAAATAAATATCTTCACGCAATTCCCAATACAGGGGTAGACAGAGGTCTGGTCTAGACAATTAAGTCTCTTCGACCCACCTTCCACCGAAGATATTTTCGGGACGACGTGACAGGTGGCGAGCCCGTCGCCGCCTTTATGTCCAAGCCAACGATATTGGTACATAAGTTTTTGAAAAACCCATTGGTACGAGCCTGCC
Source organism: Sericinus montela (assembly GCA_029286605.1). Lineage (NCBI taxonomy): Eukaryota > Metazoa > Arthropoda > Insecta > Lepidoptera > Papilionidae > Sericinus > Sericinus montela. Next base: position 42,424 of record JAGSMR010000087.1, on the reverse strand, counting down.
ACCTGGGGATCGAACTCGGGTCTCTCGACTCGAAATTCCGACCACCCAACCACTCGGCTATCGTGACTTAAAGAATACTTTATTATATGTTTGTTTTTAATTTTTTAATATTTGTTTTTAAAGAATACTTTATTATATTTCTTTATTACTAGTTAAAGTCACGATAGCAGAGTGGTTGGGTGCCGACAACCACATGATGTTTATATGTATATATAAACATTTACCATTATAAGTCACGACAGCCGAGTTAGTTGGTTGGAATTTCGAGTCAATAGACCCGAGTCCGACCCCAGGTGGCAGGCTCGTACCAATGGGTTTTTCAAAAACTTATGTACGAACTATATCGTTGGCTTGGACGTAAAGACGGCGACGGGCTCACCACCTGTCACGTTGCCCCGAAAATATCTTCGGTGGAAGGTGGGTCGTAGGGACTTAATTGTCTAGACTAGACCTCTGTCTACACCTGTATTGGGAATTGCGTGAAGATATTTTCTTTTTCTTTTGTTTACAAAATTTTAAAAGAAAGAAAGATTTTAAAGATTGCCACATACAACACAATCAAGCGGATTACATAAAACACATTTATAAACATAAATAAATACATACAACATTTAAGTAGTCAAAGAAAACAAAAAAGGACATTACTATGTTGCTAAACTGAGTAACCTTTTTAGCGGGAAAACCCTTAAAAGGGCACTCAAATTCCAATTCTTTACTTGCCGTAAGTATAAGGATATATTGTGTGAAGATGTCACAGTGGTATAATTTCGTCTCATTAACCTACTTAGCTATTTTTCAGCATGCAAAATAATGTCAACAAATAAAAGAAATTATCTAAATTTAACCTTATGCAGAAACTTTATAAGAAGTCTTATCTGTCTGAAGTACCGTCATTAATATATTCATTTATATAATAAAAACCCTTCTTATAAAGTTTCTCTTTAATAAATTTCTTAAACCTGTTAATAGGCAGGCTTTGCACATTTACCGGGACTTTATTGTCTAAGAAACCCCTAACCTGAATAGCCCCGATCCCATAGTAAGTAGCAAAGCACTTGGGTTATGGAGAGAGAGAGAGAGAGAGAGAGAGAGAAAGTACACTTTATTGCATACCATAAAAAAATGGAATCAGAAACAAACAAAAACAATAGAGCTGGAAGTTGAAATATCTTCGGGTAGATGTCGCTTACGCCATAACAGACGTAAATACAGAGGTTTAAAATTTCAACTAATGCGTGTAGGACAAAGTGACTCTGAGGTAAGAGCGTTGCCACGGTACGGTAAAGGTCGCAGGTTCGTATCCCGCCCGTGTCGATCGACAATAAATTTCTCTTTAATTTAATAACTAAAAGTTTAGCTTTACCTTTGCGTTTTAAAGTTTCTAAAATTGCATCATAGTTACTTCACTTTAATAAGCGTCAAAAGGCAAATGGTTTAGTGTGCGTACTGCGAAACATGTCGCGGGTTTGGTCCGCCATTCGACTATTGTCGTCAAACTCTCCAGACACAAGCGTTGCAGCTCAGTTGGTGTGGTTAACAGGAATACTAGTAATGTTATTTGGCACTATTATTATTATAGAGTTAGCAGCTTTCGCGGATGCATCCATATCGCTGCACTTGCTTATAAAAATTGTCTAGTTCAATTTTAAAGCGTTCACAGATGGTACACACACGCCGTCTCCCGGAAACATATACCAATTACGGCTATATTAACGATGCGATTGCTTAGAAAATGTTTTCGCGGATTGCTCGAAAATTTTGTTATTTGTAGTTTTATTGAGTTGCACTTCGAAGGTGGTTGCGAGATAAAAGTTTCTACTCTGTTGAGGAATGTATAAATATCAACAATATATATTAGTTGTTAAGGAAGGATGCGTAAATTAAATTTGAACATTTTGTATAAGATCTAAGAGTTAATATATAATAAGATTAATTGACTCTGTATAAGGGTAAATAAAATAAATAAATAAATAAATATCTTCACGAAATTACCAATACAGGGGTAGACAGAGGTCTAGTCTAGACAATTAAGTCCCTTCGACCCACCTTCCACCGAAGATATTTCCGGGTGACGTGACAGATGACATAAAGACATAAAGACAACGTGACAGGTGGTGAGCCCGTCGTGATCTTTATGTCCAAGTCAACGATATAATTCGTACATAAGTTTTTGAAAAAACCCAGTGGTACGAGCCTGCCACCAGGGTATAGAACTCGGGTCTCTCGAATCAAATTCCGTTCACTCAACCACTCTATCGCGACTTAATATATTCATATTATACAAAAAATATTGACAAAAAAGAGGATACCCACGAAGTTTCTTTCGCCTGTTTCTTTCATTCTCCATTAGAGAAACCCCATTACGAAACGGTCGTAGATTAAACATTACTTTCGATAAACGAATGTGAATTCTTATATCAATGAATAAATGAATGATTTGATTTGATTTGATTAGAATAAAACTGAGAAAATCTACTTAATTTGTTATATTAAACAGCTATCCGTCCGGTGACCTACGTAGACGCGAGACGTAAGCAACGGTTTTCATGTTGTAATCAGCTCTGCGGTCTGTCGTTCGATTTCTGGACGGGCAAATTTAGAAATGTACTTTTTCTACATTGTCTCGGGTCTGGGTGTTAGTACCTTCGTTGTTTTCGGATCTATAACACGCGTGCTTTAGCTGCTTACTTTGGGATCAGAGCAATGTATGTGATGTTGTATATATGTATCTCTCTCTAACTGTCTATTTTCAAATGTCGCTGTCCTATACAATAATTTTAAGTTCCTGATGACGTTCACGCTATCTCTTTCTATCTGAAGACTGTTCCCTATTGACGTTCACGCTGTCTCTCTCTATCTGAAGACTGTTCCCTGGTGATGTTCACGCTATCTTTCTCTATCTGAAGACTGTTACCTGGTGACATTCACTCTATCTCTCTATCTGAAGACTGTTACCTGGTGACATTCACTCTATCTCTCTCTACCTGCATACTGTTACCTGGTGACGTTCACTCTATCTCTCTCTACCTGCAGACTGTTACCTGGTGACGTTCACGCTGTCTCTCTCTACCTGCATACTGTTACCTGGTGACGTTCACTCTATCTCTCTCTACCTGCAGACTGTTACCTGGTGACGTTCACGCTGTCTCTCTCTACCTGCATACTGTTACCTGGTGACGTTCACTCTATCTCTCTCTACCTGCAGACTGTTACCTGGTGACGTTCACGCTGTCTCTCTCTACCTGCAGACTGTTACCTGGTGACGTTCACGCTATCTCTCTCTACCTGCAGACTGTTACCTGGTGACGTTCACGCTGTCTCTCTACCTGCAGACTGTTACCCGTGACGTTCACGCTATCTCTCTCTACCTGCATACTGTTACCCAGTGACGTTCACGCTGTCTCTCTCTACCTGCAGACTGTTACCTGGGGACGTTCACGCTGTCTCTCTCTACCTGCATACTGTTACCTAGTGACGTTCACGCTGTCTCTCTCTACCTACATACTGTTACCTGGTGACGTTCACTCTATCTCTCTCTACCTGCAGACTGTTACCTGGTGACGTTCACGCTGTCTCTCTCTACCTGCAGACTGTTACCTAGTGACGTTCACGCTGTCTCTCTCTACCTGCAGACTGTTACCTAGTGACGTTCACGCTGTCTCTCTCACCTGCATACTGTTACCCAGTGACGTTCACGCTGTCTCTCTCTACCCGCAGACCGTTACCTGGTGACGTTCACGCTGTCTCTCTCTACCCGCATACCGTTACCTGGTGACGTTCACTCTATCTCTCTACCTGCAGACTGTTACCTGGTGACGTTCACTCTATCTCTCTCTACCTGCATACTGTTACCTGGTGACGTTCACTCTATCTCTCTCTACCTGCAGACTGTTACCTGGTGACGTTCACTCTATCTCTCTCTACCTGCAGACTGTTACCTAGTGACGTTCACGCTGTCTCTCTCTACCTGCATACTGTTACCTAGTGACGTTCACTCTGTCTCTCTCTACCTGCATACTGTTACCTGGTGACGTTCACTCTATCTCTCTCTACCTGCAGACTGTTACCTGGTGACGTTCACGCTGTCTCTCTCTACCTGCAGACTGTTACCTGGTGACGTTCACTCTATCTCTCTCTACCTGCAGACTGTTATCTAGTGACGTTCACGCTGTCTCTCTCTACCTGCATACTGTTACCCGTGACGTTCACGCTATCTCTCTACCTGCATACCGTTACCCGGTGACGTTCACTCTATCTCTCTCTACCCGCAGACTGTTACCCGGTGACGTTCACGCTGTCTCTCTCTCTACCCGCAGACTGTTACCTGGTGACGTTCACGCTGTCTCTCTCTACCTGCAGACTGTTACCTGGTGACGTTCACGCTATCTCTCTCTACCTGCAGACTGTTACCTGGTGACGTTCACGCTATCTCTCTCTACCTGCAGACTGTTACCTGGTGACGTTCACGCTGTCTCTCTCTACCTGCAGACTGTTATTTTATTTATTTATTTAAACTTTATTGTATCTCCTTTAAATAAGGATAACAATGGGCGAACTTAATGCCTTATCGACATTCTCTACCAGTCAACCCGAGGCGTTGGGAAAAAAAATGTTTTAGGTGCTAACATAGTATTAAGAAATTAATAGAATAATAACTAAATACATAAATAATACTATAATTATGAATACTACATACATAAAAGATATAAATAGATATATACATATATAGATACATATACATATATATACAAACATATACATACATACACATGTACCTACACACATAAATAATTATAAGAAATATATGATATATCCGTTTTGACTCACTGCACGTAGTTACTAGCTTGTTTGATATCTAAAAAGTTTTCACGTATTGACCTTTTGAAACTTTCCTTATTAGGAATTTTTCTAATGTTTTCGCAAGGAATTCCAGAGTAATATAGCCTGAACAGTAAATGACTCTTCCAAGGAAGTCGGTGAAGTGTTGCGGAATGCTAATCTTGTTATTAGAAGAAGACCGGAGAACCTGATCGCTGAAGATAGATAAGAATTTATCCTTAAGATAAGAAGGAAAGGGGCTTAGCCGGGGACATGGAATGAACCCACAGAATTCTAGAATTGCGTCTCTGTTCTACTGTAAGCCAGTTAAGATGCGAGCGGTATTGAGATATATGGTCATACTTACGCAAACCGAAGATATATCTAATACAACTGTTGAATAGACGCTCTAACTTTGAGTAGGAGATCTTATTAAGGTCTGTGTAGCACACGTCTGCATAGTCAATGATTGGAAGAATAAGAGACTGAACAAGCATGTTTAGTTTTATGAGGTAAAAATTTTTCAGACGATAAAGTACTCTCAGCGTAGCGGTAACTTTCCGGCTAACTTCAGTAATATGTTTACCCCAGTTCATAGTGTTGTCATTATACAGCCTGGAGACTTCTTTACTGAATCGGACAATGGAATCACAATATTATTATAGTGAATAGGAGGAAGTTTTGTCAAATCAACTTTACCAATCATTCTCGAGCTACCAATCACTATTGCTTGACATTTTAGCGGATTAACAGAAACACCAAAGCGCGATGACCAGTCGTATATTGACTTTAAATTACTATTCAAGGAGTCAATCGCACTGTGGAGACTGTCTAATTCCGATTGCACGTACCTGGTGACGTTCACGCTATCTCTCTACCTGCATACTGTTACCCAGTGACGTTCACGCTATCTCTCTACCCGCAGACTGTTACCTGCGACGTTCACGCTATCTCTCTACCTGCAGACTGTTACCTAGTGACGTTCACGCTATCTCTCAATCTGAAGACTGTTCCCTGGTGACGTTCACTCTATCTCTCTACCTGCATACTGTTACCTGGTGACGTCTACGCTGTCTCTCTACCTGCAGACTGTTACCTAGTGACGTTCACGCTATCTCTCAATCTGAAGACTGTTCCCTGGTGACGTTCACGCTGTCTCTCTACCTGCAGACTGTTACCTAGTGACGTTCACGCTATCTCTCTACCTGCAGACTGTTACCTAGTGACGTTCACGCTGTCTCTCTACCCGCAGACTGTTACCTGCGACGTTCACGCTGTCTCTCTACCTGCAGACTGTTACCTAGTGACGTTCACGCTGTCTCTCTCTCTACCTGCATACTGTTACCCAGTGACGTTCACGCTATCTCTCTACCCGCAGACCGTTACCTGGTGACGTTCACGCTATCTCTCTACCTGCATACTGTTACCCAGTGACGTTCACGCTATCTCTCAATCTGAAGACTGTTCCCTGGTGACGTTCACTCTATCTCTCTACCTGCAGACTGTTACCCGGTGACGTTCACTCTATCTCTCTACCTGCAGACTGTTACCTGCGACGTTCACGCTGTCTCTCTACCTGCAGACTGTTACCCAGTGACGTTCACTCTATCTCTCTACCTGCATACTGTTACCTGGTGACGTTCACGCTATCTCTCAATCTGAAGACTGTTCCCTGGTGACGTTCACGCTATCTCTCTCTACCCGCATACCGTTACCCGGTGACGTTCACGCTATCTCTCTCTACCTGCATACTGTTACCCGGTGACGTTCACGCTGTCTCTCTCTACCCGCAGACTGTTACCTGCGACGTTCACGCTATCTCTCTACCTGCAGACTGTTACCTGCGACGTTCACGCTATCTCTCTCTACCTGCATACTGTTACCTGGTGACGTTCACGCTGTCTCTCTACCTGCAGACTGTTACCCAGTGACGTTCACGCTATCTCTCAATCTGAAGACTGTTCCCTGGTGACGTTCACGCTGTCTCTCTACCTGCAGACTGTTACCTAGTGACGTTCACGCTATCTCTCTACCTGCAGACTGTTACCCAGTGACGTTCACTCTATCTCTCTCTACCTGCATACTGTTACCCAGTGACGTTCACGCTATCTCTCTACCCGCAGACTGTTACCTGGTGACGTTCACTCTATCTCTCTACCCGCAGACTGTTACCTGGTGACGTTCACGCTATCTCTCAATCTGAAGACTGTTCCTGGTGACGTTCACGCTATCTCTCTCAATCTGAAGACTGTTCCTGGTGACGTTCACGCTGTCTCTCTCTACCTGCAGACTGTTACCTGGTGACGTTCACGCTATCTCTCAATCTGAAGACTGTTCCCTGGTGACGTTCACGCTATCTCTCAATCTGAAGACTGTTCCTGGTGACGTTCACGCTATCTCTCAATCTGAAGACTGTTCCTGGTGACGTTCACGCTATCTCTCTTTACTTGTAGACTCTTCCCTGGAGACGTTCACGCTATCTCTCTACCTGCAGACTGTTACCCGGTGACGTTCACGCTATCTCTCTACCTGCAGACTGTTACCTGCGACGTTCACGCTATCTCTCAATCTGAAGACTGTTCCTGGTGACGTTCACGCTATCTCTCTACCTGCAGACTGTTACCTGGTGACGTTCACGCTATCTCTCAATCTGAAGACTGTTCCTGGTGACGTTCACGCTGTCTCTCTCTACCTGCAGACTGTTACCCGGTGACGTTCACGCTATCTCTCTACCTGCAGACTGTTACCTGGTGACGTTCACGCTATCTCTCTACCTGCAGACTGTTACCTGCGACGTTCACGCTATCTCTCTACCTGCAGACTGTTACCCGGTGACGTTCACGCTATCTCTCTCAATCTGAAGACTGTTCCCTGGTGACGTTCACGCTATCTCTCTCAATCTGAAGACTGTTCCCTGGTGACGTTCACGCTATCTCTCTCAATCTGAAGACTGTTCCCTGGTGACGTTCACGCTATCTCTCTCAATCTGAAGACTGTTCCCTGGTGACGTTCACGCTATCTCTCTCAATCTGAAGACTGTTCCCTGGTGACGTTCACGCTATCTCTCTCAATCTGAAGACTGTTCCCTGGTGACGTTCACGCTATCTCTCTCAATCTGAAGACTGTTCCCTGGTGACGTTCACGCTATCTCTCTCAATCTGAAGACTGTTCCCTGGTGACGTTCACGCTATCTCTCTCAATCTGAAGACTGTTCCCTGGTGACGTTCACGCTATCTCTCTCAATCTGAAGACTGTTCCCTGGTGACGTTCACGCTATCTCTCTCAATCTGAAGACTGTTCCCTGGTGACGTTCACGCTATCTCTCTCAATCTGAAGACTGTTCCCTGGTGACGTTCACGCTATCTCTCTCAATCTGAAGACTGTTCCCTGGTGACGTTCACGCTATCTCTCTCAATCTGAAGACTGTTCCCTGGTGACGTTCACGCTATCTCTCTCAATCTGAAGACTGTTCCCTGGTGACGTTCACGCTATCTCTCTCAATCTGAAGACTGTTCCCTGGTGACGTTCACGCTATCTCTCTCAATCTGAAGACTGTTCCCTGGTGACGTTCACGCTATCTCTCTCAATCTGAAGACTGTTCCCTGGTGACGTTCACGCTGTCTCTCTCACACCTGCAGACTGTTACCTGGTGACGTTCACGCTATCTCTCTCAATCTGATGACTGTTACCTGGTGACGTTCACGCTATCTCTCTCAATCTGATGACTGTTCCCTGGTGACGTTCACGCTATCTCTCTCAATCTGATGACTGTTCCCTGGTGACGTTCACGCTATCTCTCTCAATCTGATGACTGTTCCCTGGTGACGTTCACGCTATCTCTCTCAAGCTGAAGACTGTTCCCTGGTGACGTTCACGCTATCTCTCTCAATCTGATGACTGTTCCCTGGTGACGTTCACGCTATCTCTCTCAATCTGAAGACTGTTCCCTGGTGACGTTCACGCTATCTCTCTCAATCTGAAGACTGTTCCCTGGTGACGTTCACGCTATCTCTCTCAATCTGAAGACTGTTCCCTGGTGACGTTCACGCTATCTCTCTCAATCTGATGACTGTTCCCTGGTGACGTTCACGCTATCTCTCTCAATCTGAAGACTGATCCCTGGTGACGTTCACGCTATCTCTCTCAATCTGAAGACTGTTCCCTGGTGACGTTCACGCTATCTCTCTCAACCTGAAGACTCTTCCCTGGTGACGTTCACGCTATCTCTCTCAATCTGATGACTGTTACCTGGTGACGTTCACGCTATCTCTCTCAATCTGATGACTGTTCCCTGGTGACGTTCACGCTGTCTCTCTCAACCTGCAGACTGTTACCTGGTGACGTTCACGCTATCTCTCTCAATCTGATGACTGTTACCTGGTGACGTTCACGCTGTCTCTCTCAACCTGCAGACTGTTACCTGGTGACGTTCACGCTATCTCTCTCAATCTGATGACTGTTCCCTGGTGACGTTCACGCTATCTCTCTCAATCTGATGACTGTTCCCTGGTGACGTTCACGCTGTCTCTCTCAACCTGCAGACTGTTACCTGGTGACGTTCACGCTATCTCTCTCAATCTGATGACTGTTACCTGGTGACGTTCACGCTATCTCTCTCAATCTGAAGACTGTTCCCTGGTGACGTTCACGCTATCTCTCTCTATCTGAAGACTGTTACCTGGTGACGTTCACTCTATCTCTCTCTACCTGCATACTGTTACCTGGTGATGTTCACGCTATCTCTCTACCTGCAGACTGTTACCCGGTGACGTTCACGCTGTCTCTCTCTACCTGCAGACTGTTACCTGCGACGTTCACGCTATCTCTCTCAATCTGATGACTGTTCCCTGGTGACGTTCACGCTGTCTCTCTCAACCTGCAGACTGTTACCTGGTGACGTTCACGCTATCTCTCTCAATCTGAAGACTGTTACCTGGTGACGTTCACGCTGTCTCTCTCAACCTGCAGACTGTTACCCGGTGACGTTCACTCTATCTCTCTACCTGCAGACTGTTACCTGGTGACGTTCACTCTATCTCTCTACCTGCAGACTGTTACCTGGTGACGTTCACTCTATCTCTCTACCTGCAGACTGTTACCTGGTGACGTTCACGCTGTCTCTCTCTACCTGCAGACTGTTACCTGGTGACGTTCACGCTATCTCTCTCAATCTGAAGACTGTTCCCTAGTGACGTTCACGCTATCTCTCTCTACCTGCAGACTGTTACCTGGGGACGTTCACGCTATCTCTCTCAACCTGCAGACTGTTACCTGGTGACGTTCACGCTATCTCTCTCAATCTGCTGACTGTTACCTGGTGACGTTCACGCTATCTCTCTCAATCTGATGACTGTTCCCTGGTGACGTTCACGCTATCTCTCTACCTGCAGACTGTTACCCGGTGACGTTCACGCTATCTCTCTCTACCCGCAGACTGTTACCTGCGACGTTCACGCTATCTCTCTCAATCTGAAGACTGTTCCCTGGTGACGTTCACGCTATCTCTCTTTACTTGTAGACTCTTCCCTGGAGACGTTCACGCTATCTCTCTCAATCTGAAGACTGTTACCTGGTGACGTTCACGCTATCTCTCTCAATCTGATGACTGTTACCTGGTGACGTTCACGCTATCTCTCTCAATCTGATGACTGTTCCCTGGTGACGTTCACGCTATCTCTCTCAATCTGATGACTGTTCCCTGGTGACGTTCACGCTATCTCTCTCAATCTGATGACTGTTCCCTGGTGACGTTCACGCTGTCTCTCTCAACCTGCAGACTGTTACCTGGTGACGTTCACGCTATCTCTCTCAATCTGATGACTGTTCCCTGGTGACGTTCACGCTATCTCTCTCAATCTGAAGACTGTTCCCTGGTGACGTTCACGCTATCTCTCTTTACTTGTAGACTCTTCCCTGGAGACGTTCACGCTATCTCTCTTTACTTGTAGACTCTTCCCTGGAGACGTTCACGCTATCTCTCTCTTTCTGAAGACTGTTCCCTGGTGACGTTCACGCTATCTCTCTCTATCTGAAGACTGTTCCCTGGTGACGTTCACGCTATCTCTCTCTACCTGCAGACTGTTACCTGGTGACGTTCACGCTGTCTCTCTCTACCTGCAGACTGTTACCTGGTGACGTTCACGCTATCTCTCTTTACTTGTAGACTCTTCCCTGGAGACGTTCACGCTATCTCTCTCAATCTGAAGACTGTTCCCTGGTGACGTTCACGCTGTCTCTCTCAACCTGCAGACTGTTACCTGGTGACGTTCACGCTATCTCTCTCAATCTGATGACTGTTCCCTGGTGACGTTCACGCTGTCTCTCTCAACCTGCAGACTGTTACCTGGTGACGTTCACGCTATCTCTCTTTACTTGTAGACTCTTCCCTGGAGACGTTCACGCTATCTCTCTCAATCTGAAGACTGTTCCCTGGTGACGTTCACGCTATCTCTCTTTACTTGTAGACTCTTCCCTGGAGACGTTCACGCTATCTCTCTCAATCTGAAGACTGTTCCCTGGTGACGTTCACGCTATCTCTCTTTACTTGTAGACTCTTCCCTGGAGACGTTCACGCTATCTCTCTCAATCTGAAGCCTGGTCCCTGGTGACGTTCACGCTGTCTCTTTCTTCCTGCAGACTGTTCCCTGGTGACATCGCTGCAGGAGCGCTGGATGAGCGCCGCCGCGGCCGCGCGGCCCGCCGTCAGCAGCCTGGTGGAGACCTGCAAGACCCTCATGGCGCTGCTCTGGCTGAGGATCGTCAGCGAAGACTCGGCTGGTGAGTTACGCTTCACGCAGTTCCCAATGAAGGGGTAGCCAGAGGATTGGGCACTTAGCCTCTTCGCCCCGTATTTTACCGTAGCTTATTATAGACGACGTGAAAGGTGGTGGGCCTGTCGCCGTCTTTATATCCAAGCCAATGATGTAAATTGTACATACGTTTTGAAAAAAAAATCGAACTCGGGTCTCTTGACTCGAATTTCGATGACCCAACCACTCGACTGTCGTGATTTACTGTCTCAACTATATCCTACACATAACCATCACCTTAGTTTCCTGTGTAGTAAAATAATATACTGTGACCTGTGAAAGTCCACGGCAGAACTTAGGCCCTTCCTCCGTAATGGAAAATTTGAGGCTATAGCCACGATCGGCAATCGAATTGGCGGTCGTCGCTCCTTGTTTCCGGTCTGCTGAATTTAAAATGAAAAAATAAATAAATATCCTTAAGCAATTCCCAATAAAGGGGTAGACAGAAAACTAGTCTAGTTCTAGGCAATTGTGTCCCCTTTACCAATCTTCCACCGAAGATATTTTCGGAACAATGTGACAGGTGGTGAGCCCGTCGCCGTCTTTATGTCCAAGCCATCGATATTATTCGTACATAAGTTGTTGAAAAGCCCACCACCTGTGTACAACTCGGGTCTCTTGACACGAAATTCCGACCACCCAACCACTCGGTTATCATGACTTTAGAAGGCTATCACTGTGGTGAATTTATGTCTGGTATTTTTCGAGAATTTGACTCCGCCACCTGTCGACAACCAATGACATTTTGAAGGCTTTACCTATTACGACACCCATAAGAAGGGGCTGGCATATTCTTTAGTCGATACCGTCAACACTTTCTCAATTCAACTGCAAAAACTAAACATATAGATATCAACCATATTAATTCGTATTGTAAAGTCACGATAGACGAGTGGTTGGGTGATCGGAATTTCGAGTCAGGATACTCGAGTTCGATCCCCAGGTGGCAGGCGTGTACCAATGGGTTTTTCAAAAACTTATGTACGATTATATCGTTGGCTTGGACATAAGACACGACGGGATCTTCGGTGGAAGGTGGGTCAAAGGGACTTAATTGTCTTAACTAGACCTCTGTCTACCCCTATTTTAGGAATGGCGTGAAGATATCTAATTAAAGATTTTTTTTATCCATATTACTTCAAAAAGATGTAACATTTCATCACTTTTATTTGAAACTTAGTAATAATAATTTTCTTCCCAGATCCCGGCATTGGTGCATTATCCGGTGTATCGGTGGACCATCGTGAGATCTGCAAACCGTCTAGCAGAAAGTGTCTCCTGTACAGAGAGCTAAAAACCCTCATACATAACGCTCTGAGCAAGCATCGACAGCAATGACTGACATGAATAAATGAGGGCGTAAAGGACACCCTGAGGCACTCCGACCTAAATTTTCAATCTGTGATTGTGACCTTCAGTGCAATATTGTAAATGAAATTGTATTAAGGAAACCCAATAATATTTAAAAATGACAAACAGACAAAAAGATAGAGTATAGGAAGATATCGTTGTTTAGTGAAAATAAATAGCCTAAATAGCTTTGAAAGTTTAATTATGTTTATTCTGTACATCCATAATATCCTTATGCCATTTTTAGATTTATATTTGACATAATTGTAGAAACAATAAACCGATTTTTAGTTATTTTTCATACGTAACTTGTATTCTTTGTTATTATCTAAGAATTTAATGCAGTTTTTACTTCTAAAAACCTTTAACAAATGAGTCGACAGGACCTCATTACTTAGAACTCTGCCTACCCCAGTTCTGGGGAAATGCGTAAATTGACAAAACCAAGAATTTACTTCTCTAGAACATTGTCTTCGGACAGTCGCAGTAAGCAACAGTAAGTAGCAGTAAGCAACAGTAGAAATTCACGGAAGTTGTACCGCTTAAAATTTGTATGTATATATGTATGTATGTATATTTATGTTTATAATATATCGTACGTATGTGTACGTAAATATTTTTGTATTTGCCACATTATATTAGAAGGAAAGTCACGATAGCCGAGTGGTTGGGTGGTCGGAATTTCGAGTCAAGAGACCCGAGTTCGATCCCCAGGTGACAGTACCAATGACTTTTTCAAAAACTTATGTACGAATTTCATCGTTGGCTTGGACATAAAGGCGGAAACGGGCTCACCACCTGTCACGTTGTCCCGAAAATATCTTCCGTGGAAGGTGGGTCAAAGGGACTTAATTGTCTAGACTAGACCTATGTCTACCCCTGTATTGGGAATTGCCTGAAGATATTTATTTATTTATTATTTATATTAGAAGGACTCCTTATATAATATTAGAAAGACTCCTTATTCAACAGCACTGCTTATACATTCTCTTTCTATGTAGTCTGATGGTTGACTGGTAGAGAATGCCGTTGGGCATTAAGTCCGCCATATGTAATACTTTGTGCGTTAAATCTTTAATTAATACATAAATAAATACAAAGCAATAAAAATACCTTTAATAATCTGAAATTCCATGATATTAATAGAGAAAATGGGCACACCATCGTTGTCCCATATAAACTTCGGTAAAAAGTGGATCGAAGGGACTGTCTGGATCCCAACAGTTCGGGAAGAGCGTGAATATAGAAATAAAAGCTAAAGAACAAATCGTATAGTTTTATGTACTAACTAAATATTAACTAAAAAGTTGTAATGACTAAACAGGACCAAGCTAAAAGAATGAGAAGTTCTTAAGTAGCCTGCATTTCTTTGTTTTCCGGAAATTCTTATTCCGAAATGGGGAAATAATGTTAGTCACGATAGCCCACTGGTCGGGTGATCGGAATTCAACTCAAGAGACCCGAGTTCGATCCCCAGATGTAAGGCTCATACCTCTGGTTTTTTTTCTTCAAAACTTATGTTCAAAACTCATATCCATGGCTTGGACATAAAGACCGCGACTAATTCACCATCTGTCCCGTTGTTCTTAAAATATCTTTGGTGGAAGGTGGTTCAAAAGGACTCAATTGTCTAAACCTCCTTTTACCCCTGTATTGGGAATGGTGTGAAGAAATACGAAATGGGGATGCGTAAGATATAGTAATTCAAGCGTTATTCATACTATTATTTCATCTCTTCTAGTCTTTAAGCTTAAACATATTTGTCATCAATTAGCTTTATTTAATACTAGCTGCCCCCGCGGCTTTGCCCGCAGTTTAACACTTAACTCGGAACCGTAATTATGTATCTAAAATAAAAGGAGCCTATGTTACTCCTTATAACATTAGTTATCTGTCAGTGAAAGTCCCGTTGGAATCGTTATAGCCGTTTCAAAGATTAGACGGAACAGACAGACAGACAAAATTTTGAAAAAGTTATTTTGGTGTCAAAATGTCATTCATATTCATGTAGTCGGTTATTTAAATATTACAAACAGACACTATTTTTATTTATATGTATAGATGATTTGATTTAGTTACGAGGTAAAGCAACAAACGAATTTAAATAGTTTTTAGATATATATAAATGTTAATAAAATTGTTGTATGTAATATGTCATGTTATATACAAATGTGTATAATAAATACGAAATTTACTACAGACTTTTATTACGGCGACAGGCTTACCGTCTGTCACTTTATCCCAAAATAATCTTTCGGTAAAAAGTGAGTCGAAAGGAATTAACTATGTAGAAATCATATCTACACTACTTCTGGGAAGATGCGTGAAGATAAATAATAATTTCACTGTTACCCAGACTATCATATTTACTGAATCACTTACGGGGTTATATTACGGGATAATACGTAGAATAATAATAATAATAATAAATACATACATAGATAGGGACAACGTCATATACATGGCTCTGATCCCAAAGTATGCAGCTTAAGCACTTGTAATATGGAATCAGAAACAACGTAGGTTCCACAAACATCCAGACCCGAGAAAATATAGGAAAAGTGTTTTTTCTACATTGTCCCTACCGGCAATCGAACCCTGGACCTCTGAGCTGGCGACACCTTGAAAACCGGTGCGTAAGCCACTCGTCCACGGAGGTCGTCGTATTGTGACGACAGGCTCACCACCTGTCTCAGCCCAAATAAGCTCTGATGAAATGTGGGTCGAAAGCACAAAATTTTCTAGAACTCTGACTCTTAACCCAGTATTTAATAAACGTTAAGATATGACAAGTATCCTTTTAGTGCTGTGTTTTATAGACGGTGTCGTGTGAGGCAACTAAGGGAGAAAGAAGCCTTGGTAATTGAGTGATGTCTAGTTATCTCTGGATAACTAGAGATCACACAATTAACTAAAGAAATTTGTCAGTTACAAATAAATAAATATCTTCTAGCAATTCCCAATACAGGGGTAGAAAGAGTCTAGACAATTAAGTCCCTTTTACCCACCTTCCACCTATGATATTTTCGTGACAACGTGACAGGTGGTGAGCCCATCGCCGTCTTTATGTCCAAGCCAACGATATAGTTCGTACATAAGTTTGAAAAAACCCCATTGGTACGCAACTCAGGTCTAACTCGGCTATCGTGACTACTATATTATATTTGTGTAATTTTTAATAGATAAAATGTAGTGTCTTATTCTTATTCTTATTACCTTCATCAAAAGGGTAATAAATTGTCTATTAAACACCGTTTTTTTATCAAACTTTTCAAGCAACCAATTCTTAATTTCCAAAAATTTATAAATCACCATACACATACTCAGATAACATCTTCGTACGTCAACAACCGTCTCTCCTCGTTTAAATTTCCTGTAGCTTGGAGAGTGAGAACTTTTTATTGTGTGGTGGCATTGGCAGCGGCAGCAGGGGCAGGTGCGTTAGCTAGAACTGGTGTGGAAGCCGAGACGGATCCGGGTGAGGAAGCGGGAACGGGTGCGGGAACTGGTGTGGATGCGGAAGCGGTTGCGGGAGCTGGAGCGGTAGCGGAAGCTGGAGTGGATATGTGGCTGTGTCAATACGCTGAAATGTTCAACAATGAATTTTAATGTAATGCAATTTCAAATAAATTATCATTAAATAGAATAGAAAACAAAATAAAAAGATAAATACATACTTAGATAGAAACAAAAATCACATACATTGCTCTAGTCCCAAAGTAAGCAGCTTAAGCACTTGTAATATGGAATCAGAAACAATGAAGATACCACAATATACACAGTCAGGTCATAAGTATTGTCACCCAGTAAAAACTTTTCTTTTGAAACTTGGCCACAAAAAAGTTTAATGAATTCGAATTTCGAATTGTTCTTGAAAATAAAACTGTATACTTTTTAGAATTTTAGTCATTTTTAAATATGGAGTGGACGCTTAAAGAAGACCGTGTTGCAGTTATTGCGTAGCATCGTTGCGGTTACGCGCCAATTCAAATTTTTGACATACTGAAAAATTTAAATATAACCAAAAGATTCGTTTATCGTACCATCAAACGATACAATGAAGACTCTAGTGTAGATGACAGGTCAAGAAGTGGTCACCCTCGGTCTGTTAGGACTCCAGCAGTGATAAAAGCTGTGAAGGCGCGAATTCAAAGAAATCCCAAACGTAAGCAGAAACTGTTGGCCCTTCAGATGGGGTTAAGCAGAACCACAGTCAAAAGGGTGTTAAATAAAGACTTAGGGCTTCGGGCATATCGAAGAAAAACAAGGCATCGTTTGAATGCTCGTCTAATGGACCAGAGACTGAAGAGATCCCGCGCTTTGTTGTAGCGGTATGCGGGAAAAAATATCGGGAAATTCTTTTTTCGGATGAATAAATATTTACCACAGAAATAACAAATATACAAATAACAAAACGATAAGGTGTACGCACACAGTAGTGAAGAAGCGAGCAACCGTATTCCGCGTGTCCAACGAGGTCATTTTCCATCCTCCCTCATGGTATGGTTGGGAGTTTTATAGAAGAGGAGGCAAAAGAGCAGGTGGCACGCGTGATGGTAAATGATTACCGCCGCCCCTGAACATCTGCAAATGACATGAGGAATAGCAGATGCGTTGCCGGTCTTTAATGAAGAAAGGTGTGGGCCTCCGGTTACCTACACTCACCAGACGAAGCGCAGAGGTTTGTTAAACTTCTACTTCAAGCCGATATTCTGTGAGGTTGTGGTACTTCCCAGTCGAGCCGGCCTGCATGCAACAACAAATGCTGATGCGTGGCTCTACCACACAGAGTCAGAAGACCCAAGTTCGACCAGGTAGTAGGCTCTTATCTACGATTTATGAATGGTTGGCTTGGACTTAAACACGGCGACCGGCTCACAACCCGTCACGTTGTCCCTAAAATATGTCTTCGGTGGTAGGTGGATCGAAAGGACTTAATTGTCTGACTTAAACCTCTGTCTACTTCAGTATTGGGAATATTTTTTTATATATAATGCGTTAGTCAGATCCCACTTACAGTATTTAATCGAAGTTTGGGGAAATGCGGCACCTCCTATTTTAAAAATCTTGCAAATATCACAAAACAAAGTAGTCAAAACTTATTCAAATGTAATACAAGAATGAACACACGTGCACTTTACAAGAATGCAAACATTTATAACCTTTATTAACATTATTAACTTTATGTATATACAACATGCATCTTAATAAAAAAAATTCTAACTAATGAAATACATTCGCAAATAGTACTCAGTAAAAGAATATTTCATTATAACCTAAGAAATAAGATAAAATTGAAGTCCGAAAACACAGAACTGGGTATGGTAAAAGTATACTGTCTGAGGAGCGCAACTCTTCAATAATTTGCCTAATGAGATTAAGGATTGTGTGTCTATCAATGTTTTCAAAGAGAAACTTAAAATGTATATATCCAAAGATATTTATTAAGCATCTGTTCGAATCCAGCTAGTTAAACCATATCATATTATAAATTTCTGTAATCTCATTGTAAGTGAACCTATGTTCTTTATGAGTAATAAATTATCTTTAAGCCCATATAAATTTAGACATTGTTTTCAATTATTATCAATGAAATGAATAAATTGAATAAAATTTAGTGTCATAAGAATCTATGTTTTGTTAAGTTAATTTTGGTATATAAATTGTTATATAATGAATAAACTAGTTTCAATTATTTTATTTTAAACATGTGACAGAATTTATGACCTGACTAGGTACATGTAGATACTAATGTTAATGTTATAATATAATTAAAATAACAATTCTCTAAATTTACGAAGGGACTTAATTTTCTAGACTCGACCTCTGTCTACCCCTGTATTGGGAATTGAGTGAAGATATTTATATTTATTATTTTTAATTCTCTAAATTTAAATTTTAAAATAACTAAAGTTTTACTTGAATACATAGAAACATAAAAGACAAAAATTAATTGCAGGACGATGGCAGGCAAACCGTTCTCGAATCTTTATGCTTTACTTTTAAAAGTAAAATAAATAAAACTATAAATATATCACGCAATTCCCACTACAGGGGTAGACAGAGTTAAGTCCCTTCGACCCACCTTCCACCGAAGATATTTTTGGACAGCGCGGCAGGTGGTGAGCCTGTCGCCGTCTTTATGTCCAAGCCAACGATGAAATTCGTACATAAGTTTTTGAAAAACTATTGGTACTGCCACTTGGGGATCGTACACGGGTCTCGACTCGAAATTCCGACCACCCAACAACTCGGCTATCGTGATTTTTTTAAAGTAAAATAAATAAATAAATAAATAAATAAATAAATAAATAAATAAATAAATAAATAAATAAATAAATAAATAAATAAATAAATAAATAAATAAATAAATAAATAAATAAATAAATAAATAAATAAATAAATAAATAAATAAATAAATAAATAAATAAATAAATAAATAAATAAATAAATAAATAAATAAATAAATAAATAAATAAATAAATAAATAAATAAATAAATAAATAAATAAATAAATAAATAAATAAATAAATAAATAAATAAATAAATAAATAAATAAATAAATAAATAAATAAATAAATAAATAAATAAATAAATAAATAAATAAATAAATAAATAAATAAATAAATAAATAAATAAATAAATAAATAAATAAATAAATAAATAAATAAATAAATAAATAAATAAATAAATAAATAAATAAATAAATAAATAAATAAATAAATAAATAAATAAATAAATAAATAAATAAATAAATAAATAAATAAATAAATAAATAAATAAATAAATAAATAAATAAATAAATAAATAAATAAATAAATAAATAAATAAATAAATAAATAAATAAATAAATAAATAAATAAATAAATAAATAAATAAATAAATAAATAAATAAATAAATAAATAAATAAATAAATAAATAAATAAATAAATAAATAAATAAATAAATAAATAAATAAATAAATAAATAAATAAATAAATAAATAAATAAATAAATAAATAAATAAATAAATAAATAAATAAATAAATAAATAAATAAATAAATAAATAAATAAATAAATAAATATCTTCACGCCATTCCCAAAAACCGCGGTAGACAGAGGTCTAGAAAATTAGATCATTTCGACGCTCCCTCCACCGAAGACATTTTTGGGACAAGAAAGTTACCATATTATATTTTCTGTCTATAAGTCTGCGGAGGATTTCTAATCAGCCGTACCATGATTATTTTAGGTAAATGCTTATCTTGGTACGTAAAAGTCAGGGTAGCTGGTTGGGGATTTTTATAGAAGAGGGAGGCAAAGAGCAGGTGGCACGCGTGATGGTAATGATTACCGCCGCCCCTGAACATCTGCAAATGACATGAGGAATAGCAGATGCGTTGCCGGTCTTTGTGAAAGGTGTGGGCCTCCGGTTACCTACACTCACCAGACGAAACGCAGATCAGAGCAATGTATGTAACACTGTCTTCATGTATGTATGTATATATGTAGGTGCAGTTATTATGCTTTAGACTGTACTGTAAAGAGGTAATATTTAAACACCTAGATAGCGACAACATCACATATATTGCTCAAATATGTTGCCCAAATTGAGCAGCTTAATCACCTGTAATATTGTATCAAAACAACGAAGTTACCATAAACACCCAGACTCGAGAAACTGTCCGACCGGAAATCGTACTAGGGACTTCAGAGCGGACGACAACGAGAACCAGTGTTTACGTCACTCGTCCACGCATGTCGTGACAATGCGTGGACGATTTTATTTGTTGTGATTTTATGTGTTTACTGCTCAACACGAGGTGCCGTGGCATGCGGGAATTTATTATAAAGTGGACAAGAAAGTTACCATATTATATTTTCTGTCTATAAGTCTGCGGAGGATTTCTAATCAGCCGTACCATGATTATTTTAGGTAAATGCTTATCTTGGTACGTAAAAGTCAGGGTAGCCGGTTGGGGGATTTTTATAGAAGAGGGAGGCAAAGAGCAGGTGGCACGCGTGATGGTAAATGATTACCGCCGCCCTGAACATCTGCAAATGACATGAGGAATAGCAGATGCGTTGCCGGTCTTTGTGAAAGGTGTGGGCCTCCGGTTACCTACACTCACCAGACGAAACGCAGATCAGAGCAATGTATGTAACACTGTCTTCATGTATGTATGTATATATGTAGGTGCAGTTATTATGCTTTAGACTGTACTGTAAAGAGGTAATATTTAAACACCTAGATAGCGACAACATCACATATATTGCTCAAATATGTTGCCCAAATTGAGCAGCTTAATCACCTGTAATATTGTATCAAAAACAACGAAGTTACCATAAACACCCAGACTCGAGAAACTGTCCGACCGGAAATCGTACTAGGGACTTCAGAGCGGACGACAACTTGAGAACCAGTGTTTACGTCACTCGTCCACGCATGTCGTGACAATGCGTGGACGATTTTATTTGTTGTGATTTTATGTGTTTACTGCTCAACACGAGGTGCCGTGGCATGCGGGAATTTATTATAAAGTGGACAAGAAAGTTACCATATTATATTTTCTGTCTATAAGTCTGCGGAGGATTTCTAATCAGCCGTACCATGATTATTTTAGGTAAATGCTTATCTTGGTACGTAAAAGTCAGGGTAGCCGGTTGGGGGATTTTTATAGAAGAGGGAGGCAAAAGAGCAGGTGGCACGCGTGATGGTAAATGATTACCGCCGCCCCTGAACATCTGCAAATGACATGAGGAATAGCAGATGCGTTGCCGGTCTTTGTGAAAGGTGTGGGCCTCCGGTTACCTACACTCACCAGACGAAACGCAGATCAGAGCAATGTATGTAACACTGTCTTCATGTATGTATGTATATATGTAGGTGCAGTTATTATGCTTTAGACTGTACTGTAAAGAGGTAATATTTAAACACCTAGATAGCGACAACATCACATATATTGCTCAAATATGTTGCCCAAATTGAGCAGCTTAATCACCTGTAATATTGTATCAAAAACAACGAAGTTACCATAAACACCCAGACTCGAGAAACTGTCCGACCGGAAATCGTACTAGGGACTTCAGAGCGGACGACAACTTGAGAACCAGTGTTTACGTCACTCGTCCACGCATGTCGTGACAATGCGTGGACGATTTTATTTGTTGTGATTTTATGTGTTTACTGCTCAACACGAGGTGCCGTGGCATGCGGGAATTTATTATAAAGTGGACAAGAAAGTTACCATATTATATTTTCTGTCTATAAGTCTGCGGAGGATTTCTAATCAGCCGTACCATGATTATTTTAGGTAAATGCTTATCTTGGTACGTAAAAGTCAGGGTAGCCGGTTGGGGGATTTTTATAGAAGAGGGAGGCAAAAGAGCAGGTGGCACGCGTGATGGTAAATGATTACCGCCGCCCCTGAACATCTGCAAATGACATGAGGAATAGCAGATGCGTTGCCGGTCTTTGTGAAAGGTGTGGGCCTCCGGTTACCTACACTCACCAGACGAAACGCAGATCAGAGCAATGTATGTAACACTGTCTTCATGTATGTATGTATATATGTAGGTGCAGTTATTATGCTTTAGACTGTACTGTAAAGAGGTAATATTTAAACACCTAGATAGCGACAACATCACATATATTGCTCAAATATGTTGCCCAAATTGAGCAGCTTAATCACCTGTAATATTGTATCAAAAACAACGAAGTTACCATAAACACCCAGACTCGAGAAACTGTCCGACCGGAAATCGTACTAGGGACTTCAGAGCGGACGACAACTTGAGAACCAGTGTTTACGTCACTCGTCCACGCATGTCGTGACAATGCGTGGACGATTTTATTTGTTGTGATTTTATGTGTTTACTGCTCAACACGAGGTGCCGTGGCATGCGGGAATTTATTATAAAGTGGACAAGAAAGTTACCATATTATATTTTCTGTCTATAAGTCTGCGGAGGATTTCTAATCAGCCGTACCATGATTATTTTAGGTAAATGCTTATCTTGGTACGTAAAAGTCAGGGTAGCTGGTTGGGGATTTTTATAGAAGAGGGAGGCAAAAGAGCAGGTGGCACGCGTGATGGTAAATGATTACCGCCGCCCCTGAACATCTGCAAATGACATGAGGAATAGCAGATGCGTTGCCGGTCTTTGTGAAAGGTGTGGGCCTCCGGTTACCTACACTCACCAGACGAAGCGCAGAGGTTTGTTAAACTTCTACTTCAAGCCGATATTCTGTGAGGTTGTGGTACTTCCCAGTCGAGCCGGCCCCTGCATGCAACAACAAATGCTGATGCGTGGCTCTACCACACAGAGTCAGAAGACCCAAGTTCGACCAGGTAGTAGGCTCTTATCTACGATTTATGAATGGTTGGCTTGGACTTAAACACGGCGACCGGCTCATAACCCGTCACGTTGTCCCTAAAATATGTCTTCGGTGGTAGGTGGATCGAAAGGACTTAATTGTCTGACTTAAACCTCTGTCTACTTCAGTATTGGGAATATTTTTTTATATATAATGCGTTAGTCAGATCCCACTTACAGTATTTAATCGAAGTTTGGGG
This sequence comes from Sericinus montela, assembly GCA_029286605.1. Classification (NCBI taxonomy): domain Eukaryota; kingdom Metazoa; phylum Arthropoda; class Insecta; order Lepidoptera; family Papilionidae; genus Sericinus; species Sericinus montela. The sequence goes on along the minus strand of JAGSMR010000087.1, from coordinate 18,889 downwards.
AAATGCGGCACCTCCTATTTTAAAAATCTTGCAAATATCACAAAACAAAGTAGTCAAAACTTATTCAAATGTAATACAAGAATGAACACACGTGCACTTTACAAGAATGCAAACATTTATAACCTTTATTAACATTATTAACTTTATGTATATACAACATGCATCTTAATAAAAAATTCTAACTAATGAAATACATTCATAAATAGTACTCAGTAAAAGAATATTTCATTATAACCTAAGAAATAAGATAAAAATTGAAGTCCGAAAACACAGAACTGGGTATGGTAAAAGAGTATACTGTCTGAGGGAGCGCAACTCTTCAATAATTTGCCTAATGAGATTAAGGATTGTGTGTCTATCAATGTTTTCAAAGAGAAACTTAAAATGTATATATCCAAAGATATTTATTAAGCATCTGTTCGAATCCAGCTAGTTAAACCATATCATATTATAAATTTCTGTAATCTCATTGTAAGTGAACCTATGTTCTTTATGAGTAATAAATTATCTTTAAGCCCATATAAATTTAGACATTGTTTTTCAATTATTATCAATGAAATGAATAAATTGAATAAAATTTAAAATGGATAAACTCTCATCCTAAACTGCAGTCTTTATCTTTGGAAGCTTCAAGTTTTGGAGTTGTCTGAGTCCCTCCTCCTAAATAATTCCCCTCAGAATTGGGGAGGGGTGGTGGGCCTCCGGTTATCTGCACTCACCAGACGAAACGCAGATCAGAGCAATGTATGTAACACTGTCTTCATGTATGTATGTATGTATATATGTAGGTGCAGTTATTATGCTTTAGACTGTACTGTAAAGAGGTAATATTTAAACACCTAGATAGCGACAACATCACATATATTGCTCAAATATGTTGCCCAAATTGAGCAGCTTAATCACCTGTAATATTGTATCAAAAACAACGAAGTTACCATAAACACCCAGACTCGAGAAACTGTCCGACCGGAAATCGTACTAGGGACTTCAGAGCGGACGACAACTTGAGAACCAGTGTTTACGTCACTCGTCCACGCATGTCGTGACAATGCGTGGACGATTTTATTTGTTGTGATTTTATGTGTTTACTGCTCAACACGAGGTGCCGTGGCATGCGGGAATTTATTATAAAGTGGACAAGAAAGTTACCATATTATATTTTCTGTCTATAAGTCTGCGGAGGATTTCTAATCAGCCGTACCATGATTATTTTAGGTAAATGCTTATCTTGGTACGTAAAAGTCAGGGTAGCCGGTTGGGGATTTTTATAGAAGAGGGAGGCAAAAGAGCAGGTGGCACGCGTGATGGTAAATGATTACCGCCGCCCCTGAACATCTGCAAATGACATGAGGAATAGCAGATGCGTTGCCGGTCTTTGTGAAAGGTGTGGGCCTCCGGTTACCTACACTCACCAGACGAAACGCAGATCAGAGCAATGTATGTAACACTGTCTTCATGTATGTATGTATATATGTAGGTGCAGTTATTATGCTTTAGACTGTACTGTAAAGAGGTAATATTTAAACACCTAGATAGCGACAACATCACATATATTGCTCAAATATGTTGCCCAAATTGAGCAGCTTAATCACCTGTAATATTGTATCAAAAACAACGAAGTTACCATAAACACCCAGACTCGAGAAACTGTCCGACCGGAAATCGTACTAGGGACTTCAGAGCGGACGACAACTTGAGAACCAGTGTTTACGTCACTCGTCCACGCATGTCGTGACAATGCGTGGACGATTTTATTTGTTGTGATTTTATGTGTTTACTGCTCAACACGAGGTGCCGTGGCATGCGGGAATTTATTATAAAGTGGACAAGAAAGTTACCATATTATATTTTCTGTCTATAAGTCTGCGGAGGATTTCTAATCAGCCGTACCATGATTATTTTAGGTAAATGCTTATCTTGGTACGTAAAAGTCAGGGTAGCCGGTTGGGGATTTTTATAGAAGAGGGAGGCAAAAGAGCAGGTGGCACGCGTGATGGTAAATGATTACCGCCGCCCCTGAACATCTGCAAATGACATGAGGAATAGCAGATGCGTTGCCGGTCTTTGTGAAAGGTGTGGGCCTCCGGTTACCTACACTCACCAGACGAAACGCAGATCAGAGCAATGTATGTAACACTGTCTTCATGTATGTATGTATATATGTAGGTGCAGTTATTATGCTTTAGACTGTACTGTAAAGAGGTAATATTTAAACACCTAGATAGCGACAACATCACATATATTGCTCAAATATGTTGCCCAAATTGAGCAGCTTAATCACCTGTAATATTGTATCAAAAACAACGAAGTTACCATAAACACCCAGACTCGAGAAACTGTCCGACCGGAAATCGTACTAGGGACTTCAGAGCGGACGACAACTTGAGAACCAGTGTTTACGTCACTCGTCCACGCATGTCGTGACAATGCGTGGACGATTTTATTTGTTGTGATTTTATGTGTTTACTGCTCAACACGAGGTGCCGTGGCATGCGGGAATTTATTATAAAGTGGACAAGAAAGTTACCATATTATATTTTCTGTCTATAAGTCTGCGGAGGATTTCTAATCAGCCGTACCATGATTATTTTAGGTAAATGCTTATCTTGGTACGTAAAAGTCAGGGTAGCCGGTTGGGGATTTTTTATAGAAGAGGGAGGCAAAAGAGCAGGTGGCACGCGTGATGGTAAATGATTACCGCCGCCCTGAACATCTGCAAATGACATGAGGAATAGCAGATGCGTTGCCGGTCTTTGTGAAAGGTGTGGGCCTCCGGTTACCTACACTCACCAGACGAAACGCAGATCAGAGCAATGTATGTAACACTGTCTTCATGTATGTATGTATATATGTAGGTGCAGTTATTATGCTTTAGACTGTACTGTAAAGAGGTAATGTTTAAACACCTAGATAGCGACAACATCACATATATTGCTCAAATATGTTGCCCAAATTGAGCAGCTTAATCACCTGTAATATTGTATCAAAAACAACGAAGTTACCATAAACACCCAGACTCGAGAAACTGTCCGACCGGAAATCGTACTAGGGACTTCAGAGCGGACGACAACTTGAGAACCAGTGTTTACGTCACTCGTCCACGCATGTCGTGACAATGCGTGGACGATTTTATTTGTTGTGATTTTATGTGTTTACTGCTCAACACGAGGTGCCGTGGCATGCGGGAATTTATTATAAAGTGGACAAGAAAGTTACCATATTATATTTTCTGTCTATAAGTCTGCGGAGGATTTCTAATCAGCCGTACCATGATTATTTTAGGTAAATGCTTATCTTGGTACGTAAAAGTCAGGGTAGCCGGTTGGGGGATTTTTTATAGAAGAGGGAGGCAAAAGAGCAGGTGGCACGCGTGATGGTAAATGATTACCGCCGCCCCTGAACATCTGCAAATGACATGAGGAATAGCAGATGCGTTGCCGGTCTTTGTGAAAGGTGTGGGCCTCCGGTTACCTACACTCACCAGACGAAGCGCAGATCAGAGCAATGTATGTAACACTGTCTTCATGTATGTATGTATATATGTAGGTGCAGTTATTATGCTTTAGACTGTACTGTAAAGAGGTAATATTTAAACACCTAGATAGCGACAACATCACATATATTGCTCAAATATGTTGCCCAAATTGAGCAGCTTAATCACCTGTAATATTGTATCAAAACAACGAAGTTACCATAAACACCCAGACTCGAGAAACTGTCCGACCGGAAATCGTACTAGGGACTTCAGAGCGGACGACAACGAGAACCAGTGTTTACGTCACTCGTCCACGCATGTCGTGACAATGCGTGGACGATTTTATTTGTTGTGATTTTATGTGTTTACTGCTCAACACGAGGTGCCGTGGCATGCGGGAATTTATTATAAAGTGGACAAGAAAGTTACCATATTATATTTTCTGTCTATAAGTCTGCGGAGGATTTCTAATCAGCCGTACCATGATTATTTTAGGTAAATGCTTATCTTGGTACGTAAAAGTCAGGGTAGCCGGTTGGGGGATTTTTATAGAAGAGGGAGGCAAAAGAGCAGGTGGCACGCGTGATGGTAAATGATTACCGCCGCCCCTGAACATCTGCAAATGACATGAGGAATAGCAGATGCGTTGCCGGTCTTTGTGAAAGGTGTGGGCCTCCGGTTACCTACACTCACCAGACGAAACGCAGATCAGAGCAATGTATGTAACACTGTCTTCATGTATGTATGTATATATGTAGGTGCAGTTATTATGCTTTAGACTGTACTGTAAAGAGGTAATATTTAAACACCTAGATAGCGACAACATCACATATATTGCTCAAATATGTTGCCCAAATTGAGCAGCTTAATCACCTGTAATATTGTATCAAAACAACGAAGTTACCATAAACACCCAGACTCGAGAAACTGTCCGACCGGAAATCGTACTAGGGACTTCAGAGCGGACGACAACGAGAACCAGTGTTTACGTCACTCGTCCACGCATGTCGTGACAATGCGTGGACGATTTTATTTGTTGTGATTTTATGTGTTTACTGCTCAACACGAGGTGCCGTGGCATGCGGGAATTTATTATAAAGTGGACAAGAAAGTTACCATATTATATTTTCTGTCTATAAGTCTGCGGAGGATTTCTAATCAGCCGTACCATGATTATTTTAGGTAAATGCTTATCTTGGTACGTAAAAGTCAGGGTAGCCGGTTGGGGGATTTTTATAGAAGAGGGAGGCAAAAGAGCAGGTGGCACGCGTGATGGTAAATGATTACCGCCGCCCCTGAACATCTGCAAATGACATGAGGAATAGCAGATGCGTTGCCGGTCTTTGTGAAAGGTGTGGGCCTCCGGTTACCTACACTCACCAGACGAAACGCAGATCAGAGCAATGTATGTAACACTGTCTTCATGTATGTATGTATATATGTAGGTGCAGTTATTATGCTTTAGACTGTACTGTAAAGAGGTAATATTTAAACACCTAGATAGCGACAACATCACATATATTGCTCAAATATGTTGCCCAAATTGAGCAGCTTAATCACCTGTAATATTGTATCAAAACAACGAAGTTACCATAAACACCCAGACTCGAGAAACTGTCCGACCGGAAATCGTACTAGGGACTTCAGAGCGGACGACAACGAGAACCAGTGTTTACGTCACTCGTCCACGCATGTCGTGACAATGCGTGGACGATTTTATTTGTTGTGATTTTATGTGTTTACTGCTCAACACGAGGTGCCGTGGCATGCGGGAATTTATTATAAAGTGGACAAGAAAGTTACCATATTATATTTTCTGTCTATAAGTCTGCGGAGGATTTCTAATCAGCCGTACCATGATTATTTTAGGTAAATGCTTATCTTGGTACGTAAAAGTCAGGGTAGCCGGTTGGGGATTTTTATAGAAGAGGGAGGCAAAAGAGCAGGTGGCACGCGTGATGGTAAATGATTACCGCCGCCCCTGAACATCTGCAAATGACATGAGGAATAGCAGATGCGTTGCCGGTCTTTGTGAAAGGTGTGGGCCTCCGGTTACCTACACTCACCAGACGAAACGCAGATCAGAGCAATGTATGTAACACTGTCTTCATGTATGTATGTATATATGTAGGTGCAGTTATTATGCTTTAGACTGTACTGTAAAGAGGTAATATTTAAACACCTAGATAGCGACAACATCACATATATTGCTCAAATATGTTGCCCAAATTGAGCAGCTTAATCACCTGTAATATTGTATCAAAACAACGAAGTTACCATAAACACCCAGACTCGAGAAACTGTCCGACCGGAAATCGTACTAGGGACTTCAGAGCGGACGACAACTTGAGAACCAGTGTTTACGTCACTCGTCCACGCATGTCGTGACAATGCGTGGACGATTTTATTTGTTGTGATTTTATGTGTTTACTGCTCAACACGAGGTGCCGTGGCATGCGGGAATTTATTATAAAGTGGACAAGAAAGTTACCATATTATATTTTCTGTCTATAAGTCTGCGGAGGATTTCTAATCAGCCGTACCATGATTATTTTAGGTAAATGCTTATCTTGGTACGTAAAAGTCAGGGTAGCTGGTTGGGGGATTTTTATAGAAGAGGGAGGCAAAAGAGCAGGTGGCACGCGTGATGGTAAATGATTACCGCCGCCCCTGAACATCTGCAAATGACATGAGGAATAGCAGATGCGTTGCCGGTCTTTGTGAAAGGTGTGGGCCTCCGGTTACCTACACTCACCAGACGAAACGCAGATCAGAGCAATGTATGTAACACTGTCTTCATGTATGTATGTATATATGTAGGTGCAGTTATTATGCTTTAGACTGTACTGTAAAGAGGTAATATTTAAACACCTAGATAGCGACAACATCACATATATTGCTCAAATATGTTGCCCAAATTGAGCAGCTTAATCACCTGTAATATTGTATCAAAACAACGAAGTTACCATAAACACCCAGACTCGAGAAACTGTCCGACCGGAAATCGTACTAGGGACTTCAGAGCGGACGACAACTTGAGAACCAGTGTTTACGTCACTCGTCCACGCATGTCGTGACAATGCGTGGACGATTTTATTTGTTGTGATTTTATGTGTTTACTGCTCAACACGAGGTGCCGTGGCATGCGGAATTTATTATAAAGTGGACAAGAAAGTTACCATATTATATTTTCTGTCTATAAGTCTGCGGAGGATTTCTAATCAGCCGTACCATGATTATTTTAGGTAAATGCTTATCTTGGTACGTAAAAGTCAGGGTAGCCGGTTGGGGATTTTTATAGAAGAGGGAGGCAAAAGAGCAGGTGGCACGCGTGATGGTAAATGATTACCGCCGCCCTGAACATCTGCAAATGACATGAGGAATAGCAGATGCGTTGCCGGTCTTTGTGAAAGGTGTGGGCCTCCGGTTACCTACACTCACCAGACGAAACGCAGATCAGAGCAATGTATGTAACACTGTCTTCATGTATGTATGTATATATGTAGGTGCAGTTATTATGCTTTAGACTGTACTGTAAAGAGGTAATATTTAAACACCTAGATAGCGACAACATCACATATATTGCTCAAATATGTTGCCCAAATTGAGCAGCTTAATCACCTGTAATATTGTATCAAAACAACGAAGTTACCATAAACACCCAGACTCGAGAAACTGTCCGACCGGAAATCGTACTAGGGACTTCAGAGCGGACGACAACTTGAGAACCAGTGTTTACGTCACTCGTCCACGCATGTCGTGACAATGCGTGGACGATTTTATTTGTTGTGATTTTATGTGTTTACTGCTCAACACGAGGTGCCGTGGCATGCGGAATTTATTATAAAGTGGACAAGAAAGTTACCATATTATATTTTCTGTCTATAAGTCTGCGGAGGATTTCTAATCAGCCGTACCATGATTATTTTAGGTAAATGCTTATCTTGGTACGTAAAAGTCAGGGTAGCCGGTTGGGGATTTTTATAGAAGAGGGAGGCAAAAGAGCAGGTGGCACGCGTGATGGTAAATGATTACCGCCGCCCTGAACATCTGCAAATGACATGAGGAATAGCAGATGCGTTGCCGGTCTTTGTGAAAGGTGTGGGCCTCCGGTTACCTACACTCACCAGACGAAACGCAGATCAGAGCAATGTATGTAACACTGTCTTCATGTATGTATGTATATATGTAGGTGCAGTTATTATGCTTTAGACTGTACTGTAAAGAGGTAATATTTAAACACCTAGATAGCGACAACATCACATATATTGCTCAAATATGTTGCCCAAATTGAGCAGCTTAATCACCTGTAATATTGTATCAAAAACAACGAAGTTACCATAAACACCCAGACTCGAGAAACTGTCCGACCGGAAATCGTACTAGGGACTTCAGAGCGGACGACAACTTGAGAACCAGTGTTTACGTCACTCGTCCACGCATGTCGTGACAATGCGTGGACGATTTTATTTGTTGTGATTTTATGTGTTTACTGCTCAACACGAGGTGCCGTGGCATGCGGGAATTTATTATAAAGTGGACAAGAAAGTTACCATATTATATTTTCTGTCTATAAGTCTGCGGAGGATTTCTAATCAGCCGTACCATGATTATTTTAGGTAAATGCTTATCTTGGTACGTAAAAGTCAGGGTAGCCGGTTGGGGATTTTTATAGAAGAGGAGGCAAAAGAGCAGGTGGCACGCGTGATGGTAAATGATTACCGCCGCCCTGAACATCTGCAAATGACATGAGGAATAGCAGATGCGTTGCCGGTCTTTGTGAAAGGTGTGGGCCTCCGGTTACCTACACTCACCAGACGAAACGCAGATCAGAGCAATGTATGTAACACTGTCTTCATGTATGTATGTATATATGTAGGTGCAGTTATTATGCTTTAGACTGTACTGTAAAGAGGTAATATTTAAACACCTAGATAGCGACAACATCACATATATTGCTCAAATATGTTGCCCAAATTGAGCAGCTTAATCACCTGTAATATTGTATCAAAACAACGAAGTTACCATAAACACCCAGACTCGAGAAACTGTCCGACCGGAAATCGTACTAGGGACTTCAGAGCGGACGACAACTTGAGAACCAGTGTTTACGTCACTCGTCCACGCATGTCGTGACAATGCGTGGACGATTTTATTTGTTGTGATTTTATGTGTTTACTGCTCAACACGAGGTGCCGTGGCATGCGGGAATTTATTATAAAGTGGACAAGAAAGTTACCATATTATATTTTCTGTCTATAAGTCTGCGGAGGATTTCTAATCAGCCGTACCATGATTATTTTAGGTAAATGCTTATCTTGGTACGTAAAAGTCAGGGTAGCCGGTTGGGGATTTTTATAGAAGAGGAGGCAAAAGAGCAGGTGGCACGCGTGATGGTAAATGATTACCGCCGCCCTGAACATCTGCAAATGACATGAGGAATAGCAGATGCGTTGCCGGTCTTTGTGAAAGGTGTGGGCCTCCGGTTACCTACACTCACCAGACGAAACGCAGATCAGAGCAATGTATGTAACACTGTCTTCATGTATGTATGTATATATGTAGGTGCAGTTATTATGCTTTAGACTGTACTGTAAAGAGGTAATATTTAAACACCTAGATAGCGACAACATCACATATATTGCTCAAATATGTTGCCCAAATTGAGCAGCTTAATCACCTGTAATATTGTATCAAAACAACGAAGTTACCATAAACACCCAGACTCGAGAAACTGTCCGACCGGAAATCGTACTAGGGACTTCAGAGCGGACGACAACTTGAGAACCAGTGTTTACGTCACTCGTCCACGCATGTCGTGACAATGCGTGGACGATTTTATTTGTTGTGATTTTATGTGTTTACTGCTCAACACGAGGTGCCGTGGCATGCGGGAATTTATTATAAAGTGGACAAGAAAGTTACCATATTATATTTTCTGTCTATAAGTCTGCGGAGGATTTCTAATCAGCCGTACCATGATTATTTTAGGTAAATGCTTATCTTGGTACGTAAAAGTCAGGGTAGCCGGTTGGGGATTTTTATAGAAGAGGGAGGCAAAGAGCAGGTGGCACGCGTGATGGTAAATGATTACCGCCGCCCCTGAACATCTGCAAATGACATGAGGAATAGCAGATGCGTTGCCGGTCTTTGTGAAAGGTGTGGGCCTCCGGTTACCTACACTCACCAGACGAAACGCAGATCAGAGCAATGTATGTAACACTGTCTTCATGTATGTATGTATATATGTAGGTGCAGTTATTATGCTTTAGACTGTACTGTAAAGAGGTAATATTTAAACACCTAGATAGCGACAACATCACATATATTGCTCAAATATGTTGCCCAAATTGAGCAGCTTAATCACCTGTAATATTGTATCAAAAACAACGAAGTTACCATAAACACCCAGACTCGAGAAACTGTCCGACCGGAAATCGTACTAGGGACTTCAGAGCGGACGACAACTTGAGAACCAGTGTTTACGTCACTCGTCCACGCATGTCGTGACAATGCGTGGACGATTTTATTTGTTGTGATTTTATGTGTTTACTGCTCAACACGAGGTGCCGTGGCATGCGGGAATTTATTATAAAGTGGACAAGAAAGTTACCATATTATATTTTCTGTCTATAAGTCTGCGGAGGATTTCTAATCAGCCGTACCATGATTATTTTAGGTAAATGCTTATCTTGGTACGTAAAAGTCAGGGTAGCCGGTTGGGGATTTTTATAGAAGAGGGAGGCCAAAAGAGCAGGTGGCACGCGTGATGGTAAATGATTACCGCCGCCCCTGAACATCTGCAAATGACATGAGGAATAGCAGATGCGTTGCCGGTCTTTGTGAAAGGTGTGGGCCTCCGGTTACCTACACTCACCAGACGAAGCGCAGAGGTTTGTTAAACTTCTACTTCAAGCCGATATTCTGTGAGGTTGTGGTACTTCCCCGGTCGAGCCGGCCCCTGCATGCAACAACAAATGCTGATGCGTGGCTCTACCACACAGAGTCAGAAGACCCAAGTTCGACCAGGTAGTAGGCTCTTATCTACGATTTATGAATGGTTGGCTTGGACTTAAACACGGCGACCGGCTCACAACCCGTCACGTTGTCCCTAAAATATGTCTTCGGTGGTAGGTGGATCGAAAGGACTTAATTGTCTGACTTAAACCTCTGTCTACTTCAGTATTGGGAATATTTTTTTATATATAATGCGTTAGTCAGATCCCACTTACAGTATTTAATCGAAGTTTGGGGAAATGCGGCACCTCCTATTTTAAAAATCTTGCAAATATCACAAAACAAAGTAGTCAAAAACTTATTCAAATGTAATACAAGAATGAACACACGTGCACTTTACAAGAATGCAAACATTTATAACCTTTATTAACATTATTAACTTTATGTATATACAACATGCATCTTAATAAAAAAAATTCTAACTAATGAAATACATTCGCAAATAGTACTCAGTAAAAGAATATTTCATTATAACCTAAGAAATAAGATAAAAATTGAAGTCCGAAAACACAGAACTGGGTATGGTAAAAGAGTATACTGTCTGAGGAGCGCAACTCTTCAATAATTTGCCTAATGAGATTAAGGATTGTGTGTCTATCAATGTTTTCAAAGAGAAACTTAAAATGTATATATCCAAAGATATTTATTAAGCATCTGTTCGAATCCAGCTAGTTAAACCATATCATATTATAAATTTCTGTAATCTCATTGTAAGTGAACCTATGTTCTTTATGAGTAATAAATTATCTTTAAGCCCATATAAATTTAGACATTGTTTTCAATTATTATCAATGAAATGAATAAATTGAATAAAATTTAAAATGGATAAACTCTCATCCTAAACTGCAGTCTTTATCTTTGGAAGCTTCAAGTTTTGGAGTTGTCTGAGTCCCTCCTCCTAAATAATTCCTCAGAATTGGGGAGGGGGTAGGGACCTCCGTTATCTGCACTCACCAGACGAAACGCAGATCAGAGCAATGTATGTAACACTGTCTTCATGTATGTATGTATATATGTAGGTGCAGTTATTATGCTTTAGACTGTACTGTAAAGAGGTAATATTTAAACACCTAGATAGCGACAACATCACATATATTGCTCAAATATGTTGCCCAAATTGAGCAGCTTAATCACCTGTAATATTGTATCAAAACAACGAAGTTACCATAAACACCCAGACTCGAGAAACTGTCCGACCGGAAATCGTACTAGGGACTTCAGAGCGGACGACAACGAGAACCAGTGTTTACGTCACTCGTCCACGCATGTCGTGACAATGCGTGGACGATTTTATTTTTTGTGATTTTATGTGTTTACTGCTCAACACGAGGTGCCGTGGCATGCGGGAATTTATTATAAAGTGGACAAGAAAGTTACCATATTATATTTTCTGTCTATAAGTCTGCGGAGGATTTCTAATCAGCCGTACCATGATTATTTTAGGTAAATGCTTATCTTGGTACGTAAAAGTCAGGGTAGCCGGTTGGGGATTTTTATAGAAGAGGAGGCAAAAGAGCAGGTGGCACGCGTGATGGTAAATGATTACCGCCGCCCCTGAACATCTGCAAATGACATGAGGAATAGCAGATGCGTTGCCGGTCTTTGTGAAAGGTGTGGGCCTCCGGTTACCTACACTCACCAGACGAAGCGCAGAGGTTTGTTAAACTTCTACTTCAAGCCGATATTCTGTGAGGTTGTGGTACTTCCCGGTCGAGCCGGCCCCTGCATGCAACAACAAATGCTGATGCGTGGCTCTACCACACAGAGTCAGAAGACCCAAGTTCGACCAGGTAGTAGGCTCTTATCTACGATTTATGAATGGTTGGCTTGGACTTAAACACGGCGACCGGCTCACAACCCGTCACGTTGTCCCTAAAATATGTCTTCGGTGGTAGGTGGATCAGAAAGGACTTAATTGTCTGACTTAAACCTCTGTCTACTTCAGTATTGGGAATATTTTTTATATATAATGCGTTAGTCAGATCCCACTTACAGTATTTAATCGAAGTTTGAAATGCGGCACCTCCTATTTTAAAAATCTTGCAAATATCACAAAACAAAGTAGTCAAAACTTATTCAAATGTAATACAAGAATGAACACGTGCACTTTACAAGAATGCAAACATTTATAACCTTTATTAACATTATTAACTTTATGTATATACAACATGCATCTTAATAAAAAATTCTAACTAATGAAATACATTCGCAAATAGTACTCAGTAAAAGAATATTTCATTATAACCTAAGAAATAAGATAAAATTGAAGTCCGAAAACACAGAACTGGGTATGGTAAAAGAGTATACTGTCTGAGGGCGCAACTCTTCAATAATTTGCCTAATGAGATTAAGTTGTGTGTCTATCAATGTTTTCAAAGAGAAACTTAAAATGTATATATCCAAAGATATTTATTAAGCATCTGTTCGAATCCAGCTAGTTAAACCATATCATATTATAAATTTCTGTAATCTCATTGTAAGTGAACCTATGTTCTTTATGAGTAATAAATTATCTTTAAGCCCATATAAATTTAGACATTGTTTTCAATTATTATCAATGAAATGAATAAATTGAATAAAATTTAAAATGGATAAACACCAGACTCGAGAAACTGTCCGACCGGAAATCGTACTAGGGACTTCAGAGCGGACGACAACGAGAACCAGTGTTTACGTCACTCGTCCACGCATGTCGTGACAATGCGTGGACGATTTTATTTGTTGTGATTTTATGTGTTTACTGCTCAACACGAGGTGCCGTGGCATGCGGGAATTTATTATAAAGTGGACAAGAAAGTTACCATATTATATTTTCTGTCTATAAGTCTGCGGAGGATTTCTAATCAGCCGTACCATGATTATTTTAGGTAAATGCTTATCTTGGTACGTAAAAGTCAGGGTAGCCGGTTGGGGATTTTTATAGAAGAGGGAGGCAAAAGAGCAGGTGGCACGCGTGATGGTAAATGATTACCGCCGCCCCTGAACATCTGCAAATGACATGAGGAATAGCAGATGCGTTGCCGGTCTTTGTGAAAGGTGTGGGCCTCCGGTTACCTACACTCACCAGACGAAACGCAGATCAGAGCAATGTATGTAACACTGTCTTCATGTATGTATGTATATATGTAGGTGCAGTTATTATGCTTTAGACTGTACTGTAAAGAGGTAATATTTAAACACCTAGATAGCGACAACATCACATATATTGCTCAAATATGTTGCCCAAATTGAGCAGCTTAATCACCTGTAATATTGTATCAAAACAACGAAGTTACCATAAACACCAGACTCGAGAAACTGTCCGACCGGAAATCGTACTAGGGACTTCAGAGCGGACGACAACTTGAGAACCAGTGTTTACGTCACTCGTCCACGCATGTCGTGACAATGCGTGGACGATTTTATTTGTTGTGATTTTATGTGTTTACTGCTCAACACGAGGTGCCGTGGCATGCGGGAATTTATTATAAAGTGGACAAGAAAGTTACCATATTATATTTTCTGTCTATAAGTCTGCGGAGGATTTCTAATCAGCCGTACCATGATTATTTTAGGTAAATGCTTATCTTGGTACGTAAAAGTCAGGGTAGCCGGTTGGGGATTTTTATAGAAGAGGGAGGCAAAAGAGCAGGTGGCACGCGTGATGGTAAATGATTACCGCCGCCCCTGAACATCTGCAAATGACATGAGGAATAGCAGATGCGTTGCCGGTCTTTGTGAAAGGTGTGGGCCTCCGGTTACCTACACTCACCAGACGAAACGCAGATCAGAGCAATGTATGTAACACTGTCTTCATGTATGTATGTATATATGTAGGTGCAGTTATTATGCTTTAGACTGTACTGTAAAGAGGTAATATTTAAACACCTAGATAGCGACAACATCACATATATTGCTCAAATATGTTGCCCAAATTGAGCAGCTTAATCACCTGTAATATTGTATCAAAAACAACGAAGTTACCATAAACACCCAGACTCGAGAAACTGTCCGACCGGAAATCGTACTAGGGACTTCAGAGCGGACGACAACTTGAGAACCAGTGTTTACGTCACTCGTCCACGCATGTCGTGACAATGCGTGGACGATTTTATTGTTGTGATTTTATGTGTTTACTGCTCAACACGAGGTGCCGTGGCATGCGGAATTTATTATAAAGTGGACAAGAAAGTTACCATATTATATTTTCTGTCTATAAGTCTGCGGAGGATTTCTAATCAGCCGTACCATGATTATTTTAGGTAAATGCTTATCTTGGTACGTAAAAGTCAGGGTAGCCGGTTGGGGATTTTTTATAGAAGAGGGAGGCAAAAGAGCAGGTGGCACGCGTGATGGTAAATGATTACCGCCGCCCTGAACATCTGCAAATGACATGAGGAATAGCAGATGCGTTGCCGGTCTTTGTGAAAGGTGTGGGCCTCCGGTTACCTACACTCACCAGACGAAACGCAGATCAGAGCAATGTATGTAACACTGTCTTCATGTATGTATGTATATATGTAGGTGCAGTTATTATGCTTTAGACTGTACTGTAAAGAGGTAATATTTAAACACCTAGATAGCGACAACATCACATATATTGCTCAAATATGTTGCCCAAATTGAGCAGCTTAATCACCTGTAATATTGTATCAAAAACAACGAAGTTACCATAAACACCCAGACTCGAGAAACTGTCCGACCGGAAATCGTACTAGGGACTTCAGAGCGGACGACAACGAGAACCAGTGTTTACGTCACTCGTCCACGCATGTCGTGACAATGCGTGGACGATTTTATTGTTGTGATTTTATGTGTTTACTGCTCAACACGAGGTGCCGTGGCATGCGGAATTTATTATAAAGTGGACAAGAAAGTTACCATATTATATTTTCTGTCTATAAGTCTGCGGAGGATTTCTAATCAGCCGTACCATGATTATTTTAGGTAAATGCTTATCTTGGTACGTAAAAGTCAGGGTAGCCGGTTGGGGGATTTTTTATAGAAGAGGGAGGCAAAAGAGCAGGTGGCACGCGTGATGGTAATGATTACTGCTGCCCCTGAACATCTGCAAATGACATGAGGAATAGCAGATGCGTTGCCGGTCTTTGTGAAAGGTGTGGGCCTCCGGTTACCTACACTCACCAGACGAAGCGCAGAGGTTTGTTAAACTTCTACTTCAAGCCGATATTCTGTGAGGTCGTGTACTCCTGGTCGAGCCGGCCCCTGCATGCAACAACAAATGCTGATGCGTGGCTCTACCACACAGAGTCAGAAGACCCAAGTTCGACCAGGTAGTAGGCTCTTATCTACGATTTATGAATGGTTGGCTTGGACTTAAACACGGCGACCGGCTCACAACCCGTCACGTTGTCCCTAAAATATGTCTTCGGTGGTAGGTGGATCGAAAGGACTTAATTGTCTGACTTAAACCTCTGTCTACTTCAGTATTGGGAATATTTTTATATATAATGCGTTAGTCAGATCCCACTTACAGTATTTAATCGAGTTTGGGAAATGCGGCACCTCCTATTTTAAAAATCTTGCAAATATCACAAAACAAAGTAGTCAAAAACTTATTCAAATGTAATACAAGAATGAACACACGTGCACTTTACAAGAATGCAAACATTTATAACCTTTATTAACATTATTAACTTTATGTATATACAACATGCATCTTAATAAAAAAAATTCTAACTAATGAAATACATTCGCAAATAGTACTCAGTAAAAGAATATTTCATTATAACCTAAGAAATAAGATAAAATTGAAGTCCGAAAACACAGAACTGGGTATGGTAAAAAGAGTATACTGTCTGAGGAGCGCAACTCTTCAATAATTTGCCTAATGAGATTAAGGATTGTGTGTCTATCAATGTTTTCAAAGAGAAACTTAAAATGTATATATCCAAAGATATTTATTAAGCATATGTTCGAATCCAGCTAGTTAAACCATATCATATTATAAATTTCTGTAATCTCATTGTAAGTGAACCTATGTTCTTTATGAGTAATAAATTATCTTTAAGCCCATATAAATTTAGACATTGTTTTCAATTATTATCAATGAAATGAATAAATTGAATAAAATTTAAAATGGATAAACTCTCATCCTAAACTGCAGTCTTTATCTTTGGAAGCTTCAAGTTTTGGAGTTGTCTGAGTCCTCCTCCTAAATAATTCCCCCAGAATTGGGGGAGGGGGTAGGCTCCGGTTACCTACACTCACCAGACGAAACGCAGATCAGAGCAATGTATGTAACACTGTCTTCATGTATGTATGTATATATGTAGGTGCAGTTATTATGCTTTAGACTGTACTGTAAAGAGGTAATATTTAAACACCTAGATAGCGACAACATCACATATATTGCTCAAATATGTTGCCCAAATTGAGCAGCTTAATCACCTGTAATATTGTATCAAAAACAACGAAGTTACCATAAACACCCAGACTCGAGAAACTGTCCGACCGGAAATCGTACTAGGGACTTCAGAGCGGACGACAACGAGAACCAGTGTTTACGTCACTCGTCCACGCATGTCGTGACAATGCGTGGACGATTTTATTGTTGTGATTTTATGTGTTTACTGCTCAACACGAGGTGCCGTGGCATGCGGAATTTATTATAAAGTGGACAAGAAAGTTACCATATTATATTTTCTGTCTATAAGTCTGCGGAGGATTTCTAATCAGCCGTACCATGATTATTTTAGGTAAATGCTTATCTTGGTACGTAAAAGTCAGGGTAGCCGGTTGGGGGATTTTTTATAGAAGAGGGAGGCAAAAGAGCAGGTGGCACGCGTGATGGTAAATGATTACCGCCGCCCTGAACATCTGCAAATGACATGAGGAATAGCAGATGCGTTGCCGGTCTTTGTGAAAGGTGTGGGCCTCCGGTTACCTACACTCACCAGACGAAACGCAGATCAGAGCAATGTATGTAACACTGTCTTCATGTATGTATGTATATATGTAGGTGCAGTTATTATGCTTTAGACTGTACTGTAAAGAGGTAATATTTAAACACCTAGATAGCGACAACATCACATATATTGCTCAAATATGTTGCCCAAATTGAGCAGCTTAATCACCTGTAATATTGTATCAAAACAACGAAGTTACCATAAACACCCAGACTCGAGAAACTGTCCGACCGGAAATCGTACTAGGGACTTCAGAGCGGACGACAACTTGAGAACCAGTGTTTACGTCACTCGTCCACGCATGTCGTGACAATGCGTGGACGATTTTATTTGTTGTGATTTTATGTGTTTACTGCTCAACACGAGGTGCCGTGGCATGCGGAATTTATTATAAAGTGGACAAGAAAGTTACCATATTATATTTTCTGTCTATAAGTCTGCGGAGGATTTCTAATCAGCCGTACCATGATTATTTTAGGTAAATGCTTATCTTGGTACGTAAAAGTCAGGGTAGCCGGTTGGGGATTTTTTATAGAAGAGGGAGGCAAAAGAGCAGGTGGCACGCGTGATGGTAAATGATTACCGCCGCCCTGAACATCTGCAAATGACATGAGGAATAGCAGATGCGTTGCCGGTCTTTGTGAAAGGTGTGGGCCTCCGGTTACCTACACTCACCAGACGAAACGCAGATCAGAGCAATGTATGTAACACTGTCTTCATGTATGTATGTATATATGTAGGTGCAGTTATTATGCTTTAGACTGTACTGTAAAGAGGTAATATTTAAACACCTAGATAGCGACAACATCACATATATTGCTCAAATATGTTGCCCAAATTGAGCAGCTTAATCACCTGTAATATTGTATCAAAACAACGAAGTTACCATAAACACCCAGACTCGAGAAACTGTCCGACCGGAAATCGTACTAGGGACTTCAGAGCGGACGACAACTTGAGAACCAGTGTTTACGTCACTCGTCCACGCATGTCGTGACAATGCGTGGACGATTTTATTTGTTGTGATTTTATGTGTTTACTGCTCAACACGAGGTGCCGTGGCATGCGGAATTTATTATAAAGTGGACAAGAAAGTTACCATATTATATTTTCTGTCTATAAGTCTGCGGAGGATTTCTAATCAGCCGTACCATGATTATTTTAGGTAAATGCTTATCTTGGTACGTAAAAGTCAGGGTAGCCGGTTGGGGATTTTTTATAGAAGAGGGAGGCAAAAGAGCAGGTGGCACGCGTGATGGTAAATGATTACCGCCGCCCTGAACATCTGCAAATGACATGAGGAATAGCAGATGCGTTGCCGGTCTTTGTGAAAGGTGTGGGCCTCCGGTTATCTGCACTCACCAGACGAAACGCAGATCAGAGCAATGTATGTAACACTGTCTTCATGTATGTATGTATATATGTAGGTGCAGTTATTATGCTTTAGACTGTACTGTAAAGAGGTAATATTTAAACACCCAGATAGCGA